>CM024589.1:41232834-41641369 GCA_014182565.1 Eucalyptus marginata | reverse complement strand
TAACAAAAAATATCACGTTTTGTTTCGCCTATAAAAGGGTGCGTACGAAGTTCACTTGGGGGGGGGGCTTTTCTTGGTTTTTCGAAGTCAAAATCGATAACTCTATAAAAATAGAGTTATTTTACCTATTTTAGGCAACAATTAATGCAATATCTATGAGAAAATATTTGGATTTCCTTCTGATTATTTGAATTTTCTTTATTTATGTAGAATAATGATATATGGAGAAGATAAGGAAAAAGATGGCAAAAGCGAGGAATTTAAATCAAGCAACAAAGTGGGAGATAAATATCAAATCAAAATCCTCTAATTTACTCCCTGATTTTGTGCGCAATTGCTTGGAGATAAGGATCTTGGATATATCCTATGAAGAGGAGAATAAAGAGAGGGAGAGTAGCTAGTTTTTCTGTTAGATCGTTTTCATTGTTTAGAGTTTTTCAAGTATTTTGAAGAGAAGACAAAAGTGGTGACAAAATTCTTGTTTTTTGATTTAAGATGCTGAGTTTAATTTATATTTATATTTTTTTCATCTATTATGTTCTAATTTTCTTTTGTTAGGCTACGATGTAGCCTAACCATGATGATGTGAATTTCATGATTTTTATGTTTTATAATTGATTTCATTCATGTGAGTTATATATTATTGTGCTTAATGCTTTTGAGTGTGGCCACCACTTGAATGATTTGATGTGCATGTTTGAGACCGAGAAGTGATAATATGCAATTGCTCATTATAATATATAACCATGAATTAAACGTGGATAGAGATATACCGCGTTATTTGTGTAGCTTTCGGTGATAAGGTGATTCAAAAGACTCATTGTAAGCCGGGAATATTCATAGTTTTTAATGCACTCATGTTTATTTTAATTCACATAGAGATATAGTGGATTAATAAGCTGAGTAGGTTTGCTATACCTAGAGATAGGATAGTAAATAGGTTAGGAAATTCCGCTATCACATGTTTGATATCGTTCTTGTATTCACAACAATCTGAAATTCATATCTAGTGGTTATGGTGAAATCGGATGCTCTAACATATTTATCGATCGATTTACTGCATTTAGTCTACAAATTTTGTTTTTAATTTATTCTCAATTATATTTTGATCTGTTAGATAAATTTTAGAATTAATCTATTTTAGTAGTTAATTAGTTTATTAATCATCAATCTCCGTGGGACGATATTCTTTTTCATCATTATATTACTTGTTCGACACGTTCACTTGCGTTTAGAATTTTATGAACAAGTTTTTGGCGCCGTTGCCGGGGATCGTTTGTTTAATACTAATTAATATTGATACCAAATAATTCTAAGTTTAATCTAGCTTTCATTTTGTTTTATTTTTCAGGGTGTACATCAGTTTATGACACGTAGCCAACAAGGGAAACTTGCTGAGCTTGATCCAGAAATCGAGCGTACATTCAAAAGGCGACTGAGAGAATAGAGAAATCATGTTAAGAAGATGGCAGACGGTGATAATGAAAATCCACGTAGACTCTTAAGAGATTATGCTACACCAACAGTTCAAGGCGCCACATCAAGTATCAGAAGACCTGCAATTCAAGCAAACAACTTTGAGATTAAGCCGTCACTCATTCAGATGCTTCAACAATCAGTGCAATTTAGTGGGCTACCAAGCGATGATCCAAACGCTCACATCGATGCTTTTCTTGAAATCTGCAACACCATTAAATATAATGGAGTTACAGATGATGCTATTAGATTGAGATTATTTCCATTCTCTCTTAGAGACAAAGCTAAAAGTTGGCTTTCTTCTCTTCCTGCAGGATCAATTACTACATGGAATGATATGGTTCAGAAATTTCTTGGTAAGTTCTTTCCACCTGCAAAGTCTGCGAAGATGCGTAACAATATTACTAATTTTATGCAGATGGACAATGAATCATTATATGAAGCATGGGAAAGATTCAAAGAATTTCTTAGGAGATGTCCACATCACGGACTACCCGTATGGATGCAGGTACAAACTTTTTATAATGGCTCTAGTACAAATCTTCGTTCTATGATTGATGCAGCTGCAGGAGGAACTCTAAATAATAAAACACCAGAAGAAGCCTACAATTTATTAGAGGAGATGGCATCAAATAGTTATCGGTGGCCCTGAGAGACTACCAATACGAAAAGTTAGCGGAGTTCACGAAGTGGATGCTTTTTGCTGCAATTACTGCACAATTTGAAGCACTCAACAAAAAGCTAGATAATGCCATGAAAATTCAGAATTTGACATGTGATTTTTGTGGTGGAGGACATGTTAGCACAGCGTGTCAGGTATGTAATACTTTTAAACAATCTAATGAAAATTCTAACTTTGTTGGGAATTTTAACAGGTCACAGAATAATCCCTACTCCAACACGTACAATCCGGGATGGCGCAATCATCCAAATTTTTCATGGAATAATCAGAATGTGACAAGATCACAGGGATTCAAACAATCGGAAGAGACAAAATCAAATTTGGAAGATATAGTCACCAAACTTGCTAATATAACTCATGACTTCATCAAAAGCACGGATGTGAGATTTCAAAACCAAGAGGCTTCAATCAGAAATCTGGAGATGCAAGTGGGTCAGTTAGCAAGCATGATGTCAGGGAGACAACAAGGTTCTTTGCCGAGTAACACAGAGAAAAATCCAATTGAAAACATAAAGGCTATTACCCTGAGAAGTGGTAAACAAGTGGGAGAAGAAGAGATTTTCAGAGACAAGGAAGAGGTGGTCAATAAACAATCAAAGGAGACAAGCAAGAGTAAACTTTTTCTAGATAATCCCAAGCCATATGTGCCGCCAATTCCATTTTCTCGCGACTCCAGCAGCACAAAATAGATAAGCAATTTTCTAAATTTCTTGATGTATTTAAAAATTGCATATTAACATTCCTTTGCAGATACTTTAGCACAAATGCCTAGTTATGCAAAATTTTTGAAGGAGATTTTGGCAAACAAAAGGAAATTGGAGGATTATGAGACTGTGAAGTTAAATGAGGAGTGTTTGGCCATTCTACAAAACAAATTGCCTCCGAAATTAAAAGATCCAGGGAGTTTTACTATTCCTTGCACTATTGGAGATTCTTACTTTGAAAAGGCATTATGTGATTTAAGTGCAAGTATTAATTTGATGCCTTATTCAATTTTCAAGAAATTAGGATTGGGCGAGGTAAAAAGCAACCACGGTGTCACTTCAACTATCCGATCGATCAATTAAATATCTCGAGAGGTATTGTGGAAGATGTTTTGGTAAAAGTTGACAAATTTATCTTTCCTGCAGATTTCATAGTTCTTGACATGGAGGAAGATTTTGAGGTACCACTTATCTTAGATCGACCTTTTCTAGGAACAGGAAGAGCTCTTATTGATGTACAACAAGGGAAGTTGATTCTTAGAGTTCAAGATGATCTTGTTTCATTTAATGTTTTTAAAAGCAATGAAATATCCATCTGATGATAATTCTTGTTTTAGAATTGAGACAGTTGACAAGTTGGTGAATAATGTTTTTCAGGAAAATATTTTTAAAGATCCACTTGAAGCATGTCGATTCAACCAAGGGACAAAGATATTCAGAATGAGGAGATAAAGGAGTACGCAAATTTCATGGAGGCAATTCCACCATATTCAAGGCAAAATGCAATTAAATTTGAGGAGTTGGGACAACGAATTACAAAGCCTAAACCATCAATTGAAGAGCCTCCAATTCTTGAACTCAAACCCTTACCTTCTCATTTGAAATATGCTTATTTAGATGGAGTTTCTTCTTTACCGGTAATTATATCTTCTTCTTTGACAGATTTGATGGAGGAACAATATAAACCCACTATCCAACCTCGGAGGCATTTGAACCTAAAGATGCAAGAAGTAGTGAACGGTCAACATTTGAAGCCCTACTTTGAAGGTGGTTACAACAAGCAAAAGACCACCTTTGAACTTCATCCTCCAGATTAGCGACATCTGAGATAGTTTGGCTGAAAACTATAAAGCAAGCGCTTCTTGGGAGGCAACTCAAGCATTTTAATTATGTTTTTATTTATGTTAATTTTACGTTTTGCAAAAAAAAAAAAAAAAAAAGATTAACTTTTCTCTATTTTATCCAGGTTATTTTTTTTTAGGGATCATCTTTCAAGAGTTTAATCATCAAGGTCATCGATAAAGTTATCCTACAACCAGGGGAGTTTTCTTCTTCCTATTTCTATTATTCGCATTGAGGACACTGCTTCATTCAAGTTTGGGGGGGAGACAAGTTTTTTTTGGATAATTTTTTTTTTATCATGATTACATTCCTGGTTGTGAATTTTGCGATTCTTAGGAAAATTTAAATTTTATTTAAACTTGCAATTGATGTGTGAGTTAATCTTAATTTCGATTATGTTGATCCACTTACCGAGCACTAAAAGTCCTTAATTTTTGAATTGTATGTAAATTTAGAGAACATTCATGTGAAGTATGTGATTTTCTTATATTTCACCCAAATCTTAGAATTTGTTTGATTTTCTCTTGAGGCGAAATCCTAAGCTAAATGTAATTGAGAAAATGATTTGGGCAGTTTTTGGATCGATTGAGCCTTTCAAGCTAATCCTGTTTATTTATCCCTAGTCACCCCGTTGAGCCTTAATTACTACCCAATTTTTCATTGGCACCCATATATATTTAGCCTAGCTGTTATCAAATTATATCATTGTCCCATGCCCTATGAACATGTTGATTTTCTTTTGGGATAAAAAATTATTTGAGCTTGATAGAAATTTGGGAGGAAGGATGGAGTATGAAAAAAAAAAAAAAAAAAAAAAAAAAAAAAAAGTGATTGCAATGGTTGTTTGGGGTGTATTGTCAAAAAAAAAAAAATTGCTTTTATGGTTCCCTATCCAACTTTCAATTGAGTGAGCCTTTTGGATACTCAATGGGTTGGAAATTTTCATGTTATATTAGGAGGGATTTTGGGAGAAACTCCACCATAAAGCAATTCAAAAGAAAAAAAAAAAAAAAAAAAGAGAAAAGAAAAAGGAGAAGAAAAAAAAAGGAATGATGATATATGGTGGCAGAAAAATTATTTTGAATGAGTGAAATTGGACAATGACATTGGCTCTAATTAGATCCTAGAAATCAACGTGTTGATGGGTGATTTGAGCTTAAAATTCCCGTTATCTCACCTTTAGCCCAGCCTTACATTACAACCCGAGAAAAGTTCTATTGATTTTTGGTTGGATAATTAGCTTACATTAGTGGAGAGAGGAATGCAAAGCAAACCTATGAGATTTGGCCATAATTATTGAGAATTTTTGAGAGGTTACATGTCAATGTGAATTTATCTGAATTGCATATAATTCGAAAAAGATGAGGACTCTCACACACACACTTGGATCACATAGTTAGAATTGGTCTTAACTTATAAATCAATTTCAATATTTGGATGAAATTTGTGTTTTTCTTTGAATTGTGAATTTGAGCAATTATGGAAAGATGTCATGGAGGAGGTAGTTAGCTTGAGTATGTGTTATGTCTTGATTTTGCTCGAGAACAAGCAAAAGGTTAAGTTTGGGGGTTTGATAACTCTATAAAAATAGAGTTATTTGACCTATTTTAGGCAACAATTAATTCAATATCTATGAGAAAATATTTGGATTTCCTTTTGATTATTTGAATTTTCCTTATTTATGTAGAATAATGATATATGGAGAAGATAAGGAAAAAGATGGCAAAACTGAGGAATTTAAATCAAGCAATAGTGGGAGATAAATATCAAATCAAAATCCTCTGATTTACTCCCTGATTTTGTGCGCAATTGCTTGGAGATAAAGATTTTCGATATATCCTATGAAGAGGAGAATAAAGAGAGGGAGAGTAGCTAGTTTTTTCTGTTAGATCGTTTTTCATTGTTCTGAGAGTTTTTTCAAGTATTTTGAAGAGAAGACAAAAGTGGTGACAAAATTCTTGTTCTTTGATTCAAGATGCTGAGTTTAATTTATATTTTTATTTCTTCATCTACTATGTTCTAATTTTCTTTTGTTAGGGCTACGATGTAGCCTAACCATGATGATGTGAATTTCATGATTTTTATGTTTTATAATTGATTTCATTCATGTGAGTTATATATTATTGTGCTTAATACTTTTGAGTGACTGGCCATCACTTGAATGATCTGATGTGCATGTTTGAGACCGAGAAGTGATAATATGCAATTGCTCATTATAATATATAACCATGAATTAAATGTGGATAGAGATATACCGCGTTATTTGTGTAGCTTTCGGTGATAAGGTGATTCAAAAGACTCATTGTAAGCCGGGAATATTCATAGTTTTTAATGCACTCATGTTTATTTTAATTCACATAGAGATATAGTGGATTAATAAGCTGAGTAGGTTTGCTATACCTAGAGATAGGATAGTAAATAGGTTAGGAAATTCCGCTATCACATGTTTGATATCGTTCTTGTATTCACAACAATTTGAAATTCATATCTAGTGGTTATGGTGAAATCGGATGCTCTAACATATTTATCGATCGATTTACTGCATTTATTCTACAAATTTTGTTTTTAATTTATTCTCAATTATTTTGATCTGTTAGATAAATTTTAGAATTAATCTATTTTAGTAGTTAATTAGTTTATTAATCATCGATCTCCGTGGGACGATATTCTTTCTCATCATTATACTACTTGTTCGACACGTTCACTTGCGTTTAGAATTTTATGAACAAAATCCACAAAAAGGGGAAAAGAATTTTCGTGCTTTAGGGGAGGCTTTTTTCGATTTTTTCGGAAATCAAAAAGAAAAGAACACAAAAAGCAAAAAGCAGAAAGAAGAAAAGAAGGCAGAGGAGAAAGGACAAAGGGGCAAAGGGGACGACTGTTCATTGTCTCCCTCGTCGCTCACCCCCCTTTTTGCAACGTCCGCTCGTGAACACTGTCACGCCGCTTGCAGCCCGTTGCTGCAACCCACTGGCCTTCGCCCGAGCACCAGCGGCACCGCCCTCCACTAGCAATCGCGAAGCCGCTGAGCCCCCTCACTCCGCCCGACACTGTTGCTGAGCTGACGCCCCTGCAGCGCCCTTGTTCTTGAAGCCTCCCCTGCTTGACACCGGAGCCCTGCTGCTCTAGATCCGCGCCCGACGTCGGGGACCCACGAGTACCGCCCCGACGCCACCGAATCACACGTTGCCTCTAGCTTCCGTCGTGCGCCGAGCCCACCGAGCTTCTGTTCATCGACTCACGATTCCGACGAGCTGTGCCGCCCAACGCCTTCGCCTCTGCCAATTGCCTCGTCGCGCCGATCCTTGCCACCGTGGTCCTCCTCCGCCCGTCGTTCGTCGTCCCACAGTCGGAGCAGAGTACCTGTGCCCGCGTCACCGACCCGGACCTCGTGGTGCTGCCCCGACGCCACTTCCGCCTTGCCTTTGTCCTGTTCGTGGCCGCACCCAGACCCACGACCCATATCGCCGTCGCCGCCCAGCAGCCCTGGCGCCGTCCAGCCCTCGCCGGAGTCCGAACCCACGCCGGCCGACGATTTCCTCCCCTGGCGTCACCCCCTCTCCATTACTTACCCTTAGGTAGTTTTTTTATTATTTTTTTTACTTTTTATTTTTACTTTTTACTTTCTTTATAGTTTAGTTTATTTTACTCTTTTTATTTTTAGGTTATCTTTTTGGTTATTTCATTTGATAGCAATTTTTTTAGTCTAGGTATTTAAATTGTGATATTGGATGTTAATATTCATAAAATCTTATAGGCATTATCCATAGGGGTTTTCCTTAAGATTATTATAATTATTAATTTGACCCGTAAGATGTTGGGTCATTTTTTTAATTGTATTAATTCTTGGGATTTGTTGATAGTATTTTAATTGTTGAATCAATATAATTATTAGTTTGATCCGTAAGACTTCGGGTCAGATTTTTAATTATTTTTAACGTCTTGTCGTGATGTTCAGGGTTAGGGTAATCGTTAATTTGACCTGTGAGATAACAGGTTATTTTTTCGATTATTTTAATCCTTTATTTAATTGAATGTCTTGATTAGTTTAATTACAATGTTTATTTGATAATTACTTGTTTTGGAAAACCACTAAAAAAAATCCAAAAAATATTTGAATTAGGATTCAGTTTGTTTCGGAATATTTCTTGTCATCTTGCATATCTAGAATAGGGATTTTATTTCGAATTTAGGAAAATATAAAAACAAAAAGTGCATTCATTTAGGTTGTTAGTTTTTTTTTTTATTTTTTATTTTGAATCGCATGTTTAATTATGTGTTAATTTTAATTTCGAATTTCATAAAGAAAAACAACAAAAAAAAAAAGTCGTTATGCATATTAGGTTAGAATTGCATGTCTCATTTTAAATTTAGATCATCTTTTTAGATAAATTGCATTTTAGATTAAGATAATGTCTTAGTTAAGTTAGGATTTAATATGACTTAATCCTTAGTTTAAATTAGATAGAATCTTAATCTAGCTAGATCATTTTTGCATTTTTCTTAAAATTTCGAATTTCATGAAAAAATACAAAATTTGTCTTTGCATAAATTAGTTTCAATTTTTAGGATAGATTGCATTTTAAAAAAAAATAGAAATATCAAATGCACGTCATTTAGTTTTTATTAGGTTCATTTAATTAGAACTTCCTCGTCATTAGACTATGTCATTTAATAAATGTCGCGTGACATATAGCTCGCATATGAAATTGCATGGTGCCTGTCATTTTAGTTGAAATAATTTTGTATGTCATTGCATGTCATTAAAATTAGGTCATTTAGATTGCATTTAATTATTGCATTTCTTCATGTCATATAGTTTAGGTCGTGTCGCCATGTCACATTAGATTATTAGCATGCATCGCATGACTTTCATTAAATAAAGTGAAAAAAAAAATCGAAATTGCGTGTTAATTAGAAATCATATCTAGGATTACTGGTGTGAATTCTGATTTAACAATACAGATGCTTTCGTTTCTTTGAGGTAGGTTTTTGCATTATTTAATTGCTTTCCTGAGTGTTAAATTGGTGGTTTGTGCACCCGCATGATCGCCTCACATGTTATGAAAATGAATTAAAATCAATCAAAGCTGCCTGTAAAAACATTTTTTTGAAAATTAAAAGAAGAAATGGTACCGAAAAGGGCATTAGAGAAATCTAGTGTAATCAAGTCCCCGTACCCTTAGTCTCTGGTTCGTAGGAGTAAAATAATGCTCCCATTATTTTACTTAGATGTCTAATCGACCTACTGTAAACTGATTAGTGGCGACTCATTTTTGCATGCTAGATATTTGAACCTAAGTCACGAGTTGGTATAGTCTTGGAAGAGCCCGAGCTAAGTTTAGGCTTAGCAATCCATTAGCTTAATTTTAGGTGGTGCACTCAAGAAATTTGGTCGTGACATTGTGGATTGGATTAGTTCTTAGTAAATTGTTACCTAATATACCATTGGAGTAGAAAATGTTTCTGGTGTGAAGAACAAGGTCACTAGAGCCCAATTGATGCGCATTTGAGATCGTGCTTCTAGTGGGATATTAAAGCTCAATTGATGTTGCTTTAGTTTTGTAATAAAGAATTAGCTCTAACAGAAGGAAAAAAGACATAAATAGTCCATTAGTCAAAGGTGCAATGTCATCCGTAAACTTTTGATTTACTTAATGTTTAATCTAAACCCTAAGATATATAAAAACGTTCAATATCGTGTTTCCGTTAATTTAAATTTAATGAAATTTGCTTATATGGTTCCCAATTCATTATGATTTTGAT
Source organism: Eucalyptus marginata (assembly GCA_014182565.1). NCBI lineage: Eukaryota > Viridiplantae > Streptophyta > Magnoliopsida > Myrtales > Myrtaceae > Eucalyptus > Eucalyptus marginata. Next base: position 41,631,619 of record CM024589.1, on the reverse strand, counting down.
CAATCTTATAACGGATGCATAAGAAAGGTGGCCACTATGGTTACAAGTTAACCCAACACTTTGGTAACCCGGCTCGTTTCGAAGTCGCATACTTTTCTTCATGATAAATGAGCCTGGACAACAAGTTCCATCTGACATATGGCACGAGCCGGCCCGGCTCAGCCCACCCATCAATCAAATGAGTCTGCCTTCACTTTTGTAATCATGTCTTTGTCTCTTATTTTTCTCTCTCACCTGCTCCTCTTCTTCAATTTTCTCTGCATGATTTCGGACTTTAGTGGACTTTCTTACTCTCTTGATTTTCCATTCTTTGACTTGCTCTTTAGCTCTATTCTTTCCTACTAGCCTCGAGCCTTCCTCTGGGTTTTTCGAGCTCTATCCTTTACAAGCTCTCTTTCAGCTCACATTTTCCATCGACACTTCTGTACACTCATTGCAAATTGTTCTTGGCCCAGCGCTGTGTTTTTCAATTGCTCGCGGAGCTTTTTGACTGTGGAGGTTTATGAAGGACTGCAACGCGTGCTTCAGCTTCAGCTTTAGTTCAACAAACCAATGGCTTCTCAAGTTCAGCTCCTGGTCGGCATTATTTCATGACCTAACGGGCAGTCGACTTGGTTTCCACTCGGTTTTAATTGTCTTCTTCTTCTTCTTCTTCTTCTTCTTCTTCAGCCAAGGCCGGCGCTGGCAACCTTCCTCCTTCTTTTGGCCGATCACTAGCCTTGGCCATGGCCAGCGCTGGCAACCGGTAAGACGAGGGCCGGCGACCTCACTAGAGCGTCACTGGCCCCCAAAAAGCCAAGGCATGGCGATGCTCGTCGGCCCGAGCCTCGCCGTGGCCGCGCGAGGCTCATCGGCCCGAGCCTCGCCGTGGCTGCACGAGGCTCGGCCTCGCCTGGGCTGGGCAAGCTTGGCCTTGCAGGGCCACGGCGAGGCTTAGCCTCCCTAGCCAGCGCGAGGCCAGGCCTCGCCAGGCCAAGGAGAGGTCGACCTCACGCCGCCTGGGCGAGGCCAAGCCTCGCCAGGGGCCAAGCTAGCCTTCGGCCAGCCCGTCGGACGTCGCCCGCCCGGTCGCTAGCCACTGGAGAAAATGAAAAAGGAAAAAATAATAAAAATTATTTTAAAAAATTAAAGGAAATAAAAAAATCTAAAAATTTTACCAAACGTATTTCTATCTCGGGAATAGACATTTTGTACAGTTACCAAACGTGTTCTTTTGCTCAGAAATTGTTCCCAAAAATAGAAATAGAAAAAACTATTTATATTCAAAAATTGTTCCCCAAAACAGAATGGTTATCAAACGCGCCCTTATTATCTAAGATCAATGTGACACATGAGTAGTGGAACACTGCCATTTATGTGAGTCCTGCAAGGGTGTACATAGTTACCTTTGAAAACATTCTTAGTAAATACATGTACCCTCTTGTTTCTAATTAAATAATTAAAATAGAATATAAAATATAGTTGATTAATAAAAGCCCTCAACCTTCTACCCACAAGGCTGCACCATTAACTAGCCCTAACATCCATTGAATCATCCCCTTTAAAAGCATTTCCTTCCTCTTCCCAATCCCATAAAAGTGTCACACCAATGCGTGAAGTCCATGAGAGCATGCAATTTAAAATAACTAAGGCATGATAAACTAAACGCTGAAATAGGCCAAAAGCATCAACGTGGTGCAGTAACTTTTTGCTAAATTTAATCTAGATTTTTTTGTATAATTTTAAGTTTAACGTGATCACCAATTTTCAAAAAGTATCTCTTAAGGTTTACTTGTATTTTTCGTTTGCTAATGCATGGGAAAAACTAAAGAAAAGACAATTTATCATATCATAAAGTCGAAATATATTGGAAGACTAATTAGGAAGGAAAGTAAAATTAGTCATAGCAAAGCAAAAAAGGCCAACTGTCATTGACCCATTAGTTGAAGGAACATGGAGGCTCTTGAGAGGCCACAACGGTAATAGTGTACCTTCTTGACGAAAGCATTCATAAGTCGGCAATTGGCATTAGAGCCATGCTTTATATCCGATAAAATTGTAAGGTGCTAGAATTTATTAAAATTATTTTATATATAAAAATATATTAATCATTAAAAAGGGAAAAAATGGAAAAAAAGTGGAGGGGGCCAGGCCGGGCCAGGGTTGGGCCTGCCTGGCCCCTCCACCCTGGGCCCTCCTTTTCCCGATTCCTTCCCCCTAACGCGAGGACAGAGACGCGAGGACACGGCGAGCGTCTCACCGGAGTTGGTGGTCGGAGGCAGATCGGCAGCGACAGCTCGCGTGGCAGGAAGCCATTCGCGCCGGCTAGAGAGCTTAAAAGGGAGGATTTTTGGAGAGAAATAGAGTGAGAGAGGGAATAGAGAAAGGGTGGAGAGACTGTGAGAGCAACCGAGAGAGAGAGAGAGCGAGGAGCCCTCCGGCAGTCGGGTCACGCCCGAACCCCGTCCGACGACTCCCGGCCGCGCTCTCGAGCCCGCGGCTCCCGTTCCCCGTGCCCAAGTCTCCGGTAGGTCAGGTTTTTATTTTTTTTTTCGATTTTTCGCGGGACGATCCATTTTTCGAGAATCCCGGCTCGGAGGCGTGCGAGGCGACCGGACGTGGTACGACCTATCGAACTCGCCCTCCATTCGCCGTCGCCGAGCCGGGTAGGGACTCTCGGCCGACACCCCTGTTTGTGCCCCTGCCTTGCCCCGTTTCGGGCTCGCCGGACCAGGCTTCCTCGTTGTCCGGTTCGTGCGAGCACCGGCCCCATTCGTCTGGCGCCACTGTTTTGGATCACTACTTGTTGATTATTATTGCGAGTCCCAGCGCGAGTTGGTACTCGGTTTTTCCCCGCTTTCAGCCAGCGTGCTTCAAACGTTCGATGAAATGCCTGAACCAAACCCCGTTCGGTTTAATCTCTACTCGAGTTATCGAAAGTGGTCTGGACCGTTTGAGGCCGTAGCGGCCCGTTGGGTCATCCCTTACGTTATTTTTTGTATGATGAACGAGCCCGGAGAAGAAGGTAAGCCCGACTTATGGCCCAATCCGGCCCGGCTCGGCCCGTATCCTCTCTCTCTATCCTTCCTCATTGTCTCTCTCCCGCCTGTCCTTCCTCTCCCGCGATCTTCTCTGCAAAATTCTCAGGCTCCAATGCACTCCGTTAGTTTCTCGCTCTTCTCTTCCGACAGGCTTTCTTTAGGGTTTTTGGGCTCTACCCTCCGCCATTGGCTCTCCCTCTCAGTTCGCATTTGCCACAGGACGCTTTGGCTGCTCCCGGATCTTTTTCGGCTATGGAGACCAACGAAGGGTCGCGGCATGTGCTTCCCTTTCAGCTACAGTTCGACAAGCCTCTGGCTTCTCAGGTTCGGCTCCGGTCCGCCTTCTTTCGCGACCTAATAATGGGCGGGTCGATTCGATTGTTTTCCCATTCGGTTTTGTGAGGTTTTTGCTAGATTTCTTCCGATTGGCAGGTGACGATGGCGGGAGTGGAATCCAGAGAAGGATTTGCTGGCGATGGTCACGGAGGGCTCGAAGGTGGGTGCTTCATCGCTTCAATTGGCAGAGGCTGTGGACAATCACTCCTCGTAATTGCTTCGTCTCCAGAAAATTCTCCTTTTTCTTTATTCAGTGTGTTCGTTTCTTCAACGATGGCTTGGTTAAAATGCCAAACAACTTGGATAATATTTTGATAGATGTAAGATGCTGAAGCTTTTGCTAAACTTCAAATGGACCTGCTGTAATTTTATTCCTATGATTGGATTCTTCCAGATATCATGTCAGATGTTTCACCAGAGCAAGCTAACTGGCATGTAATTGTTATCATTAGGTGGCTTTATCCAAGGATCTTTGTCATTTGATGGTTGCATGCTCAGGAGAACTTGTTGAAGACATTGTTGAATCGAGAGTGGGGTCAAATGGTTGGAAACATAATGCATGGCTTCCATTGCTTAGTGCTTGATACTTCAATATTCCAATAGAGGTAAAATTGCACTAGGATTTAGTGTTATTCAATTTTTACGTGAAACTTCTGTTCTAGTGTTATATATAAAATTTATGTAGTAGTGATTGACCGATTGTATTTGATATTATGATTATATTAGGATTGTTTATGTGCACTGATATTTGTTTCAAAGGTATCAACTTTGTTTGGTTTTACAGAAAGTAAAACTCATATAACTCAGGATATGGTCATCATCGTTAAAACGAAACCAATGGTTAACATAGCAATTTTGAGGAATTTTTCTTGGAATTAACTAGATAGAAGAACTTTCTTTCTGATAATTTTAAATGCCCAAGTTGACTTTCAAGAGTCACCATAAGCTGAACAACACGATGGCTCATACTTTGAAGCCTCAATAATTTTGTTCATGCTTAAGGTTTTCACCCGACCTTTAAGTATCATACCATCTTTCAGTAGAAACCTCTAGAAATCGATGAAGTTTTGATGTTGAAAGTGGTGGGACAAAAATGCAGGAGTTACTATAGCAAAATTTTGAACATTGTCTCATGATTTACACGTCATTTTTGTTCTCTACAATTAGAGGCCTGCCAAGTTTTCTATGACATTTTTTGTTTCCACTTTTATGAAAACCATTTTCGAAGTTTTATCACAGAAAATTTGTTGAGTGAATATGATGTATGTTGTAAGGGATGAGAGTTGTGAGAATTTGCTCACGTTCCATCACAAAATAGGCGTAGTTTTTCCAAATCTCCATGTTTGCGCGTGGAACGTGAACACTAAAAAGTCGTCTTCAGTTTTTAATTTTGATTTTAATGATATTTTTCCTTTCATCAACTGTTTTCGAAGTGTTACCAAACACGTTTTTTGGACTGTTTACATTTTCAAATAAAATGAGAACAGATATCTGAGAATCCTTATCCACCGAATGCCTACCTAGATTCTCATTCTCTTCCTGTCTGCAGTAAAAATGAACTTCATCAAGTTGCTCAACAGGCTTCCAACATCAAAGATTTACTTCATGTCATCCGGACATCATTATGAGTCATGCACAAGCTGTGGGCTGATGTCATGAACATATTTCATGAGAAGTTTGATTTGTTAACAAGCCTTATTAATGACCATGGTTAGTGGTCCTGTTAAAACAGAGCAGTGGATGGCTTTCCATTGTGCTTCATTTGACTGTTTCTGTTTCTTATCTAGGTCTTGATTCTTCTCCTCAGGAGGAAATTTTTGAGTCTTCTAGGTGGTGCTAGGACCAGTCCTGCAGTCCATCAGTTCCTTGTTAATTCTCTGGGTGAAGTGGTACGGCTGGTTTTTTTTTTAAGTTCCAGTGTCACTGTAGGACTTCTGTTCTTTTTGGTTGGTTTTTATAATCTTAGTCTGCTAGTTTGTTCAATGGTAGGGTATCAAGCGTGTATCAAAAGTTGCCTGTGGTGCTGAAAAAGAACTTGAGCTGGTTGTCCTCAATCATCTGCAGGCACACGTATTACCTTAGCATTTGGCCTCTCTGAGAAATTATTAGAGTTTTAAGGATCGCATAGAACAGTCTTGGAGGTTGATCAGATAGATTTAGGAATTTGTCATAATAAGGTATGCTTCACACATTTTGAGACACGCCATATCTTTCAGAACATCCTGATGTTGGATTCTTATACGAACCTATCATATGCAATGATATGGATTACTAGCATTATGTGGCTGGAAATGGTGAGGTAAAATCTGATTTGATTCTGATTTCACAAGTTGGCAATCTCTACTATAAGCTTATAATAGAAATTATAGGTCATAATCAATGGTTTGAATTTAGACTTGATCTAAGTTTAGGCTTTCAGAGTACTGTAAATGGAGGTATGGATATCTTTCGTAAGGTGGATGATCATTAGATATCGAATAAGATAGAATTGTGTCGAGTGTTATATGTACGAGCAACAAAATGATGGGCATGAAACTTGCGAAACATAGTTTGATAGGCCTTGAGAAGATTTGGGTTCTGAATTCCGAAATGAATGCCCCATAACGGGTATCATCCCGCCTGGGGAATTGAGTTAAATCCTTCTTTTCTTGCGGCATTGTAAACGAGTGCCCCGCCAAACCCATGGTTCTTGCTCTATGAAAGCTCCAATAACCCAAAGATCATTCGCTGCAAGCATCGGAAATTGTCCAAACCATTCTTGTCCATAAACGGTGGAGGAGGAGATGCCGCACGGATTCTCTTCCTCTTTGCGGAGGAAACGTCAGTTAACCAGTATTTTGCCTCTTTGTTTTAGCTTATCTGAAGTGAGGATGATCACATTGCTTTTTCCAAATTACAAATTCCACAACTAATCCACCCCCACATTCGCATCAATGTGATGTCCCACGAGTCCTCCGACGCTTCCGTACCAGCTCTGCTGGAACAGAATCAAGTCACCCACTTCGTTTTGTTGGGAAGTGTGCAAGATTACCATTGAACATATGGACCTTAATTAAACGATATCAATTCTTAGACAAACCTGAACACATCATTCCGTATATGATATTATTTGTAAATTGACGTGAATTAAGACTTTTTGTTCTATAAAAAATGAATGATTTGAATAATATATTTCTAAAAGTGATCATTCGTATTACTTGAAATAATCGATCAATGAAATATGTCTCATTATTGACGATAATTTATATCTAAATATTTTCGTAAATGACTTTAATTTTTTTGCGTTTGTTCATTTTTGTAACTGTATGAGCAATTATTTTTTGAAAAATATTTTTCATATCATTCGCTTTCCACAAAGGATTTTGGCTAGCAATTCAATACAGATCAATATTCTAGAATTAATCTCGGCTTTATCTTTTTGATTGGAAATCGAGAGCAATGGACATGTATCACCTTCATTGGTAGATAAAAGCGTAGCGATTTGATCCGTCACCATCGTATGATCTCAACACGCAAGTGTACGTACAGGTCATATGCAATCTAAAGATCGAAACATGAATGGGCGGACCCCTCGATCCGCGCTTATCTTATAGATTTTCTTCTTTTCTTCTTAATCAGCGATAACATATGCCAGTGTGCAAAAAGTGTATCTACAACAGAACCAAAAAATAAAAGTGTAGAAAGCAGTAGGATTTCGTAAAAGAAATGCCCAAACACTTGTTAAGCGACTACGCAAAGAAAATTTACTTTCACTTTCATTTTTGTCATCATCTTTTCTTTTCTTTTTTGGTTGCTGCGGTGTTCTGCTTGGATTTTTTATTTTTTTTTGGGTTCATTTTGAAACTTGTGCGAATTTATTTCTGGATAATTTGTAGAGCAATTAACGAAACAGGACTTGATGCTGGGGATCGCGGATCTTCATACCCCTGAAGCAGTAGCAGCTGCAGAATCTGCAGTGGCAAGTTGTTAACCTCCGAATCCGTTGGCTTCTAGCACTGGCGAAACAAACTCAGAAGATAGTACCGGTGATGATGATGACGATGAGCACGGTATATGCCAAGCGGGAGTTCCCGCAAAGCACACAATGTCCGATCTGGCGAAGAGGATTCGTATGGAGGGATCAGAAACAAACAGTCGAAAAAGAAACTGAGAAAGCGTACCGAGATTGTTGAGTTATGATGATTTGTGTTTTGTTGTGTGACTTTCTATATGATACCGAGAGAGATGCAAAGGTAGGAACTTCTTGGTAGGAAGTGTCGTCTAGTGACAGCAGGCTTACGATATATCTCAAATAGGGAGTGGTGTGGTTTTGTAGAATTGTCTGAATCATAAGAGTTTATTCAGAACTTATATAGACCGTTCAATACGGCCGCTCGCCGTCCGTAACTGCCGGGAGGATCGTCGACCACCGCCCGTTATTGCACTTCACTCTAGCGCATCCTAGATGAACCGAGTTGCGCCACACGACTTGAGCGTCGTGCAGGCACTCGCCTCCCACGCACGAGTTCGAGCAGTAGTCGTAGTTGTCCTTCTCTCCCGGCCACATCTTCACCGACTTAAGCCGCGACTGTACGACTCCAGGTTATCGGGCCGACCCCTACTTCAGCACGAGCGGCGGTTTGCTCGTCGATGGAGTCTTGGCGCGAGTCTTGCGCTGCCAAGACACCGGCGAGGGCACAGATTAGGCCAATGATGGTTAGAAAATCCAATACTCTATGAAGAAAATTTACGATTTTTTTCAATGCACTGCTTTTTTCTTTCAATTTTCGTCTTCCTTTTTTTTTTTTTTTTTCCTTTTCGTGTTGCTGAGCTACTCTGTTTGGAGTTCTTCTTTTCGTTTGTTCATTTTAAGAATTTTTGCGATTTTATTTCTGGATAATTTGTTGAGCAATTAACAAAAGTTGATGTCAGGTATAAGCAACGCAAAAAGTGAACGAACAAAAGATAGACGATGACGTGTTCGTAGCATATCGTTTAGTCTCATTGGTCTTCATTTGCTCAGCAAAAAGGAGACAAGGTAAAAAGGAATTCCCCAATTCCATCGTTTTCGTAACGAATTTCAAAGAAGAAACCATTGGATACCCTTAAAGAGATTACTGACTATCGATTCAACCAATCTTTGCCGTATCAAATATTACAAACTTTCTTTCACTAGAACAACGAAGATTATAACAAAATCCGGTACTTTTCGAAACTAGTTGGTAAACGATCATACGTGTTCTAAAGAACTCATGATCCATTTGACATGATAAAATTGAATGTATGAAATAGAGAAATGGAACGGAAAAATAAAATGAAATCAATGGGGAATGGAGTCGAACGGGGGTTTCTTTGTTTCGCATCTGATCGTGATGGTGAAAATTAACCAATTAATTAAGAAGATTCTTTGCCAAAAAAAAAATCGAAAGATTCATATTCCAATGTGAAAGACGTCCTTACGTCCTTAAAATCAGTAAAAGGGAAGAAAAAAGAAAAGGATATTTCAATTTTCAATTTTCAAAAACAAGAGAAAAAGAAAAGAAAAAAAGATCCGCCCCTGCCCCCTTCCTTCGACTATCAGACCGAGCGTAACAGCTCTGTACCAGCTCTGTACCAACTCTGTTCCAATAGCGCGCGCTTCCGTTTCAGCTTCAAGTTCCGACGGACCGCTTTCGCTCCTCAGGTTCAGCTCCCTTTCGGGCCTTCTTTCCATGACCTCCTAATGGGCGGCGGCGATTCGATTGTTTTCCGATTCGGTTTTGTGAGGTTGTTGCTCGATTTCCTCTGATTGTCAGGTGAGGATGGCGGAGTGGAATCTGGAAGAGGATTTGTTCCGTCTTCATAGAAATTATTTTCGATTTTTTTTTTTTTTTGTCTTTTGACAAAGTATTTGTTAACTGAAAATGATATATGTCATTAGGGATGAAAATTGTGAGAATACGCTCGGGTTATGTCACATTCCAAAAACAGGCTTAGTTATTCCAAATCTCCATGTTTGCATTTGGAATGAGAATACTAAAAGGTCATCTTCAGTTTGTGATTTTGATTTTGAGAATAGTTTTCCTTTTTATTCATCAGCTGCTTTGGGAGTGTCACCAAACGCATTTTCTGGCATGTTTTAATTCTCAAATTGAAATAATGGACTTTTGAGAAAATTTATTAGGCGAATGCCTCCTTAGATTATCAATCTCTCTGTCTGTAGAAAAAACAAACTTCATGAAGTTCTCAACAGGCTTTGAACATTGAAGATTTACTTCATGTCATCGACATCATTATCAGTCATGCATAAGCAGTGGCTGATGTCATTAACATATTTCATGAGGAAGTTTGATTTGCTGCCAAACCTTGTTAGTGACCATGGCAAGTGGTACTGTTAATACAGAGTGGTAGATGGCGTTTCATAATTCTTCATTTAACTGTGTTCATTTGCTTATTTAGGTCTTGACTCTTCTCCTCAGGAGGAATTTTTGAGTCTTCTCCATGGTGCTAGTACTAGTCCTGCAGTCCATTAGTTTTCTTTGGGTGAAGGGATATGGTTGATTTTTTAAGCTCTGAAGATGCTATAGGACTTCGGCTTTTTTGGTTGGCTTTTATAATCTTAGTCTACTAGATTGTTAAGTGATAAGGTATGAAGCGTGTACCAAAAGTTGTTTGTGGTGCTGGAAAAGAACTTCAACAGGTTGTCCTCAATCATTCGCAGGTGCACGTTATTATCTTTGCACTTGGCCTTTTTCTCAAATAATTAAGCTTTACGCATCTCAGAGAATAGTCTTGGTACTGATAATAATTTAAAAAAAAAAAACAAAAAGAAAAAGAAAAACAAAGCATCTAGATGTCATACTAACTCCTGTTCCAAGTTTCCATATCTTTTATCAATCCTAACACCTATTAAGCCACAGTTATGAGTAAAGGTCAAATTACTGATTGTATAGATGATATGGGACAAATTATATGAATTCAACATGATGGCGTGTAGAGCATGGACTGTCTGGACAAAACACGGTAGGAACTCCTTAATTACTTACCTTCTCTTGGGGAGAAAGTCAATGAGTAGCCAAACGTGCACCGTCTTTGATTAGGTCTTTGATTAGGGCGATCAGTTGACAATTAGTGTTGAATACAGCACCATGCTTCCTCATGCCATCGGGACAGTACAGTTTCCAATTTGTTTTGCCAGTCTTTGCATGATTTGAGAGGATATTCCAGTTCTTCGGTATTATGCTCTTTCCAATTTCTATGATGAGTGAAGACACAAGCCTTACGTTCTTGGTTGTCAATCAATCCCTAATTGAGAATCGTTAACTAGGTGCCTATCTCTCGCAATTTCTTGGAGTCCATAAAGAGCTGCAATAGAAAGTCCTTCACCTTATGTCCGGCTTCACTCGGTTTTTGGTGAGATTTCCCATCTTTGGCAATCTTCTCCAACCTCCAGACCTCATCGTCAAATAAAGGTGGACGATGCTTCATATATGTAGCAAATGAAGAGAACATGCATATAAGGTCTCGGTCACTATTAGATTAATGACTAGAAGCTAACTTCTGATAGGCATCCAAACTCTCTCCTGAAAGTGATCGAAGTGTCACCAATAATTAATAAAAAAAAAACACTCAATGTTTATTATTTATCAGAATTTTTGTTCAAGAGGTTAAGGTCTGTATAAGATGACGCTCTCAATTAAAAAATTGACGACTGTGGACATCCAAATCCATGTTATGGTCAGTCATAAAGGACAAGTTTATACACTGTAAAAAGACTGAAGGACTTACATTTTCCTATGTTCCTTGTCATAGAAGGCATTTGTTTTTGCTTCCCGGATTGTGTACTCCCACAATAACTTGATGCCAACTTAAGCCCTGTACGGAAACTTTTACTCCTATTCCAACTTGAAAATGTCAGTTCTCCCAGCTGCCCAACACCTTTCTTGAGTGTCACTTGGAGATTTCCAGACTCTGGAGATTTCCACGTTGAATTGTCAGTAAAGAGAGATAAACTGCCAAATATCTCACTAAGACAAGTCATAGTGTTGGGGAAACTACAAGGATTAATAGATTCGTCATCCAAGAGTTTAGTAAAGCAAATTTTTGGGAAAAAAATTATGATTTAAATTGGAGCATTGACATTTTGGCATACTACCGAGTCATTGTGGCCCAACACTCATGGGCTCTGACTCTGCCTGCTGTAGGTTGGTAGCGGTAGGTTGGACCGTTCTTCCGCCAAAACATCAACAACGCATAACCAGTCAATACCACAAAGAAAGTCTTTCTTAACGGCATCATGGAGGAAGTGCATTCATACCTTGTGAGGTGGGTGGAGTGAATGTTTGCAAGCTCCACTGCTACCCTGTGTTCAATAACGCCAACAGTTGCATTGCCAAACTTGGAGACATGAGAAAAATATGAAGCAGAGGGGACAATTCATTCCATCAAAAGAAGTTGAACAACCTATTTTATTCTTCCTTCTTAAAAACAACTTATCAAACACCTTGTTGAGCTAAGTTCTTCAGACACATTTGAAAGCACAGTGTTTAGCAACAGCAGTTGTATATATAGCTCTTACGAACAATCCTAAGCATTTTCATTTTCCCCTTTCATACCACGTCCACGCAAAAGTTTACATACGCTTTAAGTTTCAGCTTTAGGTAATAGGGCCACAGTTGCAAATGTTATCAAGGCAAATGGATGGAGATGGCCTCCAGCAAGGCCTGATGATCTGCTTGAAACTCAAACGGCTTTATGTGGCTTGATTTTTCCGAACTCTGGCTCTTTAGACAAAGTAGTATTTACTGGATCATGTAGGGGCTCTTTCTCTGTAAAGGAGGCTTGGAAGCTGGTGGGGAAATGTGGGAATAATAGACTTGGCTTGGGCTTGTATGGTTTAAGCCTTATGTGCTAAAATATGGCTTTATAACTTGTCTGGTGATTCATAATTGGTTGCGCACTTACGAACAAGATAAAAAGTAGGTGTGACATTGATAGCCCTTATGTGCTAGTTAGACAAGATGAAGAATATTGAATGCACTTTTTCTCTCAGTGTATTCTCAAAGCTAATTTTGGCAACAAGTTTTGCAGCTACTCTTATGTACGAGATCTGCAAGTGACCCAAAGGGTGAATTTGAAGGCATTAGTGAGGAAGTTAGCCTGGAAGGGCCATTGAGCAGGGACGAAAGTCAACCTTAGTGATCATATGGTGCCGAGTTGAAGGGCCATTGTACAACAAATAAAAGTTACTCTAGGGATAACAAGCTAATCTTCCCCAAGGAGGTTTGACACCTCGACGTGGGCTGTATATGTGGGACATTATGCTGTAATGGACTTGCACGGAAATGTAGTCCCCCATGTTTTTCTTTCCACAGGTTGATCAATAAAATGACTATTTTCTTATAAAAGAAAAGGAAGTTGTGCAAAGCTTATGTTAAATGATTACTGTTCAAACAGTCGGCATAAATCCATTTGCTAGTAACGGATCTGTTGGTCAATAAGTTCATTCAATCACTTCATGACATGCAGATAAACAACTCATAACTGAAATGCTGACAAAGATATGTCTGAGACGAAGTGGAAATTTCATAAAATCTGTTTATCTTACCAATTCCTGTAAAGAAATCTCCATTGATTGCATCTGCTTCACTATGTCTTTGAGAGCATTCCCAGCGCAACCGCACCATGAAAATTTACACTGAACAACTGCTGTCTTGTGGACTTATTTGTACAAATAGACAAACATCCATAAACACCATTTTATTACTAGTACGAATGAATATCAGACGTAATTACTGTATAAAAAGATACGTACCGGACTCCTCAATTGCTTTCCCTTAATCTAAGGTGCCACAGAAAATTCCACGTAAAGCTGGAGTACATATACCTCTCATTTTACTCCGTTCGTTGTCTCTACCCTTCAAATATGGGATTCACAGAAGTGGCTCGGATGAGCTAAACTGATGCCAGTGTCATTTTAGTTGGGGTTGGGCTATTCATCGCCTGGTATGTGTGACGTTGGAGTCCAGATCTGGCTTACCTGAGGTCAAACGACTTCAGCGTCACCTGGCCTGGGGTTTCACGACCTCGGCGGCTCGTGCCTAGGATCACACGACCTTAGAGATCGATCAACTAGGTTGCACGACATTAAAGGCCCTTTGATATGGCTCACTTGGGGTCGCACGATCTAGGCAACACTTTTTACCGAAGTTTACAGCTTCGCTTGAGTTATCAAGGAGGGTCACTATTATAATTATTTTATGGGTTAATACCCTGAAAAACCCTAAACTGGTACACATGTGACAAATTTACCCTAAACTATTTTTTTGACCATGAAAAACCCCAAACTGGTACACCCGTGATAAATTTACCCCGACTAACCATAAAAAACCCTAAACTGATACATTTATGACAATTTTACCCCAATCTAATTTATTAGACCGCAAAAAACTCCAAACCGGTAAATTTGTGACAAATATACCCTCCGCAAAATTGGATTAATACAAAAAAAAAAAAAAAAACAAAAATTGTAAACTATGACAAACGGAGCGTAAAATCCCAAATTGGTATATCAATTAACTTTTAACTTAATAATTTGACAATAAATGTTAATAAAAACTAACAGAGGGTAAATTTGTCACAAGTGTGTCAGTTTGGGGTAAATTTGTCAAAAGTATACCAGTTTGGGGTTTTTGGTGGTCAAAAAAATAGTTTGGGGTAAATTTGTCACAGGTGTACCAGTTTGGAGTTTTTCAGGGTATTAACCCTTTTTTATTAAAAAAAAAAAGCAAATTTCTTGATGCAAATAATGTTTACCAAATATCATTTGCATTTGGTGAAAAACTCTTTGCCCTAAAATCAATGCAAAGACTTTGGTCAAATGATCTCCAAACGCATACTTAGAGGCCTGCAAAATCTTTTACTAGCCTCGTGGACATATTAAATCTATATTTTTATCTGTGCCAATTACTTTAATTCAAAGCATTTTAGATTCATTTTATGGGATTTGTACAAACAACCTATGGATTCTGATCCGAATAAATCTCCTGACCCCCCCCAAAATCAATGGAGCTAGGGCCTTTAGCCAATGAAGAGAACAAAAGAAAGATAGCGTTATCTTTTATAACACAAAAATCGCATCACTGATTGGTCGTAAAAGTGAGATTTTGATTGCAATTCTTCACAAGACGAGAAACTCAAACGTAAGGACTGACAACAAGAACCGATAGAAGAGAAAGAGAGACTCATTGGAAAAATTGAACCTTTTTACTTTCGATCAACTGGGCAATTGAGATATCGAGGTGTTGATCGAAAAAACCAGAGAAGGGGGGAGGGGGGGGAGGGAGAGAGAGAGAGACTAAAGTAGAATGAAGAGATAATTACAAAGAAAGAAATATTCAAATAATCCGAATAACTGTATATTAAAAAAAATATGGAATTTAGAAAATGATTTACTATCTTGTTGGTAATTTGTTTATAAAACAAATGAAGAGGTGCCTTGTCCCACATCGAAAAGATGTGAGTGCGCACGTGGACGAGATTTGGCACTAACCGACGATCATTATTTTATTTATTGAAAATTCGGATTTATTTCTATAAAAAAATTAATTATAAAATCTTGTTGAAACAAAGCGCAATTCACGAAAAGTTACTGTTTTTATTATTTATTATTTATTTAATTCCGAATTCTTTATTTCTTTTCAACGTAACCTTTGAAACGTGGTTGTTCACGAAAAGGTTGCCTTTGTTTTTTTGCAACCTTTTGAAGGGTTGCATCTATTCGAAAGAAAAGATAAGTAAGTTTGTTTTGAGATCAAACACACATCTTCTTCATTTTTTTGTTTTCTTTTCGAGAGAAACTACAGCCATTGTTTCCAATTGTTTCCATGAGAGACCTTGGAGAAATACTAGAATTGCTATCTAGTATTTCTCATTTGAGATTTTTGTTGTATCCTGGAAAAATTTGCTTAGGTGACCATTAGCAAGAACTTTTGGGGCAAATAAATCCTTAAAGAAAGTGATATCACGCCCAAAGTCCGACTTCAGATTCTAAAGATCCAACTTCATTGTTCTACCCAATTCGAAGCCGTATTTTCCCAACAATTTTAAGGATTTATTTTTGCAACAATGGAGTTAGAGTCAAGCAAAGTCATGGTGGACCAACAACTGCAACATGGCTACGCTTCCAACATCGCAAAGCGCAAGAGCGAAGTGCAGTTCCAGAATCAACCTTCGTGGCCAGAAATTCAGGACCCAGGATTGTCGTTTCATTTGGAACCCCCACAGTTGGATCACGTAAATTGACGAAGTTGGAGGATAGCAGATTCTTGCTAAAATTGAAGGATACACACAAGTTTCTTCCCCATTAATCTCTGAAAATCAGTTTGGGTTTGAGAAGGAAGTCAGGCCGTGGGACCTACTTCCCTCCAGCAATGATCAAGGTCGACGTGTCGCTCGTAACAAGCGATTTCTGCCGAGATGATAAGGATCTTCCCCCCGTCGATCACGTTCTCGTCGAAATTGGCTCTCACCGCGTTCACGAATTGCGTAAATGAAAAGATGGACCGGATGAGGCCTCTATATGTCAGGCAGCAAAGCAGCCCCCGGGACGCCGGAAGGGTCGGCGATCACCGTTTCACAGGCACACGCGGTCGGGCTCCACGTGGTATATAAAGAAGGTGCAGACGAAAGATGCCACCCAGAGGCTGGCCCGGATGATGGCGCATCAGCTTGGCGACGAGGACAACGAGGATGATGACCTCTCGTATGAATACACTCCTGCCAGCAGCGCTGGAAGCATCAGGCTGGCTGGCGGACGCGCTTCATGGGCTCGCTCACCCATGATGGTACTTAAATCATGAAATTGAATCAGGTGTGAAGGAGGCAAGGCAAAGCGGAGGCTATTTGACAGAGAGGGACAGAAGAAATTCCTCTTTTCCCGTTATGGGAGAGAATCAGGGTAGTGGGCATTGGTGGCTTAGATTGATGGAACTTAGGAGTGGCTTTCTCGGTGATCTCGTCCTAAACCCCAACCATAGTCTCGAGGATGATCTGTTGCTCCTCGAACCGCAATTCATTGTGAAGTCCAACGACAACACTCCTTGGTCTGACAATGGGATTCGGAACCCGAACCCATTTGATGATCCCGCCGTTTGGCACATGTTTAAGGGACAAACATGGTAACGGGAACAAAGGTGCCGGTTCATCCCATGCGGGTTCCTCCTGGGTGAGCAATGACGGCGCAGAAGATTGCTTCTATCCATGACCAGAGGATTGGAACTATTTCTTGCCAAGGCTACTCGCAAATTGGTCAGCGCCTCCACTTCCATACAATTGCAATTGTTCTCTTGTGATTATAGAAATCATTCATACTCATGGTGCGTTCGATCATTCTTCCAATAGAAAAGAAACTTTTCTTGATGATTATTCTGTGTGAGTAGTTCAAGTGTGGTTGAACACTATCGCCAAGTTCTGTGTTTGATCAAGCGCTGATGATGTTTGCCATTTGCTAATACTTTTTGTCACGATATCTCTAATGCTAGTTGGTTTTGTTTTTGACTTGAATTAAGTCATGTTAGTTATTTTCTCAGTCATTTCAATGATCAAATGCGTTTTCTAATTCATCATTTTCTTTGTCTTATGTTTTATGCCCGTGGTTACTAATGGTGGTTATGGGTGAGATGATGCTGCTGGATCCAAGTCCTAAATGATGATTAGTACACGCATCGGCATAGGCCGATGAAGTAGACACGAAAATTTGTCGGTGGTGCATGTCTAGCAAAATTGCCATGTGACGTGTACACTTACCGGGGGAAAGATATTGTTTAGCAGATGGACCAGAGGCACCCTTTGAGTCTTTGGCTTGATTAAGCGAAGGGGACTTTGATTCTTTTTGCTCAAATTTCATTGAATTGAGGGAATCTATTTTTGATTTGTTTGGCAAAACGAGGAGAGAGATGATAACGCCAAATATGGGTTTGGAGGAACAATGACTAGAGGGTCATTGGGAATACGTTTTGGTAGCTATGGATCTCTACAACAACAAAAGCTGCTCCTCCAAAATGGTGGGTTGCAAATCCAATCGACCCCACTTCCTCTGTTGCCGCTCCAAAAGCCGAGCAAGATGCCAAATTACTTGGGGAGGCTCGTTCACTGGATTGTCAAATTCACTGGCAGGAAGAAAGTGGGCATGCTCTTCCTTTGTTTGATATCCACGGTGGCTTTTACTTGGGAATAAGACTGATCTTGTTGATAAGAGCCTTGCCGAGGATGGAGACACTAAACTCTACAAAACCAAACCCCGACAGCAAGGTTGCTTGCGAAACATGCACCAAGACCAACATGGTCATGGTGTTCAGAGAAATTACCACCAAGGCCAATGAAGACTATGAGAAAATTGTCCGTGACACATGCAAGTCTATTGGATTTGTGTTTGATGACGTTGGTCTTGATGCTGATCAGTGCCAAGGTTCTGTTCAACATTATGTAGCATAGCCCTGATATTGCCCAAGCAGTCGATGACCTTCGTGCCCGACGTTGAGGAAGTTGAGACTCCGATCCACAAGATCAAGCGCAAGGTATGGATCTTATTGTATATTTCGGAAGGTTTCAGCTTATATGATGTTGTTGATTCCGTTCCAAGAATTGTTTTTTCCCCTTTCAATCCTAGTTTATGTGCTTTTGATACCTCCATACTCGATTTGCTCGCATTTATTGGATTGTTAGAGAATGTCATTACATGCATGGGCTAATATGTAGTGCTATATTTATGGAGGAGATATAGAGATACTAAATGGGATTTCAAGTGTCCCTTGTTTGGTTCTAATGTGTTTTATTTGCTGTTCTTGCCCCTCATAGATTTGATTCTATGGAATAGCATAAATGAGCCAAGAGAGTAGAATTGCATGGATTTACTATTTTGATGTATGTATTTCATCGATGATGAAAATTTGATGATGCATAATTTCGATTAATTACCTCTTGGAATATTCTTGAAGTGGGGTTATGTCCGAAGGGACTTTGGAGTTGATATGACTGAAATCATTGAGATTAAGAAGTATTTGACTTTCATTTTCAAAATGAAAGATTTGGGTGAAACAGATACTATCTTAAGTATTAAAATTAAAAAAAAAATAGTGGGGGTAATTCTTTGAGCTAAAGTAATTACATGGAGAAGATGTTGTATAGATTTAAACATCTTGTTTTCAAATATATGAGTACTCCATTTGATTCTGGTGGAGAGTTTTTAATGTGAGTGATATGGGTCTTTAATGTATGCGATATATTATACTAGACCTGATATTACTTTTTGTATATGTAAGTTGAGTAAATACTAGTAATCCAATATAGAACATTGGAGAGTTATCTTATTGTTCTATAATAGTTATTCGGTTGTATTGGAATTATATACCGATGTTACTTCGGATTACAAGTGTGGGAGATGAAACTTCCAGATGGATTTTCACATTATGTGAATGTGTTGTTTCTTGGGCGAGCAAGAAACAAATGTACATAATTTACTCAATGATAGAACCTGAATTTATTACTTTAGCGGCAATTGGGAAAGAGGTCGAATGGATTAGGAATTTGTTGTTGAATATCAAATTATGGCCTAATCCTATGCCTCTTATTTCTATCCACTGTGATAGTTATGCTACTTTGGTAAGAGCTTATAGTAGCACTTATAATGGTAAGTCTAGACATATTAGTCTAAGACATGAATATGTGAGACAATTGATTAAAGATGGTACCATAACAATTGTCTACGTGAGGTTAAGTAATAATCTAGTCGATCCCTTGACAAAGGCTTTACTAAGAGACATGATAATAATGATCTCATAAGAAACGGGGCTGAAACCCTTTAATTGAAATCACCAATAATGGTAACCCGACCTTTTTCTAGAACATCACTAGTTACAAGGTTTAATGGGTAAGAACAAGTTATTGAATGTGATTGTTTGATACGACGTAGCCCCGATATGAGAAGTCGTATCGTCTGTTACGTTTAGTAGGTTGAATTGAATTCTTAATGAAGTATAGTACAAACTTGTAATGTGTTGATAGTAACATAAACACATGGTAGATACTTCACCTATATGGGCTTAGAAGTGGTGCCGCTTCTTACGAAAGTTAGGGTTGCTTTCTAGAGAGCTCATGAAACAGGATCAAGCACAAGGCCATAATAGTGCGGAGTAATATAGAATTTCTCGCTGAGACAAGAGATTAGTGTATGTGCGGTATGTCCGGTTCTATTATATAAAAGTACAAGTTTAAAGCCGAGCTACTTGTTACTTTGATAGAGCTTTGAGATACTTGCACTAAGTAAATGTTTAACTCGAAAGAGACCTTTATGTATGTACATTAATCTCACGGAAATTTTGGCTGTATATTTCTAATGTTTTATTTCTTGTTTTTGTTTTATAAACAAAAGTGGGGGATTGTTGGTAATTTGTTTATAAAACAAATGAAGAGGTGCCTTGTCCCACATCGAAAAGATGTGAGTGCGCACGTGGACAAGATTTGGCACTAACCGACGATCATTATTTTATTTATTGAAAATTCGGATTTATTTCTATAAAAAAATTAATTATAAATCTTGTTGAAACAATGAAACTGTTCACGAAAAGTTACTGTTTTTATTATTTATTATTTATTTAATTCCGAATTCTTTATTTCTTTTCAACGTAACCTTTGAGACGTAGTTGTTCACGAAAAGGTTGCCTTTGTTTTTTTCTTTTGCAACCTTTTGAAGGTTGCATCTATTCGAAAGAAAAGATAAGTAAGTTTGTTTTGAGATCAAACACACATCTTCTTTCATTTTTTTGTTTTCTTTTCGATAGAAACTACAGCCATTGTTTCCAATTGTTTCTCATGAGAGACCCTGGAGAAATACTAGAATTGCTATCTAGTATTCTCATTTGAGACTTTGTTGTATCCTGGAGAAAATTTGCCGGTGACCATTAGCAACTTTGTGGGGGCAAATAAATCCTTAAAGAAAGTGATATCACGCCTTAAAGTCCGACTTGAGTACTCTAAAGATCCAACTTCATTGTTCTACCCAATTCGAAGCCATATTTTCCCAACAGTAGTCGCCTCTAGCTTGATTTCATTAGCCTTCTCCACATATTCTCTCTTTTTTTCATTTTCATGTGACAATTTGAGAAGCATGCAATGATTATGGACAAAGCTCTGCCGTAACTATTGTTAGTCTGATCGTTCGTTGCCTTTCCCCGTACTTCTACAGTTAGCTGCTTTGGACTTTATAGTCCGCACCCCAGCAGATGCCTTTGCTATGATGGACTCAGGGAGTCAGCTATCATCCTCGGTCTCTGGTTACCGAATATATATTACGGTGGAGGAAAGATGCCGACACTAAGGCCGAACAAGAGAAGACTCACGAGTATCTTTATGAAGAACAACACAATAGAATGGCGCGTGTTTGAACGGAGGGTGAGGAAAGCGGCGAGGCAAACTAAACATGTTCAAACGAGGCCAGTGTATATTTGCTCCAGCGACGCTTACGAATGTTTTTCTTTTGAAACCAAGAGCGGCTAGCAGAAGCACCGCTTCTTCAGGTGTCAAAGGGCACAGGCCTTCTTCCCTCAGGGCAGCTGGAGAAGGCACCCTGTCTCCGATAAACAGTTTACTTAGTCGATGAGAATGGCCATTCTAATCAGAAGGAAAATGCTAGACTGTTTCCCCCCGCAGAAAACCAGGAATGTGCCATCTTAAAAGTAAAATAAAATAAAAATCTATAGCAGGATGCAAAATAACTCATACTTCGAGGTCTTCTTTAAAGTTGGACAGCAATTTCGGTCACTATGTCTACACGTCACTTACAGAAGCAAAGTTAATTAGCAGCTACCTCTAGATGCCCTGTCCTTTCAGTGATTAACAAAAAAATAATAATACTAATGTATTCACGGGTATTACACTTTGCTGAATAGAATGGTGGATTAATGGCATAGGATTATCTTTGGCGAGGCAATAGAAATGGAAATTCTACCAGAGTTGATGTGGATAATATACTGCCAACAAACCAAATGGAATATATTCACCACTGACAACAGTCGGCCTAGTGCGATTCTGCAGGCTCCAGCTTTTCTTCACACAATCCGGCAAAGAGACATAGCGAAGAATTACATTGCAAGAATCATTCCTCATGTATTAGTCGCATTCAATTATCACATCACGGGTATCTTTGTTGTCCTCCTCCTACATGCAAACTGAAATTGTCGTTGATCACATTTTCCAAGATTCAAGGAAACAATAATATCCAAAGCATTTCATTGAAAATTTGTGTCTGTTTGTGATCCATTGCGTTTAAAACAACATGAAAAGCCTAAATCATATTCTTAAGGGATATTGCTTTGCAGGCAAACTCTACAACAGTTAGCAGGTCTTTTTAAGCAATAGTCAAGCATATAAGTATTGAGATTTCTAAAGGAAGCTATGTATGTAAAAGCTGATGTGGGAGATTATAAGCAGGTTGAGGATTCATACCATTTGAAGTTCATTATAATTGTATTTTAATGACCAATTTAACTTTTTTTCTTCAGTTATATTTTTCAACTCTCACATCTTAATCTTACGTCACATTGCTGTTACTTCCCACTATGCTCATCATTCAACGCTCTTCTCTAATATCCATTGATTCGTTTTTATTTACTAATTAAGAGTGCAATGCATCCTTTACCAGGGGACAAAATCGATAGCACCTTGATCCACGGGACAATGCTTTGATGAGAAGTTTGTTTGAGAAGTTGGATAGAGTTTTATAGGATAATAGCAGATAATCCATAAACTTTAATCTAACATAAACTATCATCCCTATATTTTTAATTTATGAAATATGATCCGAAACTTTAGTTTAATATGATCCATTGGTAAATGTCATATGTAGTTCTTAAGCCACTTGAAAATATTTAAAATTTTAGAATAATAAATATTGAATCAAAGTTCGAAAGCAATATTGCAAAATTGAATCAAAGTTCCGGAGGCTACTTGTAAAGCATGAGCAATTATGACAAAATTATTGCCCCGCCTTCGGTTTCCACCTCCATGGGCCCCTCCCTTCCCATGCGCGCGAACGCAATCCCGCAATGCCCGCGCGCGTGGGGGTTTCTGATTGGAACACCAACCCGCCCCTTCCCCCACGGGCACGATCCGAACTCTTGCCGAATCCTCGTCATTAATTAATTTAATTATTTATTATCTTTTTTTTTGGTAAAGATTTAATTATTTATCATCTATGTTTTGTTTTTCGCCGAAATTTATTTTTTCATGTTTATTTTTTCGTTTCTTCCTCCCCTTTTCTTCTTTATCAAAAACAACGTAACACATATGCAAGTACAAGCCGCCATCGACCACCGATGGCACGCAGACGCATTGACAACCATTCTGTTAAAATAGTTTCGAAATGAAATGATTTTTCTATTTCTATTTCTATTTCTAGAAGAGTTTCTAAAGAAAATAACCGTTTGATAACCACACAAAATTTTTACTCTAAAAATAAATCGTTTGATAATGATACAAAATTTCTTCCTTTCGGATGGCGGCGGCGACGATGGCGGCGACCTTTAATATAAAAATAAAAATAAAAATGATTTATTAAAAAAATAAATAAATCATAAAAAAATAAATAAATATATCATTTTATTTTAAAATAAAATATCCTTAAAAATAAATTTATTTTATTTTACGAATAAATTTATTTTAAAATGAATAAAAAATAAAAATAAAAATATATTTATTAAATATATTTTTAATAAAAATAATTTATTTATGATAAAAATAAATTATTTTTAATAAACTAAAAATAAAATTATATATTTATTTTTAATTTATTTTTAATACATTTATTTTTAATTTATTTTTATTTTTAAATGAATAAAATGAATATATTTATTTTTATTTATTTTTAATTTTAATAAAACGATATTTAATTAAATTTATTTTTAATAAATAAATTTATTTCGATTAAATTTATTTAATTTATTTATTTATTAAAAATAAAAATAATTTTTATAATAAAAATTAAAAATTATTATAAAAATATCATTAAATAAAAATGAATAAATGATATTTTTATAATAATTTTTATTTTTAAATGATATTTATTTTTAATTTTATAAATAAAACGATATTTATTTATTTTTAAAAATAAAAATTTATTCATTTTATTTTTAAAAATATTTTATTTTTAAGGATTTTTTTAATTTATTCGTAAAAAATAAAAATAAATATAATTTTATTTATTTGAATAAATTTTCATTTTAAAATGATATTTATAAAAGTAATTTATTTGGCGACCGGCGGCGGTGGCGATGGTGCGGGGGGCGGGTTGTCGTTTCGCCCACGCCTCGCCCCTCGTCAAGATCATCTTTCCACGAGGAGGAGATGAGGCGAAGCAAGCTCTTTGTGCAGTTTCTATTGATATGGTGTGACAACCCAATTGGCATTTTCTTTATTGGTTCGAAGTTCGAAATTTAGTCTTTTTCCTTTTATTGCTGTCAGTTTCTTAGGATTCTTTATTTATTTTTTTATTTTCGCCAAATTTGAGTACCTATTTTGATTGTCTTGATAGTGAATTGTTCTTGAATTGGGTCCTTCTAGGAGGTGGGTTTTTAGTTTTTCTTTTTCTTCTTTCCTCTCTTGCACGCTTGTTGATTTTGGATATGATACAGCAAGTATAACAACAATTTGAAATGAAATCGACCCTGTTTTGTGGTTGGTGATGGTCAGCCGTTACCTCACGTGACTGGACTGTTCCCAGTTGGGAAAATTCAAGACAATTTGGATGAGAGTTTGCTTATTTTATTAGCAATTGTTGTCTTAGAGCTATATGTCTGGACCATTACTCTGTGTGTGCACGGGGGTGCACGTGTGGGTGTCAATTGTGATTTGTTACCTATCAGTGTGCTTGTGATTGTGGGAATGAATTCAAGAAAGATCGCCTCCTGGGTGGGCTTCTCGAAGGTTGATTTTAAAGAATTCATATCGATTGATGTAGTGTCCTGATGTGCATGATATTAGGTTTCCGCAATTCTCTAAATCTTTAGGACTTATCAGATTTCTGTGTACACGAAATATGTTTTGCTCCATGTTAAACAAAAATTCTGTTGTGTTTTTGTTGTGTATGTTGCTCTGTTCGTTCAAAGACTTTATGTTAATGTATGACTTTTGCGTCAAGCCTACTTGGCAATCCTAAAGTTAATGCCACACGTCAATCTTAGCCGATCAGTTGAATGAGAATTTCAGTTTTCTGTAGTTAGCTGCACACATTATCTCAAAATTCAGTAGTGTACACTTGATCAAATTGATAAAAGTGGCTGTAATTTCTCAGTTGCATGGACCGTTGAAGCATTTGTCAATACATATGGAATAAATTACGGGAGGATTGCAGATAATATCCCTTCACTAAATCATATTCTTTGTAAATCTCGCAGCAATTTCTAATGTAGATTTCAGAAACTTATTGGAAGGTTAGAAATGCATTTAGCCGCTTCTAATTGAAGAGATTAGCAATTGAAATGCAATAAACACTGTAATTTATGTCCAAGCTACTTGACTCATCTTACCACTCTCCAGACATCCTCTTCCATAAGACAGCTCCTGTCACGCCCCGATCCTCGGGCACGCGCCCATCCCTCTTCTAGGTCGATCAATAACGTGCGATATCCCAGGACTATGTATCGCCGACCCTTTCAATTTATTATGCACATGCGGAAGCAGTTACAAATCCCCAGACAATAAAAATAATGGGATAGAAAAGCAGGCCGTAATTTTCTTATTGAAATTCACAACCACACTTTTATTAACAGTACAACTCATAGTATATTTACAATACTATTTACAGCAAACAAGTCTCACACCTATCTACACTAAGACAGGGTTCACAAAAGAGATGGGATCTCAATCCACATCCAGGTTGTACTCAAGATCCCTCTCTGGATCATCTTCTGCTTCAAAAATCTTTCTCCTCCTCAGGTTCCTCCTCCTCAGCTCCTCCTCAAGGTCGTGAAATGGTTATTCAATAACCAATGAGACCACGTCTCAGCGAGTTCTACCCTCTAAGACTCGATTAATAAGCCAATACACTATGAGCTGCCTAAACACGCACAGGTCAGAGGATTTATCTTGGCCTTAGATTCCACTTGCAAATCAGTACAAATCATAATAGGCACCCAACTACTCTTAACAAATCGAACTAGTCGATTACATGTCATGGAAAGACACGTGCATTCTCTAAGCACTAGTTCACCAAAGTGATGCATCAAATCACCGAGCCCACGTGTCTCTCCCAAGATGCCTTACTTAAGATTCGGTGGGCTTTATGGTCCCACCCGACCTTCTCAAGATCTAATGGCTTTACATGGCCCCACCCGACCTTCTCAAGATGGGCTTTACTGGCCCCACCCGACCCCTCTCAAGATTTAGTGGCTTTACGGTCCCACCCGACCCTCTCAAGATTTAGTGGCTTTACGGTACCACCCGACCCTTTCAAGATTTAGTGGCTTTACGGTCCCACCCGACCCTCTTAACTATGGCCAACAATATTGCACCTCAATTTATTTTAGCACTAATTAAAGCTCAAATAAACAAACGGACTGCACCACGACGATCAGCACGAAATTCCGATCACCGGCCATTCTGGTTGAATTTCCGGAAAAATAAATAATTAAATAATTAATTTCGAAAATTAAATAAATAAATACTAAAAATCCAATTTAGGCCCGTATTACCGATTGGAAGCCGAGACGAGCCCGGAAAATTACCGAGACTCGTTCAATAAATAACATGGCATGTCTACTAGCTAATGTCTATTTCTAACCACCTAACATGCATAATTAAGTCTCTAATTTAATTTATCTAAATTAATCTAACCACCTAATTGCAATTAATTAAATCTAACCAACCCTAAGTATAATTGGTAAACTAAGAAAGCATTAGTGAGTAAAACTCACTTGCACTAAACGAAGGCCGGGACAGCGAGACGACGACACAACGGTGGCCGAACTTGGGCCGGGCCAAGAACTTTGCAAGCCCGAAGAAACTTTGTACTTCAAGATTGGGCTGACTTCTTTAATCACTTGGGCTTGAAAATACTAAATTGTGGGCTGCTTGCTGGGCCAGAATTAAACTGAAAATGGGCTCTCTCTCTTTGGGCTGAAATTAACTAAACTTCACTTGGGCTTCAATCCAATTGAATATGGGCTGTTGTCTTCTTGGGTTGAAATTGATTTTGTTGAAATATTGGGCTGAAGACTCAATGGGCTGGACCGCGGGTTTGGCTTGCGGGCTGCAGAGAGGAGACCAGCGGCTTCTACGGCGAAAATGGGCCGATCGGAGCTCCGGCGAGTTGGTGGTTGGCAACCGGTGGCTCCCGGGGGTCTTGGGGATCTTGTGGGTGGATGGAATGGGCAAATGAAGGGCTGAAATGGGGCGAAACAGAAAGAAAACGCGAAACAGTACCGGCGGGCAACTTCCAGACGGTCCGGCGAGCGGCGGACTCCAGCGGCCGTACGGGACGAACGACGGCTCCGTTCGGCGTGATTTTGGGCTTGTTGGAACGGTATGGATGTCCTCTTCACGGAGATATGTGGTTCGTTTGCTGGTTCATCCGGGAAGACCACTTTTGACTCGAATCTTTGACGAAAGGTCGGCTAGAGCAGAAACCGGCGGTGGCGCGGGTGGAGGCGTGCGACGGCTGCAACTCCTTCTGCTGGTCTTCTTGTTGGCTTGAGGGCTTCGAAAATGAAGAGGAGAGGGTCTTGGATGGTAGAGAGGAGAGAGAGATGGAGAGGATGGAGATGGGGGAAGAGATAAGAGAGATGAGAAGTGAGCTTCCACTGACTTGATATTTCACAAAATATCTTCCAAAATCACTCTGGGCCACGTGTAAATACTTGGCCTTGATATGCCCATCACACACCTCTTCTAAGACAAAGTGGTCCAAAGGTTGTGGCTTTGGGGGTTACACGAATTTGAAGACCACCTCTTCCAATTGGACCATCACACTCACTTGATTTAGTCACAATTGGCCTCAATAATTTCAATTGGTCATCCATAGACCATCTCAGTATTTTTCCTCATCTTTGAATCCACTTTACATCTCAAATTTGTAACCAAAATTAAATCTCCGGCTTCAATTGCACAAAAAGGGTCCGACGACGACTTTTTCCCAAAAAGTGTCAAGTGTCAGAAAAATCTTCCGAGACTGAGTCGACACTCCTAGAATTTATTGTGACATGGCCAAAACTTCAATTTCGAAATCGACTTGAATTGGCGGTTAATTTCTATTCGACGCATTTTTAGCGTGACCTAGGCCACCGGGTAACTTTCAGATATTTTTAAGTGCAATTGACTCGTGGTCGATTTTCTTCGAGCCACTATGAACCCACTCGACTTATTGACGACTCTCGATTGTCGTGAAAATCTCGAGGATCCAAATACGAACACAGGGTACCAAAACAATAAGAAAATCAGTCTAGTGCCGGTCGACATGAATTTTCTAATTTAGTGGTGTCACCCACGATTAGCCACACCTCACCGTCGATCCGCCCATCTCTGTTTTCAAATCGATTTTTAACTGTGCCGTAATGGCCTCTAAAGATGGATACGGTCGAGAAGCCGATTCCTGGTCGAATTCTCAAGTCTATTGCCTTAAAATTCTTAATAATTTCCCAGATAGTCTAGTTATCTCAAGAATGATCGCCCGAGAATAGCCCTATAAACACGTCAATGAAACGCCCGATTCAATCAGAAGAAAACAGAACCGAAAATTCGGGATGTCACAGCTCCTCAGTTAGAGTTTTCTCTAGGACAAAATGCGTGAAGTTCATCACAAAAATACAAGCAAGATAGGATAATCAAGCAAGCAGGAGAGCAAAGTAACCAAATAACGATTGCAGCTCACTTGCTTGGTAAAAATTTATAATGGAGTTCAATTCAAACAAGGAGACTACAACATTAAGGTCTTTAATTCTTGACATTGAAGCCATAGCACTAACCCACAAACAAAAAACTGAGCAAAAGCGATTTAGAACAATCATGACTCATGAGTCAAAAGCCAATCAATCTAATACTTACAATGCAGACTTCTGTCATATTTCTCATCTAAAAAATGCTGAACACAAGAACTCTTCATTGAATACTTCCTCGAGTAAAGCTAAAACCATGATCATCAAGCAATTAAGCAAAAAGTTACTACTTGATTGGAACAAAGCAGGGCCTCTTGGGTTAACTTGGTTTACCTGAAGAAGAGGAAGCCGGAGCTCTCCTTTGCATTTTCTTTTCTTCTGAACCAAGTGTCTGAATATGGGAGTGTTTGGTTGTGGAAATACTGCAGCATAGGAAAGAATGACAACTTTTTGTAGTGTTTGTTATCACTGGGGTGTACTCCCTTTTATAGTGCATGAAGGAGTAGGCTTGCAATGAC
The DNA here is from genome assembly GCA_014182565.1 of Eucalyptus marginata. Lineage (NCBI taxonomy): Eukaryota > Viridiplantae > Streptophyta > Magnoliopsida > Myrtales > Myrtaceae > Eucalyptus > Eucalyptus marginata. The sequence continues at coordinate 41,602,867 of CM024589.1, read as the reverse complement.
TGAAAGTGTAGGCACGAAATGTTTGCGAAATGCGACTTCGTGTACATTTCCAGGAAACGATAAAGGGTTTAAATTTCTTTTCTTTTCTTTTTTTCACATTTTTCTACCTTTTGCCTATCAAATAATTGAGATATTTTTATCTTCAACGCTGGTTTGGTAAATCTTTTCAATCCGATCTCTTATCAACACATGATATGCTCAAATGATATCAGTTATTGTGATTTATCCCTTGAAAAGTTGATAAATTACCCAAATTAAGAGTAGTAATATAATTTTCTATTAAAGTTAGTGACGAGTACGTGCGCCCCTGCAAACCCAACTCAATCGCACCCCCGCACGTTATTAAAAAAACACGACAGGATTGAAGGAAAAAGAGAAAAGGTAGATGAAAAGTAGATAAAGTGGGGCCCAATCCCCACTGCAACAATTAGCAATTAGCAAAAGACGGTCGGCTCGTCACCTCGTCGGTCCCTCACCACCATCCCCATCGGACACGTCAACATCGTCGATTCGTTCTGGCTAATATATATGGAGAAACCCTCAACTTTGACGCCTGGCTCCCTATTCCCAGAGCTCCCACCTTTAATGACTTCTGTAATGAATTTTCATGCCTACGGATCAATATCTAAAGCTTCATTGAACCAGAAACGTTTAAAACCTTACGCTCAAAAGTACTCGTATACCACCGTCACTCATTCTCGCTCTTCACTGAACCACCGTCTCCGACCATCATCTAACCATTGTGCTGGCCGTTGCATCCACAAGACGTAGGGAACAATAACAGGGTGGCAATCGGATAAACCAACCGGAATACTAGAGCTTAAAAATTAACCCCCAAACCGTCGGGTTTTTAGTGGCTTCTCATCGATGACCATCGTCGAAGGCAGCAGGAAGACCTAGTTTATCAGTGATGTAACTAGGCTGTGACGGGCACTTGCAATTGGCGACTGGAACCTTTACGACTGTCGATGAACAGAATAATGACCAACGAGGGAGTCTTCGGACGAGATATGGGCTCTTCGGTTTCACGGTGGGAAGGCACGGACCAATAGAGTAGGAAAGGGTGGCTCGGGAACAGTGAGGACGAGCGGCTATGGCGACTGATGGCGTGGAGGGGAGTGATGGAGAGGCTCATCGAAGTGATGGCGTGGGTTTCAATCGCCGGAATGGGCAACGGCGACTACTGCTCCGACTCCTCAAGAGAATGAAATTTAAGAACAATGGATGCAACTTGCGGTGGTGAGGATGAAGTCTAATGACGATGGGGCGACGGTGAAGGAGTCTGGCATGAAGAATCGTTACTCTTGTTTTTCTTTTTCCCCCTCTTCTTTTAATTGTGGCGCCTTCCCGCTGAACGTAAAAAGAAGCCAAAAAAAACCAAAAACAAAAATGACCCCTTCCGAGATGGGAAAAGAATAAATTTTATTCTCCCAAGGGGGTTTTGTATGATTGCGCTGAATGGCGCAATCTTTAGAAGTATAAGCTCAAATCCTACGGTAATAAATATGGTATTCTAAATGGCCTATCGAACCACTGGGGTTCGCCCCAATGGCCACCTTTCCATCTTGGAAGGGGGAGGTTGGGAGTTCAAATCCCCACCTCGGGTGATTAGGGTGGGGACGATTTCATTTCGTGGGTTTGACTCCCACGCCCGGCAGGAGGCAGGCAAAAGTCCGAGAAAGTGAGTGTTACGGTAAGATTAGTGTAGGACCAACAAAAAAAAAAAAAAAAAAAAGGCCTATCGATTCTTGAAATTGGAATTTCTTTAATTGGATTCGAGGTACTTAAATTTTGCGGTTTTCCTAAATCGGATGTCTAAAAAATATTAAAACGAGTGAAAAAAAACAATTTTTTTTTCAGGTCAAAGGTCGATCCTTCTTTGGTTTGACCAAAAAAGTCATCTTCGGCCAAATTTATGGAAACTCGAAATCTAAAGTCTATTTCTACACGTCCATGTTGACTTAACCCCTATATGCAATTAAGGTACTAATCATACTAATCTAATTCTTTTAAGTGAAGAAATGAGTCTCGTCGCGACCGAGGATCTTGAATCTTGATTTTTTTTTTAACTTTCATCGTTGCGAAAATTCACATGGCAATAGTAATATATAAAAAAATTCCGATAACTGTTGGTATTTTCTAAAAGGTTTGGGTAACTTACCAAAACTTTACTGACTGAATAAGTTATCAAACAAACAAACCAAAAAAAAGTTATCAAACAACATTTTGTTGTCAATCCGTTTTAATAATTACCAACGCTTGTCGATTTTTGCTTGCACAAAACAATGTTCGGATGTTTGCCCAGTCAAATCTTCCTTTATGCTATGGACCTCTTTTCGTGGCATCTTCTAAAGCCAAATACTTTTCAGTTTGGTTTGATTTGATTTCCCCTTTAAAATGTTATGAGCACCCTAATTTTTTTCAATATAGAGGACGAATCAACCTATATCACCCAAATTAAGAAAATTCAATCTTCATGAAAATCAAATTTCCAAGTTTTGCAATGGAGAACATATTCGATTAGCATTTTTCATTTCATGCAACAAACAAAATGTCAGATAGTGACTACACAAGTTATTCAGGCATCTGGAGGGACTATCCGGTAGCTCGGCCAATACCCAATGACTACCATATGGCCGGCAGGCGATGGGGCCTGAGCGCCCAGTCCTCTTCACATTGCCTCGCCACAGCGCCTCCTAACATGTCTCTCACTTACTTTAATCTTCGGGCTCCAATACAAATTCAATTTGGCTAGAACTTGAGCCATAAGCTCAACAACCTTTGAACAGTGGAATCATGGAGTCGCCATCTAGATGGAGACGCATGACATGCATTCAAGTAGTCTTGCATATGGCATGGTGGTGAGGCGAGGAAAGTCTTCGCCGGCCACATACTTGTCAGCCAGTTTGAAAATAAAAGAACAAGCCTATCTAGGCTAGCAAACCTCATGAATTTCTTGGGCTATCATTTCTCGCGTTCGGGCCGATGTAATTTAAGATATGATGAAAGCAATTGTCTGTTAATTTTAAGCTCATGAGGTGCCATACTTGATCATGAGTATGGTTTTCGCTGAAGAATTATATTAGAGAAGCTACTTACAGAAAAAGAAAAAAAAAAATTCTGGGTAGACACGCGCAAACTTAACTGGGCCGGGGCTCAAGTAAACAATTTCTTTCTCATGCTCAAGCCCAATCGTGGAAGCCCACTTGAGCTTATCCAGACCCGATTGTCTGAGTGAATATAAAGGAAGATTTCTAAAATTTCGTCCACTGATCAGCTCCACAGAGCATTAGGGGACGCAAAAAATCCGTACATATATTCGAACTCGTGATCCGAGGTAGAGTCGCCGCTCAAGCTTAAAAGGCGCGGGAAAACGGTCGTCTCTCCAGGGAGCGACACGTGTAGCTCTATGGAAGCCCAAATTCGGTCGAGCAAAAATCTAAAACTGTAGGCTCGACCGTCAACCCATCACGGCGAAGAAGCCATCACAGACCCCATCATCGTCCTCCTCCTGTCCTCGGTGCGAAACTCTAGGCGACCATGCTGATCACAGGTGGAGGTCCAGATGGACCGCCGCCCCGAACCTCTTCGTCTCCTTCCCCTGGAAGGACGCCCCGTCCGTGGACAGCGTCTTGACCATCTACGCGTCGCCTAAGGTGAGGAAGTTCTGCATCAATATTGATTTTCTCGACTATTGCGCGCCTGAGCTCTGTCTGTGGCTTCGCTTTGCTGTCGACCGCCGTGTGGAGGACCTCTCTGCCAATGCGGCTAAGGGTTTGCGCGAGATGGCCAGCCATTTCACCGTACCGCTGCACCTTTATGTATGCTCTCTGTTGGTGAACCTGCATTTAAGGCTGTGTAGCGTCCCATTTAGTAGGAGTGTTACTTGGAGTAATCTCAGGTCCCTGTCCATATGCGGCTCGGAGATCCGGATAAGGTGATGCATGATATCTTGAAGGGCAGTCTCGAGTACCTTAGGTCGGAGGAATGCTGCAGTTTGAAGCAAAACGTCGTGCTTTGTTCGAGAAGTTTGAGGGGAAATTGAGGTTTATCGCTGCTTCTGGCATGCACCTGATGAGGGTTTCCCACTGGAGATTTCGAGTCCTCTTTTGCTGTTGTTGCATTTGAGAGGGTCGTTTGGTGTGATGAGGCAGCTGGTAATTGAAAGCCTCATCCTTAATTGAAGCTGAGTTGAACTTTTTTACAAGACGCAAGGATTTCAGAAATTGTTATGTTCAAAATAGGTTTGAGCCTTACAGAGGGTAGTGCAACCTGGCCAAGGGACTGCTTCAGGAGCCGCAGAACGCAACTGAACTTTTGATTGGTAATCGGGTGGGCAAATTGTTTAATTTCATACTTATGGATAGTTCATGGTCCCTCTTCCTGGAGTTGAGGAAGTTCTTACTTCATCACACTAGAATTTGGTTCACATCATCTGCTGCTCTGCCTGACGTCTAATGGTGCAAATGTACGTTTTGCCTTCAGAATAACTACCAAAAGGTCAAAAAGAAAAAGGCGGCTAGTTTAAGGTAAGTCTTTTTCCTCCTCAATAGTGCATAATCATGATCCCAAAAATCATACTAAATTATTAACGAAAAGCAACTGTGTCCTATTTTCTAAATACTGAAAAAACAGTTGTTGACTAGAATTAGTGTAACGATGCGAATTGTCTAGTTCCAATTAAAAGAGAAAAAGAAGACATCGGATCTTCTTATTGCTTCTTTCTACTGTATGATTGTGTACCTTATAATAGGAGATTTGCATAAAGCTCACCAACTGGGGCTTGGTCGAGTATTTGTATCTGGCCGAGTGTTAGGAGCTTGGGTGATGATGGCAAGTGGCATGGTCGAGTTTGAGCTTGGCCCGTTGTCTCAACATTTAAGCATGCGTGAATGTTTGTCATCTCTTGTGAGATGCTAATTTGAATAATTCTTTAGCATGTTTTTTTTTTTATCCAAAAGTAAATAAGGATGATCACGTTGCTTTTTCCAAAATTACGTTTCAATAGCTAATCCACCACATTCGCATCAATGTGATGTCTCATTGGGCCTGAAAGGGCCCTTTCGGGCGTTATTCGGCAAGGCTATAAATTCCGGCCCGGCCTAGTTGATTCTGCGGCGGCCCTTTACGGCCCAATTCCCATCTCTCTCTTCCTTCCTTGTTTTGACTCCCGCCTGTTCCTCTTCCCGCAACTTTCTCCGCGAATTCTCAGACTTCAATGGACCTCCTCACTCCCGCTCTTCCCTTCTTCGTCTCGCCCTTCAGCTTTCCTCTGTTGTTTTTGAGCTCTGTCCTTACTCCTTGCGATGTGTTCCACCACAGCTGGCGGCTGTTGTTTTCAGGCTGCTCGGCGGGGTCGCGGCGTGTGCTTCCGTTTCAGCTTCAGTTCGATTAACCCTGGGCTTCTCAGGTTCGACTCCCGTTTTGGCGCTGTTGGGTGGGTGGATTCGGTTTTGTGAGGTTTTTGCTCGATTTCCGATTGGCAGGTGAAGATGGGAGAGTGGTATCAGGCAAAGGATTTGCTGACAACGGTCGCGGAGGACTCGAAGGTGGGTGCTTCATCGCTTCAGTTGGCAAGAGGCTGGGAACAATCTCTCCTGGGTATGGCTTCGATTTGAGAAAGTTCTCTTTTTTCTTTATTCAGTGTGTTCGTTTCTTCAACGATGGCTTGCTGTGCTTGCCCTTTGAGTCATTGGCCTTATCTCCTTCTACTTCTTTAACTTTTCCTAAATGTGCTACGCTTCCTTTTTGCCATAGGAACCAACTGTAATTGCCAATCTAGTTCAAATTGCGTTCGATGGATAATTGGACGAATATAGAGATAAAAGTGGTTGAAAGTCTAAATGAGAAGGTGCCATCGAACTAAGGAGTTGGTCTTTTACACAGAAATGAAGAGTGAATGATGGTGATGCGAGTGGAAATCTAGAGATGACTTAGTTCCAAGTAAAGAATCCAAGCCGGTATTAGTTGAATGAAGGGATTTTATTTATAGGCGCAGTAATTCTTATTATTTATTAACTTCTCGACCAGGTTGTTGCCTTATGAGATTTTTTCCTAGCTGGACAGTCATCTACTCCAACCATAAGTGTATCATACTCCTGTATTGCCTTCTTGTTGCCCTTCTTCGTACACCAGTTAAAGTGTTCATGAAAATAATTAACATGAATCAGAGGGGATGCCATGTATGCTAAATAGACTAGCTGTGTCAGATGCAGTAACGCTTGATGCCCACTTGGAGTTCGCAGGTTTAGCCATAGCAGAATACTATCTAAATGTCATCAGGCATCTAAAAAGATCTTAGATTCCTGATGATCACTCTCACAATGTAATTTTACTGCTGACTTCTCTTCTTTTACTGATTGAGCAATCTTTTACCGACTGAGCGTGCCCTACAAGGAGAGATTTACTGGATACTAACTATAGATTATAGGCGGAAGTTTCTCGCATTTTGTATTGCTCGAAGTTTTATTTATCTTCTTGTCATTACAGGGGGGGCATTTCGTCACATCATTTTGATTAATCAAGTTTGCTGGTGGGAGTTTTAACTTTTGAATAGATATATCTTGAGCTATGCTGCGTATTTGTGTGACTATCTGGTCGAGAGGGATGGAGGGAGAAATTGGAGAAAGCAAAGAGACTAGGAGGAAAAGGAGCTGCATCCAACTATGTTAAAATCCTATATGACTTAATCTTTTGGTAATTCAAATTAGTAAGAGCTGAGGATTGGATGCCTAGCTTTGGTAGTTCTTGCTGTCTATTCTCACTGGAAAACTTTAGAGAGGAGATTTTTTTTTTTCCAGAAAAATCTGAACGCTTCACTTGCCATATCGTCTTCTGGATATGGAGAACGTTTTGAGTGCTCTGTAGTACTTAAGCCAACCTGTGAATGGTGGTGTGTTAATATCCTAAGTTGTAAATACTAGCGCACTTGTAATCCTTGCCTGGAGAAAGCTTTCGTGCGTCCAATCTACCTTGAGTTTCCATACTTGAACAGCAAGATTTGTATTTTGATTCAGATATTGGATTGGAGCCTGTCAACAAGATGTAGATTCCCTCACTTTAGATGAAACTACTAGCCCAAAGAAATCCTCTGTCAAGTGACCGAGATCCCTCTCAGTTATTTTGTACAATTATGACGTTTTGCCTCACTTCACAAATTTTTATTAACATTTTGTCAGTTAATGTGTGTGCTCTATCTTTCCTCTTCTTCCGTTAATTTATTGGGAACATATTATTCACGCACACTCTCTCTCTCTCTCTCTCTGTGTTCTTTCTTTTGTTTATAATGAACTCACTTTCTTTGCACATTTCAATGTCTATCATCAATACTGGCTCTTCTTAATCATATTAATCTACTCCAGGTAAATGTATAACATGATTTTGCTGGTGTCCTGATGGCACAGTTGTTGTCTTGGAGCTTGAAGCTGGTACAATTTCACTACATGATGTCGAAGTAAGTTTTCTATGTTGATACTTGAACGTTACCCTCATTACTTCTGAACTAGAAATTCCTCCTGCAACATTCCTTTATCATCAGAATGTGTTCTTCTCTTATCTCTCTTGGAAAAGATTCTGAATTGCTCAAAATCTGCATGATGCAATGCAAATAACAAACTTGCTCAGCAAACATTCAGCTATTAATAGAGATGGCAATCCATTTTAATTGGTCATGTCTGTCATTGTCAAGTTCACAATGGATTGCTAGATAGGTCAATCTGAGCATAATAAGATCAACACAAATTTTTATTAGAAAACTCTATTCGAACATGACCCTTTTGTTGAAAAGGTCAACAAATTACAAGAGATGAATAACCCGTTTAACTAATTTGATTGAATTGAATGGGTCATTCCTATCCTAACATGACCGACATGGCATATGTACAATATGCATATTGTCATCAATGTCGAATTAGTTTGAAAAGAAACTAGTCGTAAGCTTACAAAATCCTAGGTTTACCTGAAATGTTATATTTATATGGTGTGATCAAATTGTATTTTGTAACCACTGTGGAAACAAAATTCATGTATGATTATTATTAGAAAACTTAATGAACTAAGTATAAATAGGTCGTGATAGGTCAGGTTGTTAATCAAGATGGCACTATTGTTTGGATGGATAGATTACATGAGTCAATTTCTGTTTCATGGTTTGAACTTTGAACCCAGAACAATATTGGTTTATTAATTGTGTCAACTGTTAAGTAGGTAGCCACAATTTTGATATGACATGATAACCACTTAGGGTCACCCTTAGTTGTCACATGGAAATATGAGTCATGAATCAAAAAATTAAATCTATGGATTGTGGATCATGAATCATAAAATCTGACATAATGTTTGAGAGTGGTATTCCATAACAGATGTAAATCAATTGTAAAGTATAGTGTTACTTTTATTGTTAGGTAATAACTAATGATAAGGATACTTCAAAGTTGACCAATGTTATTATTTCCAGGCATGAGATATTTCTACAAATTATTATTCTTTTGTCAAATATGTACCCATTTGACTGCAAGGACACAGATCATCTACATAGTATTGTAATTGGATTCCCGTTCATAGAATTTAGTATAGGACAATCAAACCATCCACTAAGCCTGATGCGGCCAACAAAATCATGCAACATGACTACCAAGTTTTTGGTGAAGATTGACTTTGAAACTTAAACAAGGGTCAAGATTCTTCTTGAAGTTTAATCACTAAAATTATCAACTAGGATTTTAGTATTATTAGGATTTTACGAAGTTTCCTTTTTTTTTTTTTTTTTAATGCTTGAGTAGTGGGATCTTATATATACTCCAATAATGTTTCTTGTTTTGAGGTTTCCTATTTCCACTAGGAATAGAACTTTTGGAGAGTCTACAAATATAGTTGTAATTCTTACTTTTCAATAGAGTTGATAATTTATTGAACTTGGCAAGTCCTTGCTTTGCAGATTGTGTGATGCAATTCATCTTTGGCGTGATGCTTAAGAAACCCTAGATGTGTTGCTTAGGCAATTTTGAGTGCGATGCCTAAATATTTATTCTTTATTGTGGGACTCGGTCCTACATCAAAGCCATGAAATGTTTTTGACATTAGATTGTTTGATGCTTGAGTTAAATAATGAATCAAGGAAATTTATTGAGTCATATCTAATCGGTGAGATCAACGGTGAATTACTTTAATCACATATCATACAGAATTAATATATTCATTTAATAGATTTACATACTTTAGGAGGTGAGTCTTATTGATGTGCTCAATTGCATTCTCGTGCAGGACAAAAAATTTTCTTCACTGCTAATGTTGTCATCAATGATTGAAACTATTTCAGTTGTCAACAACAAATTACAGCATTGTGTTTACTGGGGTCCAGCTCATGGTGAGAATCTATAGTCTAAGTGGAAGGTGTCATACTGAAGCATTCGTCTGTGAGATGCTCATTTTCATCAAATTTAATAGCTTCTTTCAATTGTTAGTAAAATTAGTTCAGTGCAGCCAAATTAGCAAGGTAAAAATTTAGGTGACTCTTCAATGATAGGATTTGTGTGTGCCTCAATTTTGCTTTGTGAATAACTGGTTATGTTTTTATCAAGCTATAGCTGTTTGGTCATTGAGTAGAATGGCTGGGTAGATGGCTGAAGCTGCTGTAATTCTGTTTCTCTGAGATTTCTACCAGTTTATGACTAATCATCCACTTCATGGATTGCAATCAATCAATATAGATGGATCCGAAATCTGATTCAAATCCAATATAGCACCTATGGGTACATAAGAATTGCTGAGAAGAGAATTTGTTTGTACATAATGAATGTTACCTACCAAAGTAGCTGTCTTTATGGTACTATGAATATGCAGGGTGCTGCTTTTGATATGCTAATGCTTGCAGCAGTTATGCACACTATGGTGTAATCATTCTAATAGGGTATAAATATTAAGCAGAATGGAAAACTATCAAGAAGCTTGAAGTATGGCAGCTGGGGTGTGTCTCAACTGGGAGGAGGATGCCCAAGTGAATAGAGTATGGCATCTTTCAACTTAAAAGTTTGTATGACTTCGTGATCTTTTTCACCAATAGCAGATATTTTATGGCTCACAACTTTCATAATGCTTCGTTTGCAATTAAGTAGTTATTTTAGTGTGGTGTTCTTAAATACTTCCTTTTCAAACTTGGAATCTTACTTCACAATCCAACGGCTTTAGTATGGGTTTGTGGAAGAATTTTTGGAAGTGTATGTTTGGTGTCATTTGTAACTTGTTGATTTGTTTGGCTCCTTAGCTTTAATTTCATATTTTTTCGTCTTTTTATTTTCCGACTGGAAAGTGATTATTCATTTGTTTTATAGAACACTTCTGGTAACTCTTTGGCATTTGAAGATCGCACTACTCAATTCTTCCCTCCAGCTCCAAGAGTTCCTCGAATGCCTGGACTAGTACCCAGAGATGCTAGCTTAACTGACGATGTTCAAGATTCATTTGTAGAGCTCTCAAATTCTTCAAAGCAATGTTTGGATAGCCTTTGTAGTGGAGATAAAGATGGGGTTTTGTGCTTCAGTATATTTGGTGTCTTTCCAATAGAAAATATTGTAAGCGTCCTGTCTGTTTAAATAAAATATTTAGCTATATGGTCTGTCATATCCAGTAAATGAGTCATTTCCTTGTTCTTGCTTGTCCTACAGCAGTTTTTCTTAATAAAGGGGTTTGATGGTCAACTGACAGCAAATCAGTATTGCCTGGAAAATTAGTGGGCTGGTTAAGTAAACAACTATGCCTAGGCGAGGTTATGCTTGTAAAAGTTATAGATGTTTATGCCATTTCCTAGGCTAGATTTCACTTCTATTGGTCACTTCCACTTCAAAGATGACGCCTCCAACTTTGATACTGAACACTTATCTGAAACTTTTTGTTGTTTGGCCTGAGGTTGGCCTGCCTTGCATACTTTTTCCTTCTTTGAGAGGGCCTATGAAGATCTTCCCCTTTCCAGCAAGTATAATCCAGGCCAAGGACATTGCAGAAGCCCTGTCTAGACTTCATAAGAAAATTTACTTGAAGGGCCATGATGTTTGTCGAACTTTTGCACCATATGATGTCGTAAAAACGAGTGTGAAGAAATGTACATCGCAAATACAAACTTAAAGCAACATTTACAGAACTAAATGGCATGCATATAATGAATTACTAATATGATAAACTTAAAAACGTAAAGTTATGGCATTGCCTTTTGGTAACAATATTGTGTCGAATTCGATAAAATGGTGTTTATTGTTATTAGAGGTCAACTTTATTGCATCAAACTGATGATGGACTATTGTATATATTGATAGGCTGAATATGTTAGTATCGCAATAGTTAACATGGTAAATACACTCTAAAACTGTCCTATTAGAGTGGTAAACATGCATAGGCCGATATATTATATTCATGTTTGATGCCTCTTGGGTTGGATGCATTTGAGGCAAAGTACTCTTAACTTACGAGCTAGAATTGATTAGCTTTAGAGAATAATGCAATTAAGCCCTTGAATTAATGTGATTATTTAGCACTTATAAAGTATTGTGAATCAATAGTATAAAGAGGAGTGCTCATGAAATGCACAAGCGCTCTTTTGTTTTTTTTTTTTCTTTTAACACTTCACAATTTCAAGTATTGATTGCTTAGTTTGGGTTGTTGGTATATAAATAGCACTGATAATTCTTTTAGCTTGCATTGTCACAAGTGGATATTGGAATAAAGCTTATTTCTATCGAACATACAAATTACTTCACATCTTGCACCAACCAAGTTGAATAACAATATTATTCTGCTTAGATATATTTTGAGTGATTAGAAAAACCTATGTAACATATTTATAAATATAGTTACCTTAGAACAGATTTATATAAAATAAATTGTTGGATGAGAATAATATGCCTAGGCGTATTTTGGGTGGTAAGTAAAACCTATTTTATATTTTTTTTTCTTTGGCAAATAAAATGGTGGCCAAAGTGCGCAACCACTTCAAGGATTAAAGCATGGAGGGTTTCTCCCCTTTTTTTACCAGGATTTGAACCCTTGCCCATTGGCAAGTGAAGTCCGTGCGGGGTTAGCATGCTACCACTAGACCAACCCTTTGTTGGTTAATTTTACATTTTCATTAACATAGCTACCCCTCATTATTTAAGAGGAACCGCTTGCATTTATGTTAAAGTATTATTTAAAATGCAATTTAATCTAAATGAATTAACATTGTGCACGTTAGTTCCATTCAATAATAATAATAATAATAATAATAATATTTGAATTAACATGCATTACAAAATTATAGGCGTTGAAGGAATATTGCAATTGCTAAACTAAACCAAGCAAAAAAAAATTGGAAAAAATTGAATATTTTAATTTATTAATTTGACTTTGAGTTGATTAAGAAATTGTGGCATCGATTTAATTTGAGGTAACTTCGTAATTAAGTAGAGAGAAGATTGGTGGGCTAGCCACTCCTTCACAATAAGAAGAGGAGCAGTAACCTCAAGTTAATGAAGGACTCTTGGCCTAGCCACCGGGAGTGGGGGTAGAAATAAACTTATCACATGCAATCTAATTACAAATATGCCCCCAGATGATAAAAACCTATGAAGCTCCTCAACTTTCTCTTTCCTCTTTTTTTTTACAGTCTTAATTCCTTAAAAACTCTCAAATTTTAGGTTCAATTTTAATTTTATTCCGATTTTTTTTTTCAAAAAAAAAACCTTCAACTTTAAACCAAATGCTACATCAACCCTCAATTTTTTCATCCAATTTTTTTTTCAATTTTTTTATTCAGTCCAAAATGTGTTCTGAATAATGACAGAAACCTTGAGGACAAGGTCAAGAGAGAGCAATTTTCATCTTGACAAGGGGGCAATCTCGGCATTCAAGGATCAAAATTCATGGCCAAAGAGGGCATGAAAAAGCAGAAGATTCTTGGCCGAGTGGGTGGGTCATTTTTCCGCATACAATAATTGCCAAAGGGAGCTCGAAAAAGAAAAAGATAAAGCTTTTCTTCTCGGAAAAGAAAAGGAGATAGAGAGAGAGTGGGTTATGGTCGGCAAAAGAGAGAGCTTTTACTAAGAAAAACTCAAAAAGTGGTCTGCAAAAGAAAAGAAAGAAAAGAAGAACAGAAGGGGGGAAGAAAAAAATGAGGAGAGAGAGAAATTGTCGGGGCACGTGTGAGGAAACAAAAGAGAGCAAAAAGGTACAATTTCACCAAAGTTTGTTTAATCTACTTTTGTAAGATCTACGTTTCCTTATAGTTCACTTTTCTTATGCTATGAAACTTCCACGGGTTGAAGGCGATGACCATAAATGCATGTTTAATGGGACCGGTCAACGAATTACTAATTTATATCTAATTTGGCAAGTTTAAATTATTAACTCGTGCCAACGGATTGGATTAGATAAATCAAACCAATAAAAAAACTATATGTATATATATACATACATATGTGTGTATATATATACACACATATGTATGTATATATATATATATGTATATATATGTATATAATAAAGCAAAAGCAAAAGCAAAAAATCATTTTGACTTATTTGTGAGATTTAAAAGAGAAATTAAGACGGAATCCTTGCAAAAATTAAATTCTTATTGTGTTACAGTACTGAATGAATATAAATGTATACACACGTACAGATATACATGTTGATCATTTTTTTATGATCCTTGACACACGTTGATAGCATAATTTTTCAAAATAAGTTATCATTAATAATACAACATTTCAGTGAGGAAATAAAAGAGAACAAAAATGTACAATTTCACCGAAAGTTTGTTTAATCTACTTTTGTAACATCTATATTTCCTTATAGTTCACTTTTCTTATGTTGTGAAACTTCCACCGGTTGAAGGTGATGACCATAAATGCATGTTTAATGAGCCCGATCAACGAATTACTAATATATATCTAATTTGGCAAGTTTGAATTATTGACACGTGCCAACTGATTGGATTAGATAAATCAAACCAATAATATATATAATAAAGCAAAAGCTAAAGCAAAAAAGCATTTTGACTTATTTGTGAGATTTAAAGGAGAAATTAAGGTGGAATCCGTGCAAAAAATAAATTCTTCTCATTGTATTACGGTACTGAATGAATATATATGTATACACACATACAGATATACATGTTGATAATTTTTTTATGATCCTTGACACGCGTTGATAGCATAATTTTTTAGAATAAGTCATCGTTAATAATACAACATTTCACTACTAAAATGAAGTTTATTGGGTTTGACTGTATAATATATACCATGCTCGAAGTAAGAGGGGTAAATTCCTATGTGTGATTAAGAGCTTAAATGTATTTAACGAAAAACAGCTTTTCTGATGGAAAATAATTAACAAAAGAAAGAGGAAAGTTCGACAGTGCAGGCAGTAGACTAAGCGTGCCCTTTTCATTTTCCTGACGCTTTGTATGTTTTTATGTATTTTAAGCACTTGTTTGGAAAATATTGGACCGGATGAATCTCTCTATCTCCACTTTTCATTTTCTCCCGCCAATCCATGTCACAAGCACACGAGGGAAGCAGCGACAACAAGGGAAAGATTGAGGGTTTGGAGCGAGGAATAAGAAAATGTGCAAAGGAACTAGAAAGAGTTGTCATGGAGTTGAAAAGTCTACCTAAAAAATAAAGTAGACAAGAGGAAAGACAAAATATACGGAGCATTGATGCGTTCAAAGTGGTCTTCACCTTGAAAGATATGTAGTAAGGGTTATAGAAATATCTACCATCGTATCGATTCTTATTCAACATTGGCTGCTCTATGGTTAGTCCAAGAAATAATAAAATTTATCAGTGGTCTATGCATCTGCACGTTTCTTGTCTAGATGAATTGCAAGTCGCTATTAATGTCCTATTATATATGTAGAAAATCTTTCCACTATATCTGCCATCATATTCAATTACTAGCAAAATTAAGGTAGATGTGTGTAAAAAATTATGTGTCATTGAAAGTCATTTCGGTCCATTCTTCGTTAGAGACTATATTTGTTATGGGTATAATTCAATGCTATGAGATGCCCTTTGGTTCATCTAAGAAACAATAAAAAGAGAATTGCAAGTAAAGTCCTAAAAGTGCAACCTTCGCTTGCTTCCCCAAAGGATATCAAGTCACTAGAGTTTTTCTTTTTACTTTCTTTGGGTTTGTAATCATCCGAAGTCTATATATAGTAGATTTAAGTAGTCATTGATGATGAAACATTGCAATAGTGAAATGAAATTCATCAGTTTGATATAGTAATACTTAATGGGTTCAAGGTAAATTTTTAACTGAAATCAAAAGTTTAAATATATTCAACAAAAGTAACTTTTTTGATGGAAAATAAATTAAAAAAAAGGAAAGGAAATTATTTTTGGCCATAAAAAGAAAAGTTCAATGGTGCAGCAATTGTCCCGATGCTTTGTACTTATTAATCAATTATGACCACGTCCCACGGATACCAATAAAGCGGTTGTCCTCTATTAATGATGTGTACCAATTAATTGGATTAGATAAATCAAACCAATAAAGAAATATATATATATATATATATATATATATAATATAAAAGTAAGAGCAAAAACAAAAAGGTATTTTGATTCATTTGTGAGATTTGAAGCAGAAATCAAAGCAAAATCAGAGCAAAAAAGAAATTCTTCCCATTGTGCTTGGGTACAAAATAAATATATATAGAATGTTGATAATTATTATGATCTTCGTTAAATTTATCAGTATTGAAATGAAGTTTATTAGTTTAATAGTATAATATTTAACAGGCTTAAATTTCTAAGTAGGATTAAGAGCTTAAATATATTAAATAAAAATACCATTTTTAGTGGAAAATAACTTAATAAAAAGAAAGGAAAAGGAAAGTATGACGGTGCAAACAATGGACTAAGTTCAACGGAGACTTGTCCCAAGTCCCTCTCCACTTTTCATCTTCCCAAAAAATTCACCATTAAAAGGTATCGAAATTTTATCACACATTGTCTATTAAAATGTTACTTCAAATCAACTCCCGTTTAACACCACAGCTTAACAACTTCAAAATCGAATTTCGCAATATAAATCTCATATAATTTTTGAATTTGTACTCGTACTCCAATTTTGAAAATTGCTCTGATTAGAGGAACAAAGGATCTTAAACCCTTATTAGGCATTGCGAATGGAAGTAAATCTAGTGGAGATCTACAAGCAAAACCCACTCTCCTTTCATTTCCTTTTTTTTTTTTTTTTTCTTTTCCCTTTCTTTTGTTTCTCCCCTGGTGCGGGCTCTCCCTTTTCCCTTTGTATCTCTTAAAAACCCCCCAAATTTTAGGTTTTATCTAATGAGAACTCTTAATTTAAGACTCAATACTAAATCAGCCCGTAATTTTTTCGTTTTTAAAAAAATTCAGATTTTATGTTTAGTCCTAAATCTGCCTCCAACAACGGCAAAACCCTTGAGGAAGAGATCAAGGGAGAGCAGGTTCCATCTTGACAAGGGAGCAATCTCGACATTGAGGACCGGAATTTACGGCCAGAGAAGACGAGAAAATCTGGAAAAAAAAGAAAAAAAAAAAGCAGAGGATTCTCGGGCAAGTGGGGCTTGGATTTTTCTCCACGGCCAAGAAAGAGAAATCCTTTTACCAGAAAAAAAAAAAAAAAAAAAAAGGAAGAAAGGGAAATACAGAGAGCAGGTTATGGTCGGCAAAAAAGACAAAACCTTAATATAAAAAACTGAGAAAGTGGTCGGAAAAAGTAGAGAAAGCTCCTCAGGTTCTCATGGCAGGGGGTGAAGTGAAAAAAATGCGAATACAGAGAAAGAGAGAGTTCTCGGGGCACGTGAAGAAGCCCACGTCTTTTCCCTATCTTGTCGTTTCTGTCGTTGGGGCGTGGTCTCTGTTTTCCTTTTATATCTCTTCTTTTCCTTTTTTTCTAAAGCCCACCTTTTGACCAAGTCAAGAAGAAGGGCAAAATATTAAAGCAATCGCTAAATTAAATCAAGAAAAAACATTTACCCAACAATTGTGAATTTTCATTTATTAATTTGGCTTTGGGTTGATTAGGAAATTGTGAAATCAATAAATTTGACTAATTGAAATCAATAAGTTGACATTTAAAAAAAATTAATGCGTAACTTGACAACTAAGCAGAGAGAAGAATGGTGCGTCTAGTCACTCATTCGAAATAAGAAATGGACAAAAACTTGATAAAAGAAGAGCGGTAGACTCAAGTTAAGCAACCATTTCATTCGTCACAGTGGCGCGCCCCCGGAGTAGGGGAGGTGACCCTTCCAATCCTGCGTTAGGAGGGAGGAGGGATGGGGTGAGTGAGTGTTTAGAGTGGGTTTACCGTCCCACGCCCTGACGGTAAAAAAAAAAGAAAAAGAAATGGACAAAAACTTGATAAAGAAGAGCGGCAGACTCAAGCTAAGCAAGTATTGGTGGGACCCAGCCACCGGGCAAAGGGACAGACGGAAAAATAAATGCTATTAAATTTCAAATCTGTCCTGGATGATTAAAACAGTTGAAACTCCTCAATTTTCTCTTCCCTCTTTTTAGACAGCCCTACCGTCCTAAAAACTCTCAAAATTATTTATTTATTTATTTATTTATTTTTGTCATTGTTGTGCATCAAAACTTGCTCACATGCTATCTTCTTCCCTAGGATTGCCTTGGATTCTCCTATGCATTGAAACTTGAACCACATGAAGGCAACGCTTGAGTTATTTGTGGATACCAACTAATTGGATTAGATAAATCAAACCAATAAAAAAATATATGTATCATAAAGAAAAGAAAAAACAAAAAGTTATTTAGATTTATTTATGAGATTTGAAGGAGAAATTAAGTTTCGACAAAAAAAAAGAAGAAGGGAAAATTAAGGTAGAACCAGAACCAATAAATAAATAAATAAATAAATATTATGTTGAAAATTTGCTAATATGTATGATTATTGACATACATAAAAACATAATTTTTTCAGAATATCGATTGTTATAATACAACATTTATTAAAATTAAGTTTATCGGTTCGATAGTATAATATTAGAAAGGCTTAAAGTAAGATGGGTAATTTCCATATGGGATAACGACCAAAAAAATTCCAAAGTGTGATCAAGAGCTGAAATATAATTAACAAAAATACCTTCTCTTATGGAAAATATATGAACAAAAGAAAAGGACAGTTCAATGGCGCAAGCAGTAGACGAAGCGGGGGACTCTTCAGTCTTCACTGTCCCGACGCTTTGATATTTTTATCTGTTTTACTTGGAAAATATTGGACCGGCGAATCTCCATCTCTCTCTCTCCCCCAAAACGCCCCCCCTGCCCCAACAAAAAAAAACACTTTTCATCTTCTTCCACAAATCCATGTCACAGTCTCGTCATAAGTCTCTCTACACTTTTCATCTTCCGAGCAAATCCACCGCTTCATATGTATTGAAATTTTAACAGACCACAATAGAAGAGGCAAGAAGGCATTTCCTGTTCTCCGAGGGGCATTCTGGTTTTTTTCTCCGTTAGGGCTTGAAAGCTGAACTCAATGGCAGAGTCAGAGGCCTGAATTGCATCGTCGCATTAAGAAGAGGAAAACTAATGCCAGTGGAAATGCAGAGGATGTTGATACTGGTGCATCTGGTTCGGTGACTGTGCTGACAGAAACTAATTTCGTTGGATCTGGTTCGTCTCCGACAGAAACTAACAATAATGCATCCACTGGAAATTGCTACGAGGTGTTCTTGAGCTTCAGAGGCCTAGATACTCGACATGGCTTCACCGATCACCTCTACCATGGGCTCTTCACTGCTGGAATTGATACTTTCAGAGATGATGATGAGCTTTGCCAAGGCGAGAACATCAAACCAGAGCTTTTGGCAGCCATTAGAAACAGTAAAATCTCAATCCCCATTTCTCTGTGAATTATGGTACAAGCAGTTGGTGCTTGAATGAACTTGTTCAAATAATGGAATGCAAGAATCGTGACAGGCACATAGTGTTGCCTATATTCTACAATGTGAAACCAGCTGAGGTGAGATATCAAATCGGGAATTTTGGAAAAGCATTTTGTGACCGTGAGAGTCGTTTGCGTGAGAGGCCTTCTTTCGACCCAGCGATATTGGAGAAATGGAAGCAAGCACTCCTTGAAGTCAGCAACTTGAAAGGATATGAAACCGATGGGTAAAATTTCTCACCAAGGCATTCTCTACTTTCTTTTAATATGTGCAGGTGTTTACTGGTTGTTCTAAATTATTCTCTTTTTTTTTTAGTGTTTTGCTTTAATGATATTGACAAATTTACTTATAGATTTTATTGGTATGATCCCATTCACTTGAATGATAAGATTTTTTGATTGAGTTTTTACTCTCATATCCAAAGATTTTGTAATATTGTGCCACTTTTTTTTTTTCATGTTTATAGTGTACGTCACACTAGTCATCGTCACAAACCTTTCTAATTACATATTTATTTAGATTAATAGTACAACTTATTGGTGATTTTTATTTAGAGCTTGTAACATCATATACCGTGCATAGTGATTGTCAAAGGCATAATTCTTTATCTTCCCAAGTTACATTTATTAAATCATTAATATTGTTGACTAGTTGCTGTTAAAATTATTTTACAAAAGAAATGTTTCATTAGTTAAATATGATGATGGAAAATAAAAAAAAAAAAAAAAAAAGAAGAAGGAAAAAGGGATTATTTGTATTAAATATTCGTTTTAATAATTTTCAATGCATTTCCTATCTTCAGCAAGTAATTTCTATCTCATACACCTAAATGTATTGAATCGATGTTCTAATTTTAGGAAAAAATTATTCTTCAACTTAGATCAATTAAAATGAAAGAACATAGTTACTCAAAAGGAAAACAAAGTACAAGAACTTGTCATCCCTAGAGGCAATTAAAACTGATAAGAACACCAATCTATAATGATAAAACAAGTAGAAACTTGCAATCATATAGAATTGCGCAAACAAGGAGAAATCCCCCCAATTGCATTCAAGTTGTTCACAATATCACAATCTGAACGGCTTTTTAATTTGGTATTACAAGAGTTGAAATCGTCTCGCACCAAAAGTTATGACTTGTTTATTGATTGATAGCTAACTCTCATACTAGGTTGGCTTATTGGATTTTTGATTATTCAAAGGCTCCAAAAAGTTTTCAAAGTTATGTCCACGTCATCCCTAATATCTTTAACCAATGAATTTGGTTCAAATTCATAATATATACAATATTCAAGGTTCATAAGTGATGCCCTCAAGTTTCTTCTAATTTAATAAATTATGTCAGAGTAATAGCGGAAGGGGGCACGCCGTGTGAAACAACCACAAGCATTTCTCAAACTTTATTCTTTGCATATAAGATAATATATGGAGGTGTGACAAAAACGATTCTTAAATTTTTTCAATCTATCCCTATCCTGGATTCGTTTATTACTTCATTCTCAATAGATAAACAATATAAAATTATTGTTGCCACATATTTGAACTCTTGTCACATTTGACAGGTCTGAAGCACAGTTGGTGAAATTGGTTGTCCGAAATGTGTTAAATGAGCTGAAGAAAAAGTTTGAGTTGATTATTTCTGAGAATTTGGTTGGAATTGATAGTCATGTGAAGAACGTTATGGAACTTCTGGATGATAAATCTCATGACCTCTTATTTGTTGGCATCCATGGAATGGGAGGCATTGGTAAAACTACTCTTGCTAAAACCATTTACAACAAGCTATCCAATCAATTTGAGCATCGTAGCTTCATTGCCGATATAAGGGAATCATGGAAGCGTGGTGCTCATGACTTACAGAATCCGTTAATCTTTGATATATCTAATCAAAAAAATGAAGTTTGTAATAAGGATGAAGGGATTAATTTTATCTCCTCTAGGTTTAAAGATAGAAAGGTCCTTCTCCTTCTTGATGATGTGGATAATGTCGATCAAGTGAAGTGTTTGGCTGGTAATCATGATTGGTTTTCTTTGGGAAGTAGGATCATTATTACTGCGAGAAACAAGAGAATTCTTGATTTAGCTGGGGTGGACCACAACTATGGCCTCACGGAATTGGATCCCGATCAATCTTTGATTCTGTTTAGCAAACATGCGTTTCGAAAGGACTTTCCTCCAAGTGAATTTGAGGGCCTCACTCGTGAAGTTGTATCCACCATTTGGAGGACTTCCCTTATCCCTTGAGGTTTTAGGTTCATTATGTTGTGGAAGAGAATCAAAAGAATGGAGAGATATGATAAAAAAGTTAGAAAAGGTCCCTCGTAAAGAAGTGCAAGAAAAGTTAAGGATAAGTTACGATGCATTAGACTATGGACAAAAACAAATATTTTTGGATATAGCTTGCTTGCTCGTTGGCATTGACAGGAGAATCGCATTCTACATGTGGGACACTTGTGACTTTTTTCCGGGGGAGAATATTGAAGTATTGAGATTTATGTCATTAATAAAAATTGGAGATGATCTTAAGCTCCGAATGCATGACCAATTAAGAGATCTTGGTAGGGTAATTGTACGCGAGGAAAACCACCAACAGCCTTGGCTCCGTAGCAGGTTATGGGACTCCGAGGAAGCCTTGAAAGTGCTAAAGAGAAATAAGGTAACCGTTTCTCTTCTTTTGTTCCCTTAGTCCATGTTCTCTTGTTAGAGTAGGGTTGGTCATCAACTCAGTGCTTGCTCTAGTGAACATAGAACCTTCTAATATTAGTATCCTTGTATTGTTTCATTGACATGATTAGAAAGTAGGAGGTTGCTTCTCTCTTTGTAAGTATCGCAGCTTATCTAAGATATTTCTTAAGCAAGTGTATATTACAAAGTTACCTCCAAGAATGAGATACTTTCAAATTTTTTAGATATTGATAGGGGTATTCTATATTTACAAAAATCTTGAATTTCTATATTGATTTAGTTGCGTCCTTGACACATGCAATAAATAACTTGACTATACTACTGTAAACCGTAGCTACTCGGGATATATAAATCATATGTTAGAATTAATATAAAATAGGACTAACGATGCCCTCATTTCTCATGAAGTTTTTGTCACTATTCCATATTGGAGAATGGAAGGGATACTTATTTTCTACATGAAAGGTCAAGGAGATAAATACTCTAAAATTCTATTCTGTATAATTAAGCATGAGATTGTATTTGCAGTTGTGAATTAATCATGATTGCGACTCTACTCTTTTTAATCCATCATTTGGTTTGACTCTAGTTGTTGATCAAAAGACTCACACTTATTTACGGTCTCAACGTGCGCCGTATGTATAATCACAAGAGCTAATTCATAGATTAACAAGTTTGAAGCCGGGGTCCATTTATTATGTCTTTCGTACTACATGATAAAACAAACTAAACTAAGCAAAAGAAAAATGAATATGCTGTATATTTTATATACAAATATAATGGTATAACTAAATTTTACAACTAAAAAGGTACAGTTTGATATAATTATGTTAGTATTCTTCCATGATTCCATTTCGTTCTTCATCCATGGCACTAACGTAAGTTGAAATCAGAGTGGTTTTGATAAAAATGATATAAGTTCTTATTTTCAGTTTATTCCAACATTGAATGAAAATATCCGAAGTTATTTTCATATATATTATCTAAAATACAAGCAGCTGAAAGAACCACAATATGCGCCACTTCCAATTGAAAAACAAATGCCAAATATCCTTCTTTATTGTGAAAAAGTATTGCTACCCCCTGTTGGTCCCAAGGGACGAAGGAGGTTGGGTTACCTACTCACAAGTCACAACCCTCAGCCTCTTCCTTTTACAATTATGCCGAACCTTTAGAAGGACCCTCCAGCGTAGGCTCGATCGAAATGCCACTTGAGATCTATCAAGGAAAATGAAGAATTTCCTCCACATCCTTCTTCTCAAGTGTTGCACCTAAAGTACATTGTATAAAGATTGCTTGTACAAGACGTCCTATAACATGGAAAACCGACGTGAGAGGTCACCCAAAGAGACATCCTTCTTCCTTTGTTGAAGTGTTTATGCAAAAAAATGCATGCCAAGTGCGAAGCAAGGACAAAGCACTAGCATGACTTGCTAAATAAATGAAAAATGAAAGACATTTAAAGCATAATTGAAACACACTCATAACTCGCTCGTTGGATATTAATAGTATACAGCCAAATAAAAGAAGTACGGCTTTTTGCGATCGGGATAAAGATTACACAAGTTGAAAAAAATCCTAAAAGGACCCAGCATTTTGAATGTGGAATGAAGATGACATTACCTTCCATACTCATCCTTTTACTCATGGGACAAAAATGACGCCCGCCATCAATTCTGCCTATTTTCACTTTAAATCATCTCGAGTCATTCTACATAGCTCATTGTGCATAATGCACAATGAACCGTGTTAATCATGACTAAAACTTTTTTTTCTTTACAAAAAGTCAGGAATTTTGTAACAAATTGTTAACATGATTATAAAGTAAAACACAACATCTTTTTTGGTGTGGGTTGACATCAGTCACTGTGTACGTAAGCACAATGAACAATGTAGGGCATCCGTGGCGATTTAACAATTATAATAGATGAAATTTGTTCTAGGTGTCAATTTTGTTCTACGGTTAAATAGTTGGGCTATTTTTATTGCGTTTGAAAGGTTATGTTATCTTTGTTGTAGATGCTGAAGGTTAGGCTTAATAGACGTTTGAAAGGTTTTGCGACTTTTGTCCAAGTACAAAAGGTTAGGCTTATTTTCAGGATTCGGCCAAACCCTAGCTATCGACTTTTTAAGTTAAAAAAGTTACACACTACACAAAGAAATCTTGAAGATAGATTGGGCATTCTAATATTTCGACAAGGAAGTTTATGAGGGAAAAAGTCCTGCTAGTATAATGGTTTTTGGACTACTATAATAATAATATGTGAACCACATATTCTTAATAGAGTGAATCTTCCAATTCCAATAATTTTTAATTATTTTTATTTCTTTTTTTGTGACCGACAACCAGCTGTTAATCTTATAGTCGATTAATAAAAGTCACTTAAGCATTTCTTTGGGAACAATGACTAATCTGAGTAGATTACTTATGTTGAAATTTCTTCCTTTTTCCTTTTTATAGTTACTCTTCTCATGGATTCCTTTGGAGTGTTGAGATCTAAATCCTTCCCAAATTACTATGTTGTTCACCTATGAGTATCCATGAAATCTTGTACAACATTGTGAAGTATAATAGCAAAATTTCTGGTTCTCAGAAAATGACGTGGAAGTCCATGAACTTTCTGTATTACTTCTTGACTTCTTATGCATAAGTGTGTTTATATATATATATTTGTGAAAGTTGCCACAATTTGGTTCTCAAGAATAACTATTCTCTTTCCATTCTATTTTGATGAAGCAATTATTCCTTCATTTGATTTAAAAATAGACTAGAAATTACTACTCTTAAAATCAGGAATAGTTATTCCTGGGGGGCGAAGGAATAGCTATTCCATGTAGGCTTGTAGCCAAGAATAGCTTCAATTTTCGCATTTCTAAAAATGCTTTGCACTTTCCACAATTAATTTTTTAAATATGTTTATTATATTTATTATACTTGAGTAACTCGGTTATTTATGATTATGATTATATCAAATTGTAATCTATAGTTAAACTAAAATTTATAATAAAATCATAAGTTGTAGAGATTATTAATATGGCTAATAAGTTATTTGTGTTTATGAATATATCAAATTGTAATCTATAGCCAAACTAAAATTTCCGATAAAATAATAAGTTGTATAGAATATTAACATAACTAATATCATTTTCTTAGTTGTTTATGATTAGAAAATAATTAATTAAGAATATTTCAAGTTACTACTAGTAAATAATAACTACATAATATATTAAGATAACTATTGCCACAATATTCAGTTTCTTGTAATTAGTTATTACTCCAATGGAAAATAAAAGTACGTGTTATTTTTCAATTAAGTAGCACAGTCGAATGTGGAATTTACATAGAGAAAAGATATATTTCTATTAAAATAGATCAAATCAACTTTTGATTTTGCACATTGCAATTTGATTAAATTCCCTGCATTGCACGCTTGTCTTAACTAGCATGGTAATGAAGCTACAGTATGGGAAGGAAGAAGATTACAAGTTGTAAAGTTTTTACATTGAATGAACCATGAGATCATAATTCTTTTTGAGATCCGCATGTGCATGACCAAATTTCAAAATGGAAGTTGACATCCTTCACTTTGTTAGCTTTTATAAATATTGTTTATTGGCGTTAAAAGAAAAATCATGTCCTCGCATTGCTGGTCTCTTGAACACATCAATGCATGTCAATCGCAATATGAACAAATAATATTCGATTACTTTAGTTGGATTTAGTATTAATAAACGTTGATTCTTGCTTATAGGGAACGGACAAGATTGAGGCCATTGATTTGAGTAAAGGCAACACGGCAGGCTCCGGCAAAACAGCCAAGCAAGATGGCGACATTTACACAGCAAAACAATTCAAAAACTTGACAATTCTAAGATTCCTTTACATGAAAGGGGCACATCTCAGTGGAGATTTTGAGGACTCAATGGAGGAGTTAAGATGGCTTCGATGGCCAAATTGTCCCATGAACTTTGAAGTAAACAATTTTCACGTAGAGCAATTAGCTGTTATCGAATTGCCATTTGGTGAGATAAATGAGAAATGGGAAGGATGGAGTTTTTTCATGGTATGAACTAAAGTTTTTTTTTTCTTCTTCCTTTTTATGCTTTCTTTTGAATCATAATCACTCTAGGCTCATCCCTCGACAATCATTTTTTTTTTTTTTACCAGATGGCAGAGAAGCTCCAATATCTGGACCTTTCAAATTGTGAATCCTTGGAAAATACGGACTTCCTCTCAGCTTTTAAGAAGTTAGAGGTTCTCATCCTCAATGGGTGTAAGAGACTGAAGCAAATCGAAGCTTCAATTGGAGACATGGAGGCCCTCCTTCGCTTGGAGCTGTGCAGGTGTGTGAGCCTCACGGAGCTTCCAGCAGAAATAGGTAAATTAAAGGCACTAGAGCAACTCCTTCTACGAGGTACTCGATCCCTTTCTGCATTACCAGATAGCATAGGGTCTTTGGAGAACCTAGAGATTCTAGAGATTTCTGAAGGTGATATAAGAGAATTACCCAATAGTATTGGGAGGCTAAGAAAGCTCGAGAGCTACGTGCTTGCAATTGCATGAATTTGAATGGGGAAATGGCAGAAAGCATGTGTAATCTTTCTTCCCTACGACACCTTGATTTTCTTTGCTGCTTCAAGCTCCAATCGTTGTCGGACCTTCCTTCTAGCTTAACAAATTTGGGCATCACCTGTCGAAACCGTAAATTGCCTTGGCTTTCCCACCTAACCCATCTCAAGGAACTTCGAGTTTGGTCCTGCAATTCTCTTGAGTGCATCCAAGTGCTTCCATCAACGTGCTCCCAACCGACGGATGTTGAAGAATCGAAATCACCACAATCCCTAAACACGCCTTTCAAATTGGAAATCTTAAAAGTCAGGGTCTGTTATTCTATCAAAACACTGGACATTTCACAGTTTATCCATCTAATGATATTATACGTCGAAAAGTGCAATAATCTACTTGAAGTTCGAGGTCTTGACAAATCAATATATTTGGAAAGCTTGATTGTCACATATTGCAATTCAATCGAACGGTTGGACCTTCGAAAGTTTGAGGATATGAAGAAATTGAATGTTGAAGGCTGCGACAAATTAGCTGAAATTCAAGACCTTGACAAGTCGGAGTATTTGGAAAGTTCAGATATCGAATTGTGCACTTCAACTGAAAGGCTAGATCTTCGAAAATGCAGGAGGCTGAAGGAAGTAAACACTAGAGGCTGCAAAAACTTAGCCAAAATTGAAGGCCTTGATAGGTTGGAGTATTTGGAAAGGCTAGATATCAACCAGTGCACTTTAATTGAAAGGCTAGACCTTCCAAAATTCGGGAGGCTGAAGGAATTAGATGCTGGAGACTGCGAAAAATTAGCCGAAATTCAAGGCCTCGATGGGTTGAAGTATTTGGAAAGGCTAGATATCGAAGGGTGCACTTTAATTGAAAAGCTAGACCTTCCAAAATCTGGGAGGCTGAAGGAATTAAAACTTAAAGGCTGTGTGAACTTAGCGGAAATTCAAGGTCTCAATAGGTTGGAGTATTTGCAAATGCTACATATCCAGTGGTGCACTTCGATGGAAAGGCTAGACCTTCAAAAATTCAGGAGGCTGAATGAATTAAATGCTGAAGGCTGCGAAAACTTAGCCAAAATTCAAGGTCTCGATAGGTCGGAGTATTTGGAGAGGCTAGACATCACATGGTGCACTTCAATGGGAAGGCTAGACCTTCCAAAATCCGGGAGGCTGAAGGAATTAAAAGTTGGAGGCTGCAAAAACTTAGTTGAAATTCAAGGTCTCGATAGGTCAGAACATTTGGAAAGTCTAGATATCACAGGGTGTACTTCAATTGAAAGGCTAGACCTTCCAAAATCTGGGAGTCTAAAGAAATTAATAGCTGGAGGCTGCAAAAACTTAGCCAAAATTCAAGGTCTTGATAGGTCGGAGTTTTTGGAAAGACTGGATATCTCTAAGTGCACTTCAATTGGAAGGCTAGACCTTCCCAAATCCAGAAGCTTGAAGATATTAAATGCTAATTCGTGCAAGAAATTAGCTGAAATTCAAAGTCTTGAGAGGTTGGAGTACTTGGAAATATTGGATATCTCTAGGTGCACTTCAATTGAAAGGTTGCTCCTTCCAAAATCTAGGAGTCGAAGAAATTAAAAGCTAGAGACGCAAAAACTTGATTGAAATTCAAGACCTTGATAGGTTGGAGTTTTGGAAGAATTGAATATCATTGGATGTAAGTCGCTCAAAACAATCCCAATTATACGGAATGCGGATTTATCGATATTATGAGATTACAGATGGAAAAACAAGAGCATTAGGATCAGACTATATGGATGACTCGGATGAGTGATATACTGAAATGATCCACATTTTCTAGTGAAAATACAGAAAGCAGGTAATTGACCTATGCTCTTTTGAGATCTACTGCCCAATTTTTATTTGTATTTCCTGCTTGCAATATCTTTCAAGATTTATGATCTCGTTATTATTATTTCCTAGTTTACAGTGTCACCATTGTTTTCTTACTTTCAAGGAATCCAAGGGAGATGTTGTGCTTATCATGCCGGTAATGGAAATAGATAAAAAGGCTTTCTAAGCGCATCATTTGTCATTAATCTTGGGGGTAAGATCCTTTATCATGTGTAGAAAAATGAGGATTCTTGACGTTTGATTGGTTCTGGAATGCTGGAAGTACTGAGTAAAAAACTGATATATACAAGTATTGGATAGCATGCTAAATGTCATTATGTAGGTCGAGAAATGCTGAGTGAAGAACCTATATGGCCATCCTTCTAATGTGAGGTTTTAGTTGGCTCTGCACTCACCATGCAGTTCATGACTGCATATTTCTAAGGTATACTTAAGAGTGAATTTACGATGCAAAAGGAGCATGTTGATAGGGCATCTCTTAGGATGCATACACTACTAACTTGGGATAAAATTAGTCTAACCATTGAGTTTGAACATTTTATCTCACAGAACTATCTGCATTAGCTGATTAAATTAATCGTGTCCGTCTAAAAATGCTAAATGTAAGAACAAGCTCTTCTCCTGGTGGTGTGGCCGTGTGTGAACTAGCAAACAGGACAGAAGCAAAAGCATTGTGAATTATTTGGTTAAATCGAGAAAATTGCAATTCTAATTTACTTCTAACTATGAATCCATGTTCATTTGTTTTGAATCCAGGATATACCTACTCATTTGGTTTGAATGCATGTTGATGTCTGTAGAGTTGGTAAAGCCATCTGTCATATACCTGAACTTTTGAGCCAAGCAAGACATTACTAGAATGTCTTTTGACATAATCAACTGTATTGTAAAATTATTCCTTATATTGTGCATAAGCTCTTGTTAGTTCATCTACTTGCTGAAAAGTTAAACATAGGAAGCATTTGCATAATTTCGGTATCCTATATGCCATTTGAAAACTATCTTGCATTAATTCTACTGCATGAATAGAACATAGTGATAAGGAAAAGAATCATTCTATGTCCCCTAAAAGCAAGCATCTTGAGTTGAATACACTCTGCTAATTTGATCAAAGCTTCTGTGGTTGATCATGTTATTTGCCCCATTAGTTGGATCCCAAGAGTTCAAAAAGAGTATTGAGTTTGACAAATAGAGACCTGCGAACTTCTTAGTATTATTATTAGTTCATTAAAAATTAGTTGCTGGATTGATTTCATCTGACTCACTGGCAGGCCACTGGTTGATGTGAGTGCTGAAATATCCAAGAGAGTTTTCGAGGCACTTCTAAAAGGAAACAAAATCATCAAAGGATGAGGTGCTTGACGTCTCTTAAACTTCTCCAAACTCTGACAACGCAACCTTGGAATGGTAAAGGGTGTTTGCATGTTGTCATCCTTCTGGGTACGCCAGTTAAAGTGTCCATGAAAATCAAGAACTTGAATTGGAGGGGGTTCCATTTGTGCTAGATAGACTAGCTATGTCAGATGTAGAAGTGCTTGATGCTCACATGGAGTTGGTAGGTTTAGGCCCTGTAGAAAACCGTTCTCAATGCTGCTAGGCATCTATATAGTTTTCCATAGATTTTTCATGCTGTTTCTCAAAATGTAACGCTTCTTTTGGCTCCACTTCTTCTTTTCTTAATGATTGAGCATTCCCTGCTAGGAGATATTTAATATATACTAAATTGTAGAGTATAGGTTGGAAGTTTCTCACATCTTGTGAAGAGGGGCATTTTGTCGCATCATTTTGATTAATCAAGTTTGTTGGTGAGGGTTTAACTTACTTGTTAATAGGATATCTCAAGCTATGCTGCATACTTGTATGACAATCTGTTTGACAGGGATGGAGTAAGGAATTGAAGAAAGTGCAAAGAGTAGAAGTGTAGAGGTTGCTGCATCCAAGTATCTTAAGTTCTTATATGACCTTATGGTTTGGTAATTCAAATTCATAAGAGCTTAGGATTAGCTACCTAGCCTTGGCAGTTCTTGCTATCTATTTTCAGTGGAAAAATTTGAGTGCACTATACTACTTGAGCCAACCCTTGAATGGTTTCTGTTGAGATCCTAAGTTTTAGATACTAGTACACTTGTGATCCTCACCCGAAGTAAGCTTTGATGGATCCACTCCACCTTAAGGTTCCAAAGTGGGCAACGAGATTTGTTTTTGGATTGAGATAATGGATTGGAAGGTGCCAAAAAAGCATAGATTCTTGTCGCTTTAGATGACCTACTAGCCCAAAGAATCTCATATCAAGTGACCAATATCCCTCTCAATTATCTTCTATTGTTATGACGTTTTGCCTCACTTCACAAATTTTAATTAACATTTCCTGTTTACTGTGCGTTCTCTATCTTCCCCCTTCTTCTATTAATTTTATTGTGAAGAATTATTCTTTCTTTCTCAATCTGTCTGTTGCTATTCTGGTTGTTTTTTATGAAGCCACTTATCTTTGCACATTCATTGTGTGTCATCAATATTGGCTTCTTAATTATTCTAATCTACTCCAGGTAAACGTTTACATCATTATGCTAAGGTCCTGATGGAAAGGTTGCTGTCTTTGGACTTAAAGATAGTACAGTTTCACTGCATGATGTAGAAGTAAGTTTTCCATGCTATTATTGTAACGTTACCCTCATTACTTCTCAACCATAAATTCCTTCTGCAAGAATCCTTTCTCATCATAATGTTTACTTCTCTGATCTCTCTTGAGAAATATTCTGAATTGCTCAAAAGCTGCGCGATGCAATGCA
The DNA here is from genome assembly GCA_014182565.1 of Eucalyptus marginata. Lineage (NCBI taxonomy): Eukaryota > Viridiplantae > Streptophyta > Magnoliopsida > Myrtales > Myrtaceae > Eucalyptus > Eucalyptus marginata. Next base: position 41,572,036 of record CM024589.1, on the reverse strand, counting down.
AACAACAAGCTTGCTGAATGAACATTTAGCTGCTAATAGAGATGGCAATCCATGTTTACTGGCCATGTTTGGCAATGTCTGAGTTAATACAGACTATTAGATAGGCCAATATGAGCAGGATCAGCTTAAGAAATCTTATTAGATCATTGAACATGGCCCATTTGTTAAATAGGTCAGCAAATGAGAAGAGATGAATAGCCTTAATGAATTGTTTGTTTCACATGTCATACATAAGTAATAGATTCAATAGATATATACACTTTAGGACTTGAATCTAATTGATGTGCTGCATTATCATGTCGGATAGGACTGATGTTGTCATTGATGATTGAAAATGCTTCAAATGTCAATGACAAATTTCTGCATAGCGTTTGCAGAGGTCGAGCTGATTGTGAGGATTTACACTCTAAGCGGATGGTGTCAATAGAAACCATCATCTATGACATGCTCATTTTCATCAAAATAATAGTTTATTTTGACTATTGAAACTCAAATATGTTCAGTTCAGTCAAATTAAAAGGTTGTGGTTTAGGTGACTTCTAAATGATAGAATTTGTATGTGCTTTAATTATGCTTGTGGGTTGAAAAGTTCATAGATAACTGCTTATGTCATTAAGCTATAGCTGTTTGGTCATGAGTACGATGGCTGCGAATTTGGTTGATGCTGTTACATTTCTTTCTTTGAGAATTCTACAAATTTATTAACCATCATCCATCTCATGGACTACGTTTTACTTGGAAGAGAGTTTGTTTTTACATAATATATAATGAATGTTATCTTCCTATCTGGCTTTCTTTAATTAACTATGGATATGTGGGGTGCTGCTTTTTTTATACTAGTTCTTGCAGTAGTTATACATGATGTGTTATACTAGTTTCTAACAAGGTATAAATGTTAAGCAAAATGAGAAACTGTTACAAGGCTTGAAGTCCTATGCGGCAGCTGTGTTGTGTCTCAACCGGGAGGAACATGCCCAAGTGAACAGAGTATGCATCTTTCAACTTAAAAGTTGATATGGCTTCTGGATCTTAATTCTTAATAGACAATATTTCATTCTTCATATCTTACGTGTTTTTTTCTAATGCTTTGTTTGCTGTTAAGTTTCAAACTAAAAATCTTATTTCACAGTCCAACCGCTTTAATATTTTCTACTTTGATATATCTTGTCAGGTTAGTAAGATGCCTTACCCTTATTATTGTCTTAGAGAAACAATGTAGAGAGTTAGAGAATTACTATAGTTTGGAGGATTTGGGGACACCGAATATTTGCGAAATATTTGCGAAGGACACTTGTGAAGGAATTTCAACAGATGGAACACAGATATCAGCAAAAGAATTAGAAAGTTGAAATGTAATAGAATCTTGTTTGTGTATAGAAGTTCTTACTTGACTGTGTTGTTTATGCTCTTTCATTTTAAATTCTTCACATTAATGCAATATCTATTTTTCCATTCATAAATGTTCTTAAAAATGCTACCTCAGTGGGAAAAATATGAACTATGGGATAAATCATTGCTGTTATCTGTTGTTTGAACTGATTGCTTTCCCCCTTCAAGTCTGGTCCTCATTGCTAAAATGTGTATCAAATGTGAAATTCTAGATCTCTTTGTATGCATAACAGGAGCTTGAATATGATTACCTGGCTCAAAATTGATTTATGCAAACATTGAATCCTTTAATTAAAAGCTTTTGCTTTTGGTTTTACCTAACTTATAAAATATATCAGCTGAGATATTCATTTCTCGTTTGGCTGATTCAGGACGTCTTTTGATAGGGTTTGTCTGTAGATATTTCTATCCATATGCCTTTTACCATAAAGTTGTACCTATATTTTTCATTTCCTTGCTTGTGTGGCCAGAAACTTGAGACTACAATGAGAGTAGCAGAGAAAGAAAAGGAAACCATTGGTGTTAGGGGTCGTCTTATGGAAGTTGTCCTCAACAATGGTTTTTCACTTTCCCTCTATTGAATAATCTAGTTTCGTATTTGATCTCAGGTTTGATCACTTGACAATGTACATGAAAGCTTTAGTTGGGTGATCTTATCAAATTGGGCTCTCTGTTTAGCTTATTATCCTTGTGTTCTCTCATGATTCCTGATTAGGAACTAATTTGATCATCACAATTTCAAGGAAACTGCCTAAATGCCTTTCTCTTCTATTTCGAAAAAGATACTTCTGAAGAATTAATTGCCGCTATTCCCTCTTACATCAGTTTCAGCATCCACCAGAAACATTCCCAATACACTGTCCTTCTGCTGGGCATATGCCTTTAATATGAAATTGACATATATTATCTAGAGATCCACATGTGCAAAGTAGAACTACTTTTTCACGCCAATCATTTCTCTGTATGGCTTTGTAGGATGACTTTGAATTTTCTTTGATACAACTTCTTGATCTTGATTCTTAACAGAATATTTTATCTTCGTGTCTTACATGTTGTCTCGAATGCTCTGTTTGTAATTAAGTTTCAAACTTAGAATCTTATTTCACAGTCCAACAGCTAGTATGGGTTTATGGAAGATTTTCTAAATCATCAAAGGATCAGGAGCTCGATGTTTCTTGGACTTCTCCAACACTGACAATGTATCCTTCGCATGGTAAAGGATGTTTGCATATTGTCATCCTACATTGCCCTGATTATATTTAACATAAGCTTTGCAGAGCTCAAGTTGCCCATTAACTTAATAGGTTTCTGAAATACTGAAAATTTAGCCAAATCATTTGATATAATGGCCAATGAATCAGACGGTTGTATTTTAAGTTGGTATCATAGTTGATACCTGTATGGAGGTCTATTGGAGTCTTTACTCAAAGAGTGTTGTTTGTGATTCAGATGTGGATCTTCATGCTAGAGGGAAGCAATTCGATGCTTGCCTGCTAAAGTTTGTGAGGTTGATAAGAGGTTCTTACTATGGGAAGCTGTTGTCAGAGTTGGCTTGGAACAGGTGTGTCCCCTGCAGTCGGATGTACTGGAGAGAGAGAGGGTCCTGTCTCCCAATGTCAAATTAACAGTGGACTGCTAGATAGGTCATTCTGACTCTCTGAGCATAGAAACTTAACAATTCTTGTTAGAACACTCTTTTCGAACATGCCTCCTTTGTTAAATAGATCAACAAGGACATGAGATGAATAACCCTTTTAACTAATTAAAGTGAATTTTTCGTTCCAATCCAAACATGACCAACACAGCATGAATAACTTGCTAAAATACATCAATATGCATATAATGTCATATAATTTTTAAAAAGAATAGCTGTAAGCTTACAAAATCCTAGGTTTAGATGATATCTTGTATCTTATATATTCCCATTTAACTAATTAAAGGGAATGGTTCATTTTAATCCAAACATGACCGACACAGCATGAATAACTTGTACAATACATGCAATATGCATATAATGTCATATAATTTTTAAAAAGAATAGCTGTAAGCTTACAAAGTCCTAGGTTTAGATGATATCTTGTATCTTATATATACCCATTTAACTAATTAAAGTGAATGGTTCATTCCAATCCAAACATGACCGAGACAGCATGAATAACTTGTCCGATACGTACAATATGCATATCTTCATCAATGTCATATAATTTTTAAAAAGAATAGCTGTAAACTTACAAAGTCCTTGGTTTAGATGATATCTTGCATCTTATATATACCCATTTAACTAATTAGATTGAATGGTTCATTCCTATCCAATGATGACTGAGACAGCATATAGAAGCAGTCATCCATGACATGCTCATTTTCATCAAATTAATAGTTTCTTTCTATTATTTAAAGTGACATATGTCCAGTTCAGTCATATTAGGAAGGTAATAGTTCAGGTGACTCCTAAATGATAGAATTTGTGTGTGCCTCAATTATGCTTGTGGGTGGAAAAGTTCGTAGATTACCAGTTATGTCATTAAGCCAGCTGTTTGGTCATGGGTACAATTGCTCAGAACTTGGCTGATGCTGCTGCCATAAAGTTTCTTTGCGATGCCTACCAATTTACTAATCATTATCCATTTCATGGATTATGTTTTGCTCTGAAGAGCTTTTTTTTACATATGAATGTCATCTTACCAATCTAGCCGTCTTTATGGAACCATGGATATGCAATGTGCTGCTTTTTTATGCTATTGCTTGCAGCAGTTAATTGTACTGTGGTATATTTATTTCTGACTCGGTATAATTATTAAGCAGAATGGAAACTGTTAAGAAGATTGAAGTCCCATGTGGCAGTTCTGTGGTGTGTCTCAATTTGGAGGAGGATGCCCAAGTGAATAGAGTATGCATCCATCTTTCAACTTAAAAAAATTCATCTGACTTCTCGATCTTGATTCTTAACAGACAATATTTTATTGTTCATACCTTTCATGTTCTATTTAATGCTTTGTTTGCAGTTAAGTAGTTATTTTATTCTGGTTTACTAAGATATTTCTTTTCTCAAACTTAGAATTATTCAACAGCTTTAATATGGGTTTATGGAAGGTTTTTTGAAAACTTATGTTTGGTGTCAGCTGTGAGTTGTTAATTTACTGATTGTTGACTCCTTAACTTTAATCTCTTGTTATATTTATCTTCTTCTTCTTCTTTTTCCCCCCAATTGGAAAGATAATAATCCATTTTTTAGTAGGACACCTCTGGCAACTCTCTCACATTTGAAGATCGCACTACTCATTTCTTCCCTCCAGCTCCAAGAGTTCCTCGCATGCCTGGCCTAGCACCTGGAAACTGGTTTAACTGACGATAGTCAAGATTCATTCGTATAGCTCTCAAATTCTTCCAAGCAATGTTTGAATATGCTTTGCAGTGGAGATAAAGATGGGGCTTTGTGCTTTAGTATATTTGGTGTCTTTCCAATCAGAAATGTTGTAAGCCTTCTGTCTGTTCAGATCAAACATTTAGCTATATATTCTATCAGATTCAGTCAATGACTACTTATTTCCTTTCTTGCTTCCATAGAGCAGTCTTTTTTAATAAATGGATCTGATGGCAGAAATCAGTATTGCCTGAAAGTAATGGGCTGGTTGATTAAATAACTTTACTAGGTTAAGTTATTCTTGTAAAGTTCTAGATTTCACTTCTGTTGGTCACTTCAGAGATGACAACTCCGACTTCGATATAGAACAATTATCCAAAGCTTTTGTCGTTTGCCCTGAGTGCTCCTTCTACCTATACTGCAGTTGAAGCACCTAAAAGTTTGGTGTTTTTCTGGGTTAGCCTGCTGTACAGACTTTCTGCTTTTGTTTTAGACTTTTGAGTTTCTGCTCTTTTTAGGGAGATTGAGAGAGCCTATACGACCGTCGGTTGGGGAAAGTGTTCTGTGAGTTTGTATGCTTGTGTATAGGTAGTTCTCTCTGTGGGTGTGCAGCTATTAGAAGATTTAGAATTTTAGGAACTCTTCTGAACTTTCCTGCACGTTTGGGTTTGGTACTGTTTCAACGTGAAAACATGATGAACTTCTCTCTACAAACATTTGATTAGTCTAGAAACGCGTGCTGGAGAATTGTTCTAATCAGTATCATTTTGGTTCCTATCAGTTGTCTCTTTAGTTTCATGGAGCAAGTCCTTATAATTCCTTGTTGGGACTCTCCCAAATGGACGCCCTTGGGCCCATTGCGTATCACCAGATCTATAAGTGTGGAATAGGGTTTCCCAATTGGGAGGTTTTTTCAGATCTATGTACAAGTTTGTGAATTGTCAATGATGATTTGATCACAATGTCTTGACTACAGGTAATTTTCACTTTAAGATGAGATATTTTAGATGGAAAATTGAACATGATTGGTAGGAAATCATTTGTTATGAAAATTGATGTAGCTCATTTAGTTCAATATTGAGTTTCTGGGTTGTCCTTTTTCTTTTATTCTTTTATTGAAAAGATGCCAGTGGCACAACTACTAAGTTTCTTGCTCCATAAAAGCTCCAATAACCCAAAGATAATTCGGTGCAAGCATAGGAAACTGTCCAAACCATTCTTGTCCACCGACTTCCTCCCTATTGAGCAGCTTGTAGCGAGACATTACTGGTAAGATTGCATCTATGCTAGAACCAGCCGTGGCAAAGACTCGAGAGATTTTGATTGGCGTCTTCCACTGGTCTTGACGTTAATGACCATCTTCTTCAGCAAGGGTGCATCTCTTGGTAAAAGCAGCATTGGCATGGCGAGCTTACATTCGTGGCCGTAAGAAGAACAGGCTGCGAACTCAGCGATCTCCACGCTCTTGCCGAGCCAAGCACGTGAAGTTTTGCAGTGTGCGAAATTCCTCTGCATTGCAGATATGGGGAATGGGCAAATTAAACATGGCCTGCATATTTATTGGTAACAAGACTTAGTGATCCATCCAAAAGAATGATGAGGATAAAAAGAGACATGAATGACGCTCGCTGCTTAACTCTAGAATGATCATGTACATTCAAATTTGATGTGCAATCATCACAAATTTGGGGAAAAAAGAAAGGCGCATGGAAAGGGGCTGGATTTTGGGCGGTGATGGCAAATGATTCAGTTAGAATTTTTCTATCCGGCCGAGTGCCTGGAGGTTAGTTGGTGATGGCAAATGGCTTGGCCACGTTTGAGTTTGCCCCGTCATCTCAACATGTTAAGGCATGCGTGAATGTTGGCTCTTGTGAGATGTCGATTGAATAATTCATTAGCATATATTTTTTTTTATTCAAAAGTGAATGGGGATGATCACATTGCTTCCTTCCAAATTACAATTTCAACAACTAGATCCACCACCACATTCGCATCGATGTGATGTCCCACGAGTCCTCCCATTAGGCCACTTTGTTTTGTTGGGGTGTGCAACGAGATTACCATTGAACACATGGACCCGAATTAAACAATACCGTTTCTTAGACAAACCTGAACACATCATATCATAAATGACATTATTTATAGATTACATTGAGGCTTCTTTTGTTTTGCAAAAAGATGAATGTTGGAAAATACCTTTTTAAAAACGATCACTCGTATTGTTTGAAATAATTGATCAAAGAAATACATCTCCATTATCCAGCACGATGGAAATCTTTTTGCATTCGTTTATTTTTGTAATTGTACGGGTTATTATTTTTTGAAAAACATTTTTCAAATCATTCGCTTTCGGATTTCGGCTTGCAATTCAATGCAGGTCACTTTTTCGAAATTGATCTCAGCTTTTTCTTTTCGATTGGAAATCGAGTGCGATAGACATGTATCCCACTCGCCGCGGGAAGGAGGAATTGAGAGGCGACGGCAGATCGGGGGACTGCGGTAGAGTGAGAGAATGGCGGGGAAGTGGGCTTAGTTAGGCTGTTGGTTAAATTTGGGTGTAGATTTTGGGCTAAATTAGAGTTTCTTGGGCTTGGGCTTAAGCCAATATCGCAGCCCATATTCGGACCGGGCCCCAAGGCTCGGCCCGTAATCAAATTCACTCTGCTTCCTCAATAGTCAAATTCTCTCCCGCCTGTTCTTCCTCTTTTGTAATCTTTCTCTGCAAAATTATCAGGCTCCAGAGCACTTGGTTACTCGCTCTTCTCTTCCATCAGGCTTTCTTCTAGGGTTTTTGGGCTCTACCCTCCGCCACTAGCTCTCCCTCTCAGTTTGCATTTGCCAACGGACGCTTTGGCTGCGTTTTCAGCTATGGAGACCGACCAAGGGTCGCGGCACGTGCTTCCCTTTCAGCTTCAGTTCGACAAGCCGCTGGCTTCTCAGGTTTGGCTCCCGTTTCGGCCTTCTTTCGCGACCTTATAATGGGCGGGCTGATTCAATTATTTTCTCATTCGGTTTTGTGTGAGGTTTTGGCTCGATTTCTTCCGATTGGCAGGTGAAGATGGCGGAGTGGAATCCATAAAAGGATTTGCTAGCGATGGTCACGGAGGACTCGAAGGTGGTGCTTCATCGCTTCAATTGGCAGAGGCTGTGGACAATCTCTCCTGGTAATTGCTTTGACTCGAGAAAGTTCTCCTCTTTTTATTTTTTTGTTTAGCATGTTCGTTTCTTCAACGATGGCTTGGTGTGTGCGCTTTGAGTCGTTGGCCTTATTCCCCCTTTGCTTTTCCTTAATTTTGCTACGAGCCTTTTCCCCAAATAAATCACTTAAACTGACAATCCAGTTCAAATTGCATTTGATGGAGATTTGGTCAATATAGAGGTGAAGTGCTTGAAAGTCTAAATAAGGATGTGATGTCGAACAAAGAGTTGGTGTTTTACATGGAAATGAAGAGTCAATGATGGTAATGGGAGGGAAAATGTAGATGTGACATGGTTGCAAATAAAGAATCCCAAGCTGATACTAGTTGAATGAAGCGATTTTTATTTACAAGCACGACAGATTCCTATAAACTTCTAGATAATATTGGTGCCTTAGGAGATTTCCATAACATAACAGACAATCATCTATCAACCGGAAGGGTAGCCTACTCCTGTGTTGCCATCTCGTTGCCTTTTTCGGTACACCGGTCAAAGTGTTCATGAAGATAAAGAACTTGAATTTGAGGGAATGTCGTTTATGCTAGATAGAATAGTTATGTCAGATGTAGAAATGCTTGATGCCCACTTGCAGCTGGCAAGTTTAACCCCTGCAAAGTACCATCACAACGTTGTCAGGCATCTATATAGTTTTCCTTCGATTTCTGTTGGTGACTCTCACAGTGTAATATTACTTCCGGCTACTTTTCTTGTATTGGTTGAGAGTTCCTTACAATGAGGGATTTAATATAGGCTGGAAAGTTTGAGCATGCATCCCTCATAATTGCAAGAGTCAAATCTTTGTATCAATGATATTCAACTAATTTTACCTACTAATAGCACTTTTTGAGCTTAGGAGAAGTTAAAGACTTATTTATGCTACCAATTCTACTTTCTTATGGTATTATTACTGTTGACAAGCTAAAATTGAGAATGAAAACTCAGTTATCAGAAGAAAATGAGCAAATAAAATAATTGGCACGTGCTTGGATGATAGTGAATTGAGCCTACATTGATCTCATCCGTGATGCTTGATTTTTTTTCCACGAAGGACTTCGATTGGCTATTTAATATAGGTCACTCTTTTGGAATTGATTTTTGCTTCATCTTTTCGATCTGAAATCGGGAGTGATGGACATGTATCACATTGGCTAATAGATAAAAGTGTAGTGATTTTTATGTCGCTGACCTCGTATGATCTCAACACACAAGTGTGTATGCAAGCTATATGCAGTCCGAAAATTGAAACATGAATGGACAAAATCACTCAATCCGTGCATAACTTATAGATTTTCCTCATTTCTTTTTAATCAGCGACGATACACGTTAGCATGCAGGAGCACGTCGTTTTTGTCTACAGCAGCAAAACCCACCTGATCAAAATTCTTGTTCACGACAAGAAAAATAAAGGCTTGTAAAAAGCAATAGGATTTCGTAAAAGAAATACCTAAACGCTTAGTCATACGAAAAAATTTACGATTTTTTTTCAATGGGCTGCTTTTCTATTTCATTTTTTCATCTTTTTTTTTTTTTGGTTGCTGTGCTGTTCCGTTTGTAGTTTTTTTCTTTATTTATTTTGAGAATTTTTGCGATTTTATTTCTGGATAATTTGTAGAGCAATAATCAAAAGTTCATGTCGGGCATGAGCAATGCAAAAAATGAATATGGCTCAATCTTATCAAATCTTCATTTGCTTAGCAAAAAGGAGACAAGGTAAAAAGAAACTCCTTGATTCCCACCATTCTCATAACGAATTTCAAAGAACGAATTATTATGTGCTCTTTGAATATTACCGACTATTAGTCCGATCAATTGTTGCCGTACCAAGTGTTATGAACCTTCTTCCATTGGAATAACGAAGATTATAACAAAGTATAGTGCTTTTCAAAACTAGTTGATAGATGATCATATGCATTTTGAAGATTTCTCAACCCATTTGGTACAAAAAATGGAAGGTACGAAATAAAAACCGAACAGAATGGAGAAATGAAACGAAATGGAAAGAGGAATAGAGCCGAACGAGGGTTAACCTATTAATTCAGAAGATTCATATTCCACTGTGAAACATGTCCTTAGAAAAAGTAAGTGAGGACAAAAGGAAAAAAAAATTAGCACGTGCACCTGGGATCCGATAAAAATTTCAATTTTCAATTTCAGAGAAAAAAAGAAAAAGAAAAGAAGACCCACCCCTTCCCCCCGCCTCCGACTATTAGACCGAGCGTAACAGCTCTGTTCCAGCGGAGCTGGTGGCTGCGGTCCTCGGGCTGCTTGATGTAGACTGACGAAGGAGGGTCGCCGGCGCGTGCTTCCGTTTCAGCTTTAAGTTTCGACGAACCGCTTCGTTTTCTCAGGTTCAACTCCCGTTCGGGGCATTCTTTCTGTGAAGTAGTGGATGGGTCTAATCAACTATTTTCCGATTCGGTTTCGTGAGGTTTTTGGCTCGATTTCTTCTTATTGGAAGGTGAGGATGGCGTGAGTGGAATCCGGAGAAGGGTTGGCTGGCGATGGTCGCAGAGGACTCGAAGGTTTTTAAGATGTCTATCCTAGGTTTTGGTTCGATTTCTTGTGTTCGAGTCGATGTAATTAAAGATGTGATGAAAGCAATTGTCTGTTATTTTTAAGCTCATGAGATGCCTACTTGATTGGAGCGAAGCAGGACATCTCTGCAATTTTCTTTTCTTCAGAACCGAGTGTCTAAATATGGGACTATTTGGTTGTAGAAACACTGTAGCGGATAAAAGAATTTGCACGGTTTGTTATCATAAGATGTTCACAGAAATGCAACTTCGTGTACATTTCCAGGAGACTTTAAAGGGTTTTAATTTATTCTTCTTTTTTCACATTTTTTGGGCCTCTTGCCTATTAAATAATTGAGCTATTCTCACCTTCAATGCTGGTTTGATAAATCTTTTCAACCTGATCTCTTATCAACACGCTACGTACTCACATAATATCAATTATCGTCTGTGTGTTGATAGATTATTGGAGTAGCTTATACAGTAAAGTTATCGGCTATATGTTGATACATTATTGGAGCAATTTATATAGTGACTTTGACACGTCAGTAATTCTAAAGATAATAGTAAGTGTACTCAAATGACAGTGATAATTTTCCAAAGAAGTTAGTAACTTGAACAAGTTGACTCAAATAGGAGCCTGTAATTTTCTATTAAAGTTAGTGATGAGTATGTATACCCCTGCAAAACCAACTCAATCACACCCCTGCACATTACTAAAAAAGAATAGGAACAAAGGAAAAAAAGAAAAAAAAGGTAGATGAAAAAGGGTTTAGATAAAGTCCGGGCCCAGCCTGTTTCCCCAACTGCAACAATTAGCAATTAGCAAAAGGGAAGTTCGAATCCCCACCTCATCCCCGTGTAGGGCCCCGACCACCCCCATCGGACACGTCAATATCGTTCATTGCTTTGGGATATATCTTTTCACCCTTCATCTTTGACGCCAGTGACTTGTAATGAATCTTCATGCCTACGGATTAATATCTAAAGCTTCACTGAACCAGAAACATTCAAGACCTTACGCTCAAAAGTACTCCTACACCACCCTCACTCATTCTCGCTCTTCACTGGACCACCGCCTCCGACCATCAGCTCACCATTGTGCCGGCCATTACATCTACAAAACGTAGGGAACAAAAATAAGGATACAATTGGATAAACCAACCAGAATACTCGAGCCTAAAAATGAACCCTTGGACCGTCGGTTTTTCAGAGGCTCCTCGTCGATGACCGTTGTTGAACGCAGCAGGAAGGCCTAGTTTATCAGTGGTGTAACTAGGCTGCGACGGGCACTCGCAACCGGCGACTGGAACCTTTACGACTGTCTACGAACAGAACAACGACCGGTGAGAGAGTCTCCGGACGAGATTTGGGCTCTTCGGTTTTCACGGTGGGAAGGCAGGGAGCAATAGTGGAGCAGGAAAGGGAGGCTCGGCAACGGCGAGGGCAAGCAGCTATGGCGACTAATGGCGTGGAGGGGAATGATGGAGAGGCTCATTGACCATCTATCTTGGGGCGCCTCCCACCTTGAACGTAAAAAGAAGATGGGAAAAGATTACGTTTTATTTTCCCAACGGATTTTGGGTTGTCGCGCCTAAATCGAATGTCTAAAAAAGATTAAGACTAGTGAAACGATAATTTCTTTTTCCGGTCAAAGGTCGATACTTTGGTTTGACCAACAAAGTGATACTAATCAATTTTTTTTTAGTTAAGAAACGAATCTCGCCGCAATCCGAGATCTTGAGTGTCGAATTTTTCTAATTTTAACCGTCGGGAAGATTCAAAGGTCAACAATAATATATAATAAAAAATATTACGATAAGCATTGGTATTTTCTTAAAAGTTTTGGTAACTTACCAAAATATTAATGATTGAATAAGTTATAGGTCAGCATTTTGTTATCAGATGGTTTTGTTATTTACCAATGTTATTTGCATTTTATGTACATAGAACAATCTCCAGATGTTTACACAATAGAATCTTCCTTTATGTTATCAACTCTTTTCTTGGTATCTTCCGAAGCCAAGCGGATACCGCTTTTTAGTTTGGTTGGATTTGGTTTGACCTTCAAAAAGTTATGATTGACAGTCCTTTTTTTTTTTTTTTTTTTTTTCTATATGGAGGATGAATCAACCTATTCCACACAAATTAAGAAAAGTCATCATCTTCATAAAAACTGAATTTCCAACTTTTGCAATGGAGAACATATTTAATTAGCAGTTTTTGTCTCGCATAGGAAACAAAATATCGGATACTGACTATGCTAGTTATTCGGCATCCGAAGGGATTGCCCAGGAGCTCAAACAATGCCCAGTGCTATCATTTGGTCGGTGGCACGACAGGGCTCAAGCATCCGGTCCTCTCCACCTAACTTTGCCACACGTCCACAATGCCTCTTAACACGTCTGTGACTTAGTGTAATCTCTAGGCTTCTATCCAAATCCGAGTTGGTAGAACTTGAGCCATAAGCTCAACAACCTTAATTACTAGTATCACAGAGTTGCCATCTAAATGGAGACGCACATTGTGGATGCCCGGGTGGTGATGGGGCGTGGAAAGTCTTCTCCGGTTGCATTCTTTTAGCCAATTTGAAAATAAGAGAACATGTTCATCCTAGACCAGCAAACTTCATGAATTGATTGGGTTATCATTCCTTGCGTTCATGTCAGTGTAAGTCAAGACGTTGAAACATTCATCTCCTACTTTTCGAGCTCATGAGATATCATACTTTGATCATGAATGTAATTTAAGCTAAAGAATTATCTCATAAAAGTTATTTATGGTTAATTTTTATTTTATTTTTTTCTTTTGATAGATGTTTGCAGATGTTTGCAAAGTTTCACTAGTTATTTATGTCTATTACTACGTAAGTCGAGCACTCGAGTGTAATATAACAAATCAAGCGGACTCGAGCAAACATTTCCTTTCACGGGCTCAAGCTTGCTTATGTATGCCTACTCGATCTTGGTCATACTCGATTATTATATGAATGATGATTTTTTAGATGTCGGACAAGCTTGGATTAAAAAATTAAGGTTCGATACCGGGCGATTCAAGACGTCTGAGCCCCATCATCATGGGCTCGTAGATGTATTAAAAGGCGCGGGAAAGTGGTTGCCTCTCCATCGAGCGACACGTGTCGCTCTACCGAAAGCCAGAAACTTAAGCCCCATCATCATGATCCGTCTGGACCGCTGCCCCGGACCTCTTCTTCTCCTTCCCCTGGCGGAACGCCTCCCCGTCTGTGGACAGAGTCTGATCCTCTAGGTGTCACCCAAGGTGAGGAATTTCACATACACGTCGATTTTCTCAACCATTGCGCGCTCGAGCTTAGTCCGTGGCTTCTCTTTGTTGTCGACCGCCATGTCGAGGACCTCTCAGTCGATATGTGCGAGATGGCCGGCCATTTCGCAGTACCACTGCTCCTTTGTGGATGCTCTTCGTTGGTGAAGCTGCATTTAAGGCTCTGTAGCTTCTCGTTTAGTAGGAGTGTCACTGGGAGTAATCTCAAGTTCCTGTCCATATGCAGCTCGGAGATCACGGATAAGGTGATGCATGACGTGTTGAAGGGCAGTCCTGTTCTTGAGTACCTTAGGTTGGAGGAATACCACAATTTGAAGCGAAAATTCATGCTTTGTTCGAAAGCTTGAGAGAAATTGTGGTCAATCGCTGCTTTTGGTACGCACTTGATGAGGGTTTCCCCTTGGAGACTTCGAGTCCTCTCTTGCTGTCCTGTCATTGTGTTTGAGAGGGTTTTTTGGTATGACGAGGCAGCTGGTAATGGGAGTATCAATTCTTGATTCGAGTGGAGTTGAACTTTTTTAAAAGATATGATAATTTTGGAAGGCCAACTAATTGTTACGTTCAAGATTAATTAGACTTTCACAGAGCTTGGCCATCATCTCGATATTTAAGGAGGCATGAGTGTTTGTTATCTGTAAGATGCCGATTTGAATAATTCATTAGCATATTCTTTTTTTATCCAAGAGTAAATGAGGATGGTCGCACTGCTTTTTCGAAATTACGTTTCAATAACTAATCCACCACATTCGCATCAATGTGATGTCTCATTGGGCCTGAAAGGGCCCTTCGGGGCGTTGTTTGGCAAGGCTATAAAGTCCGGCCCGGCCCAGTTGATCCCGCGGCGGCCCTTTACGGCCCAATTCCCACCTCTCTCCTCCTTCCTTGTTCTTACTCCAGCAGAGCTTTCTAGCTATGGAGACGAGGCAGGGTCGCAGCGTGTGCCTCCGTTTCAGCTTCAGTTCGACAAACCTCCTGGCTTCTCAGGTTCGGCTTCCGCCCGGCGTTCTTTCGCGACCTAATGGGCGAAGAGGGGGTGAGTGGAATCCGGAGAAGGATTTGCTGGCGATGGTCACGGATGACTCGAAGGTGGGTGCTTCATCGCTTCAATTGGCAGAGCCTGTGGACAATCTCTTCTGGGTATTGCTTCGATTCGAGAAAGTTCTCCTTTTTCTTTATTCAGTGTGTTCGTTTCTTCAACAATGGCTTGCTGTGTTTGCCCTTTGAGTCATTGGCCTTATCTCGTTCTACTTCTTTCGCTTTTCCTAAATGTGCTGCTTCCTTTCCCCGAGAGGAAACGCTGTAATTGTCAATCTAACTCGAATTGTGTTCGATAGAGAATTGGACGAATATAGAGGTATAAGGTGCTTGGAAGTCTAAATGAGAATGTGACGTCGAACCAATGAGTTGGTCTTTTTACACAGAAACGAAGAGTGAATGATGGCGATGCGAATGGAAATCTAGAGATGACTTAGTTGCGAGTAAAGAATTCCAAGCTGGTATTAGTTGAATGAAGGGATTTTATCTATAGGTGCAATAGATTCTTCTCTACTTCTCGACCAGGTTGTTGCCTTGGGAGAGATTTTTTCCATAGCCTAGCGGACAGTCATCTACACTGACCACAAGCGTACCATACTCCTGTATGGCCATCTTGTTGCCCTTCTTTGTACACCAGTTCAAGTGTCCATGAAAATAATTAACATGAGTCAGAGGGGATGCCATTTATGCTAGATAGACCGGCTATGTCGGACGCAGAAATGCTTGATGCCCACTTGGAGTTCGCAGGTTTAGCCACTGCAGAATACCATCTAAATGTCATTAGGCATCTAAAAAGATCTTACTGACTGGCAACAATTTTACTTTTTTCTTCTTTTACTTATTGAACATTCTTTTACTGACTGAGCGTGCGCTACAAGAAGAGATTTAGTGGATACTGAAACATAGACTAAAGGGGGAAAGTTTCTCACTTTTTGTATTGCTTGAAGTTTAATTTATCTTCTTCCCATTACAGAAGGGCATTTCATCACAGCATTTTGATTAATCAAGTTCACTCGTGGGAGTTCAACTTTTGAATAGGATATATCTCGAGCTCTGCTGCATAATTGTATGACAATCTGGTCAAGAGGGACAGACTGAGGAATTGGAGAAAGCAAAGAGACTAGGAGGGTAAGGGAGCTGCATCCAAGTATGTTAAGATCATATATGGCTTAATCTTTTGGTAATTTAAATTCATAAGAGCTTAGGATAATATGCCTAGCCTTGGTAGTTCTTCCTGTCTATTCACACTGGAAAATTTCAGAGAGGATATTTTTCTCCAGAAACATCTCAATGCTTCGTTTGTCATCTTGTCTTCTGGATATGGAGAATGTTTTGAGTGCACTATATTACTTGAGCCAATCCTTGAATGGTTTCTGTTAAGATCCTGAATGGTTTTGTAAATAGGTTGTAAGTACGCCTGTACACTTGTAATCCTTGCCTGAAGTAAACTTTCGTGCATCCACTTCACCTTGAGGTTCCATAATTGAACAACAAGATTTGTTTTTTGGTGATATTGGATTGGAGGCTGCCAACAAGCTTGCTTTAGATGACCTACTAGCCCAAATAAATCCCATATTGAGTTACTAGTATCCCTCTCAGTTATTTTGTACAGTTATGACATTTTGCCTCACTTCATAAATTTTGATTAACATTTTGTTGGTTAATGTCTGTCCTCTTTCCTCTTCTTCTGTTTATTTTATTGGGAAGAAAATCCCTCTTCTTCTCTGTTCTCTCTCTCTCTCTCTCTCTCTCTCTCTCGTTTATAATGAATTCACTTTCTTTGCACATTTCAATGTGTGTCATCAATACTGGCTTCTCTTAATCATTCTAATCTGCTCTAGGTAAATATATAACATCATTATGCCGGTGTCCTGATGGCAAGGTTGTTGTCTTGAGATTTGAAGACAGTACGATTTTATTGCATGATGTCAAACTAAGTTTTCTATGTTGTTACTTGAATGTTACCCTCACTACTTCTCAACTAAAGATTCCTCCTACAACATTCCTTTATCATCAGAACGTGTTCTCTAGTCTCTCTTGGGAAAGATTCTGATTGCTCAAAATCTGCATGATGCAGTGCAAACAGCAAACTTGCTGACTGAACATTCAGCTGCTAATAGAGATGGCACTCCATTTTTATTAGTCATGTCTCTCAATGTCAAGTTAACAATGGATTGGTAGATAGGTCAATCTGAGGAGGATAAGATTAACAAAAAATTCTAATTGAACATGACCTATTTGTTAAATAGGCAAGAGATGAATAACCCATTTAACTACTTAGATTGAATTGGATGGATCATTCCCATCCTAACATGACTAACATGACATATGTACCATATGCATATCTTCATCAATGTCAAATGAGTTTGAAAAGAAACTAGCCATAAGCTTACAAAATCCTAGGTTTACATGAAATTTTATATTTATATGGTGTGATCAAATTTTAATTTGTAACAACTATGGAAACCAAATTCATGTATGATTTTTTATTAGAGAACTTACTGAACTAAATATAAACAGGTCATGATAGGTCAGGTTGTTGATCAAGTTGGCTCTATTGTTTAGTTAGATAGATTGCATGAGTCAATTTGTGTTTCGCAGTTTGAACTTTGAACCCGGAACAATATTCATTTATTAATTAACTGTTAAGTAGGTAGCCTCACCTAAGTGGTCACATGGAAATGTAAGTCATGAATTAAAAAAAAATTAAATCTTTGGATTGTGGATCGTGATTTTCATCCAATGGAATCATAAAATCTGATATAATGTTTGAGATTGGTATTCCATGACATATGTTAATCTATTGTTAGATAATAACTAATCATAAAGATACTTCAAATTCAACTAATTTTATTATTTCCAGACATGAAATATTGCTACAAATTATTTTTCTTTTGCCAAATGAGTACCTATTTGACTGCAAGGACACAAAGATCTTGTACATAGTATTGTAATTGGATTCCCATTCTTAGAGTTGAGTATGAGACAATCAAAACATCCGCTAAGCCCGATGCAGCCAACAAAATCATGCAAGATGACTACCAAGTTTTTGGTGAAGATTGACTTTGAAACTCAAACAAGGATCAGGATTCTTTCTTGAAGTTTAATCACTTAAATTATCAACTAGGATTTGAGTATTATTAGGATTTTATGTTTGAGATCGCTATTGCATGACATATGTAAATTTGTAACAATATCAAAGGTCTCCAACCAGCTTTTTGATTTATCATGCCATATGTCACCACATATGCAGCATAATCAACCACTCAAGACATTATATCACATGGAGCAATTTCATTTATTTTTGAAAATACAGCAAAATTTCGGATAAAAACAGATTGCATTCCTTTGGTCATAATTCTTGAAAAATTAGTAAACAGCCTTAATAAATTCTACAAATTTCATGCAAGATGCATTACAATGCCACACATAGTTTCACTCCGATTCAGTAAAATCTAAACTGAAATTTTTATATGTTATAGAAAAATCCATTCATGGGGGAAGATTAAAACTATAATAACCATAATCGTCCATAACCCTCGACATCAAATTCAGATCTAACCTGAATAAAATCGTGTTTCACCCACCTAGACTCGTCCATTTCCTCTTAGTGTCATCTTCAACTTTCATTAAGAACACACAAATTCCAATCGGAGAATCACACTAGGTCAGTATTACGATTTTCCAGATCTAACTTTTCAAAAAAAAAGGTTTCACCAACCTATACTTGACAAACAAAGTTCACGAAACAGCAAGGAGACAATAGAATGCTAAACAACTTCTCCCCAAAGCTCTGAAATTTCCTCACCTCTACTACATCCGAAGTTTACCATTTTCTACACACACATCACACAGATTGTCAGCCCACTCTTTCTCTTCCTTCCTCTCTTGTGTGACAAGTTTATGCCATTCACTGGTAAATTGTGGGCTGGTTTGGCCAAAATTCCTACTAATTACAAAAATAATAGCAACATTAATCCATAAAAAATCTCAACCAAGAACAAAATCCTCATTATCAAATTATCCTATAGCACCAACTTTGAGATATCTTTCCATTATGTTATTTTGGTCTAGAGGCCACAACATACTTCAACGACACAACATTCACTCTTCCAAGATGCTCTAGAAATGGCCACCAGAAATTTTTTGAAGTTTTCTTTTCTTTTTTTTTTTAAGCTTGAGTAGTAGGATCTTACGTATACTCCAATAATGTTTCTTGTCTAGAGGTTTCCTATTTCAGTAGAGTTGATAATTTATTGAACTTGGCAAGTGTTTGCTTTGCAGATTGTGTTATTCAATTCATCTTTGGTGTGATGCTTAAGAAACCCTGGGTATGTTGCTTAGGCAATTTTGCGTGTGATGCTTAAATATTTATTCTTTATTGCGGGACTCAGTCCTACATCAAAGCCATGATATGTTTTTGACGTTACATTATTTGATGCATGAGTTAAATTATGAATCAAGGAAATTGATTGACTCATATCTGATCAGTGAAATCAACAGTGAGTTACTTTAATCACATATCATACAGAATTAATATGCTCATTTAATAGATTTATATACTTTAGGAGTTGAATCTTATTGATGTGCTCAATTGCATTCTCATGTAGGACAAAATTTTTACTTTGCTGCTAACGTTGTCATCAATGATTGAAACTATTTCAATTGTCAACGACAAATTACAGCATAGTGTTTACTGGGGTCCAGCTCGTGGTGAGAATCTATGGTCTAGGTGGATGGTGTCATACTGAAGCATTCATCTGTGAGATTCTCATTTTCATCAAAATTAATAGCTTCTTTCAATTGTTGGTAAATTTGTTCAGTTCAGTCAAATTAGGAAGGTAATAATTTAGGTGACTCTTAAATGATAGGATTTGTGTGTGCCTCAATTATGCTTGTGGGTGGAAAAGTTTGTAAATAACTGGTTATGTTTTTATCAAGCTATAGCTGCTTTGTCATGAGTAGAATGGCTGAGTACATGGCTGAGGCTGCTGCAATTCTGTTTCTGTGAGATTTCTACCAGTTTATTACTAATCATCCACTTCATGGATTGCAGTCAATCAATATAGATGGATCCGAAATGTGATTCAAATCCAAGATAGCACCTATGGGTACATAAGAATTGCTGAGAAGAGAATTTGTTTGTACATAATGAATGTTACTTACCAAAGTAGCTGTCTTTATGGAACTATAAATATGCATGGGTGCTGCTTTTGATATGCTAGTGCTTGCAGCAGTTATGTGCTGTTCAGTATGTTCATTTCTTCAACGATGGCTTGGCGTGCTTGCCCTTTGAGTCATTTGCCTTATTTCGTTCTACTTCTTTCACTATTCCTAAATGTGCTGCGCTTCCTGTTCCCGAGAGGAACCGCTGTAATTGCCAATCTAACTTGAATTGTGTTCGATGGAGAATTGGATGAATATAGAGTTATAAAGTGCTTGAAAGTCTAAATGAGGTGGTGACACTGAACTAAGGAGTTGGTCTTTTTTACACAGAAACGAGGAGTGAATGATGGTGATGCAAGTGGAAATCTAGAGATGACTTAGTTGCAAGTAAACTATTCCAAGCTGGTATTAGTTGAATGAAGGGAATTTTTTTTTCTTTTTTTTTATAGAGGCAGTGGATTCTTATCAACTTCTTGACCAGGTCGTTGCCTCGGGAGATTTTTACCATAGCCTAGCCGACAGTCATCTACACCAACCACAAGTGTACCATACTCCTGTATTGCCTTTTGTTGGCCTTTGAGCACCAGTTAAAGTTTCCATGAAAATAAAGAACATGAATTGGGGGATGCCATTTATGCTAGATAGATTAGATATGCTGGATGCAGAAATGTAAATAAAGAACATGAATTGGGGGGATGCCATTTATGCTAGATAGATTAGATATGTTGGATGCAGAAATGTTTGATGCCTACTTGGAGTTCGCAAGTTTAGCCCCTGCAGAATACCATCTAAATGTCATCAGGCTTCTAAAAGATCTTCTTAGATTTCTGATGGTGACTCTCAGAATGTAATTTTACTGCTGGCTCCTCTTCTTTTACTGATTGAGCGTTCTTTTACTGACTGAGCATGCCCTACAAGGAGAGATTTAGTATTTCTTGAAGTTTTATTTATCTTCTTCTCATTACAGAAGGGCATTTCGTCACGTCATTTTGATTAATCAAGCTTGCTGGTGGTACTTTAACTTTTGAATAGGATATATCTCAAGCTGTGCTGCGTACTTGTATGACAATTTGGTTGAGAGGGACGGAGGGAGGAATTGGGGAAAGCAAAGAGACTAGGAGGGTAAAGGGAGCTGCATCCAAGTATGTTAAGATCCTATATGACTTAATCTTTTGGTTATTCAAATTCGTAAGAGCTTAGGATTAAATGCCCAGCCTTGGTAGTTCTTGCTGTCTATTCTCACTGGAAAGCTTTAAAGAGGAGATTTTTTTTTTGGCAGAAAAATCTGAATGCTTCACTGATCATATCGTCTTCTGGATATGGAGAACGTTTTGAGTGCTCTATGGTACTTGAGCCAACCCGTCAATGGTTTCTGTTAAGATCCCAAGTTGTAAATACTAGTACACTTGTAATCCTCACCTGGAGAAAGCTTTTGTGCATCCAATCCACCTTGAGTTTCCATAGTTGAACAACAAAATTTGTTTTTTGATTCAGATATTGGATTGGAGCCCGCCAACAAGATATAGATTCCCTCCCTTTAGATGAACTACTAGCCCAAAGAAATCCTCTATCAAGTGCCCGAGATCCCTCTCCGTCATTTTGTACAATTATGACTTTTGCCTCACTTCACAAATTTTGATTAACATTTTGTCGGTTAATGTGTGTGCTCTATCTTTCCTCTTCCTCTGTTAATTTTATTGGGAACATGTTATTCACTCACTCTCTCTCTCTCTCTCTGTGTTCTTTTTTGTTTATAATGAACTCACTTTCTTTGCACATTTCTGTGTGTGTCATCAATACTGGCTCTTCTTAATCATTCTAATCTACTCCAGGTAAATGTATAACATGATTCTGCTGGCGTCCTGATGGCAAGGTTGTTATCTTGGGACTTGAAGCCAGTACAGTTTTACTGCATGGTGTCGAAGTAAGTTTTCTATGTTGATACTTGAACGCTACCCTCATTACTTCTCAACTATAAATTCCTCCTGCAACAGTCCTTTATCATCAGAACGTGTTCTTCTCTTATCTCACTTGGGAAAGATTCTGAATTGCTCAAAATCTGCATGATGTAATGCAAATAACAAACTTGCTGAGCAAACATTCAGCTATTAATAGAGATGGCAATCCATTTATTGATCACGTCTGTCAATGTCAAGTTAACAATGGATTGCTAGATAGGTCAATCTGAGGATGATAAGATTAACACAAATTTTTATTAGAAAACTCTGTACGAACATGACCTTTTTGTTGAAAAGTTCAACAAATTACAAGAGATGAATGATCCGTTTAACTAATTAGATTGAATTGAATGGGTCATTCCTATCCTAACATGACCGACATGGCATATGTACAATATGCATATTGTCATCAATGTCAAATTAGTTTGAAAAGAAACTAGTTGTAAGCTTACAAAATCCTAGGTTTACATGAAATGTTATATTTATATGGTGTAATCAAATTGTAATATGTAACCACTATGGAAACAAAATTCATGTATGATTATCATTAGAGAACTTAATGAACTAAGTATAAACAGGTCGTGATAGGTCAGGTTGTTAATCAAGTTGGCACTATTGTTTAGATAGATAGATTACATGAGTCAATTAGTGTTTTGTGGTTTGAATTTTGAACCCGGAACAATATATGTTTATTAATTGTGTCAATTGTTAAGTAGGCAGCCACAATTTTGATATGACATGATAACCTCTTAGGGTCACCCTTAGTTGTCACATGGAAATATGAGTCATGAATTAAAAATTAAATCTATGGATTGTGGATCATGAATTTCATCTAATGGAATCATAAAATCTGATATAATGTTTGAGATTGGTATTCCATAATAGATGTAAATTAATTGTAAAGTATGGTGTTACTTTTATTGTTAGGTAATAACTAATGATAAAGATACTTCAAAGTCGACCAATGTTATTATTTCCAGGTGTGAGATATTTTCACCAATTATTTTTCTTTTGTCAAATAAGTACCCATTTGACTGCAAGGACTACAAATTATTTTTTCTTTTGTCAAATAAGTAAACATTTGACTGCAAGGACACATATCATGTACATAGTATTGTAATTGGATTCCCATTCATAGAATTTAGTATAAGACAATCAAACCATCCACTAGGCATGATGCAGCCAACAAAATCATGCAACATGACTGTCTAGTTTTTGAAGAAGATTGACTTTGAAACTCAAACAAAAATCAGGATTCTTCTTGGAGTTTAATCACTAAAATTATCATGTAGGACTTTAGTATTATTAGGATTTTACAAAGTTTCCTTTTTTTTTGTTTTTTTTTAAGCATGAGTAGTAGGATCTTATGTATACTCCAATAATGTTTCTTGTTTAGAGGTTTCCTATTTCCACTAGGAGTAGAACTTTTGGAGAGTCTACAAATATAGTTGTAATTTTTACTTTTCAATAGAGTTGATAATTTATTGAACTTGGCAAGTCTTTCCTTCGCAGGTTGTGTTATGCAATTCATCTTTGGTGCGATGCTTAAGAACCCGTAGGTGTGTTGCTTAGGCAATTTTGCGCGTGTCACCTAAATATTTATTCTTTATTGTGGGACTCGGTCCTACATCAAAGCCATGAAATATTTTTGATGTTACATTGTTTGATGCATGAGTTAGATAATGAATCAAGGAAATTGATTGACCATATCGAATGAGTGAAATCAGCAGTGAATTACTTTAATCACATATCAAATAGAATTAATATGCTCATTTAATAGATTTGTATACTTTAGGAGTTGAATCTTATTGATGTGGTCAATTGCTTTCTCGTGTTGGACAAAATTTTACTTGGCCGTTGATGTTGTCCTCAATAATTGAAACTATTTCAATTGTCAACAACAGATTACGGCATAGTGTTTACTGGGGTCCAGCTCATTGTGACAATCTATGGTCTGAGTGGATGGTGTCATACTGAAGCATTCATCTGTGAGATGCTCATTTTCATCAAAATTAATAGCTTCTTTCAATTGTTAGTAAATTTGTTCAGTTCAGTCAAATTAGGAAGGTAATAATTTAGGTGACTCTTAAATGATAGGATTTGTGTGTGCCTCAATTATGCTTGTGGGTGGAAAAGTTTGTAAATAACTAGTTATGATTTTATCAAGCTATAGCTGCTTTGTCATGAGTAGAATGGCTAAGTACATGGCTGAGGCTGCTGCAATTCTATTTCTGTGAGATTTCAACCAATCTATTACTAATCGTCCACTTCATGGATTGCAGTCAATCAATATAGATGGATCCGACATATGATTCGAATCCAATATAGCACCTATGGGTACATAAGAATTGCTGAGAAGAGAATTTGTTTGTACATAATGAATGTTACTTACCAAAGTAGCTGTCTTTATGGAACTATGGATATGTGGGGTGGTGCTTTTGATATGCTAGTGCTTGTAGCAGTTATGCACAGTGTGGTATAATCATTCTTACATGGTATAAGTATTAAGCAGAATGGAAAATTGTTAAGAAGCTTGATGTCGCATATGGCAGCTATGGTGTCTCAACTGGGAGGAGGATGCCCAAGTGAATAGAGTATGGCATCTTTCAACTTAAAAGTTGGTACGACTTCATGATCTTTATTACCAATAGCAGATGTCTTATGGCTCGCACCTTTCATAATGCTTCATTTGCAGTTAAGTAGTTATCTTAGTGTGGTGTTCTTAAATACTTATTTTTCAAACATAGAATCTTGTTTCACAGTCCAACAGCTTTAGTATGGGTTTATGGAAGATTTTTTGAAAGTGTATGTTTGGTGTCATCTGTAACTTGTTCAATGGTTTGGCTTCTTAGGTTCAATCTCATTATTTTTCGTCTTTCTACTTTCCAACTAGAAAGTAATCATTTACTTGTTTTATAGAATGCTTCTGGTAACTCTTTGGCATTGGAAGGTCGCACTACTCAATTCTTCCCTCCAGCTCCAAGAGTTCCTCAAACACTTGGACTAGTACCCGGAGGTGCTGGTTTAACTAACAATTGTTCAAGATTCATTTGTAGAGCTCTCAAATTCTTCAAAGCAATGTTTGCATATCCTTTGCAGTGGAGATAAAGGTGGGGTTTTGTGCTTCAGTATATTTAGTGTCTTTCCAATTGGAAATATTGCAAGCGTCTTGTCTGTTCAAATCAAATATTTAGTTGTATGGTCTATCAGATTCAGTCAATGAGTCCTTTCCTTGTTCTGGCTTCTCATACAACAATTTTTTCTGAATAAAGGGATTGATGGTAGAGTGACAGAAAATCAGTATTGCCTGGAAAGTAATGGGCTGGTTAAGTAAACAACTATCCTAGGCGAGGTTATGCTTGTAATAGTTTAGATGTTTATGCCATTTCCTAACCTAGATTTCACTTCTGTTGGTCACTTCAGAGATGACACCTCCAACTTCGATACTAACCGATTATCTGAAGCTTTTTGTTGTTTGCCCTGGGGTTGGCCTGCCTTGCATACTTTCTGCTCCACTCCAGACTATTGGGTTTCTACTCTGTTCTAGGAAGATTGAGAGAGCCTATGAAGATCTTCCCCTTTCTAGCAAGTTTAATCTAGGCCAAGGACATTGCCGAAGCCTTAGTCTAGACATCATAGGAAAATTTACTTGAAGGGCCAAGATTTTTGGCAAACTTTTGCCCAATATGATGTCGTAAAAACAAGTGTGAAAAAATGCACATTGCAATTACAAACTTAAAGCAAGATTTACGGAACTAACTAGCATGCATATAATGAATTATCAATATGATAAAGTTAAATACGTAAAGGCATGGCATTGCCTTTTGGTTACCAAACAATATTGTGATGAATTCAATAAAATTGTGTTTATTGTTATCAGAGGTCAACTTGATTACATCAAACTGATGATAGACAAAGTATATATTGATAGGCTGAATATGTTAGTATCACAACAGTTAACATGGTAAATATACCTAATACTATGTTGTTAGAGTGATAAACATGCGTAGGTTGATATATTACGTTCATGTTCTTTGCCTCTTAGGTTAGATGCATTTTAGGCAAAGTTCTCTAACTTATGAGCTACAACTTATTAGCTTTAGAGAATAATGCAGTTAAGCTCTTGAATTAATGTGATAATTTAGCACTTATAAAATAATGTAAATCAATACTATAAAAAGAAGTGCTCGGCAAATGCATGAGCACTTTTTTTAATTTTTAACACTCCACAATATCAAGTGTCAATAGTTTAATTTGGATTGTTGGTTTATAAATAGCATTGATAATTCTTTTAGCTTGCATTGTCACAACACAAGTGGATATCAGAATAAAGCTTCTTTCTATTAAACATACAAATTACTTTACATCTTGCACCAACCAAATTGAATAACAACATTAATATGCTTAGATATATTTTGAGTGATTAGTAAAACCTATTTAACATATTTATAAATATAGTTATCCCTCATTATTTAATAGGAATAGATCTATATAAAATGAATTGTTGGATAAGAATAATATGTCTAGGTGTATTTTGGGTGGTAAGTAAAACCTATTTTACATTTTCATTAACATAGCTACCCCTCATTATTTAAGAGGAACTACATTTATTTATGTTGAAGTATTATTTAAAATATAATTTTATCTAAATGAACCGACACTGCACATATTAGTTCCATTCAATAATATAAATATATGAATTAACATGCATTACAAATTATTGGTGTTGAAGGAAGGGCAATGAGCCTAGCCACTCTTTCGTAATAAGAAATGGACAAAAACTTGGTAGAGAAGAGCAGTAGCCTCAAGTTAAGGAAGGACTCGTGGGGCCCATCCATCGGGAGTGGGGTTAGAAAGAAAATTATCATATGCTATCTAATTATAAATATGCTGCCGGATGATAAAAACAGGTGAAGCTCCTCAACTTTCTCTCTTCTCTTTTTATACGGTTCTAATTCATTAAAAAGTTTCAAATTTTAGGTTTAATCTCATTTTGATCCCGACTTTTTTCTGTGTTAGAAACCCCACAACTACAAACCCAATGCTATATCAACCCTTAATTTTTTCATCTAAATTTTTTTTTCCAAATTTTATATCCAATCCCAAATGTGTTCCGAATAACAACAAGAACCTTGAGAACAAGGTCAAGAGTGAGCAATTTCCATCTAGACAAGGGGCAATCTCAGCATTCAGAGACTGGAATTTACAGCCAAAGAAGTCAAGAAAATCTTTTCTTTTTTTTTGGTGGGAGGGTCAGTCAAGAAAGCAGAGGATTCTTGCCCAAGTGGGGTGGGCGATTTTTCAACATGCAATAATTCCAAGAGAGAGAGAGTGAGTAATGGCTGGCAAAGGAGAGAACTTTTATAAAGAAAAACTGAGAAAGGGGTCCGCAAAAGAAAAGAAAGGAAAAGAAGAATAAAGGTGGTGAAAAGGAAAAATCAATAGAGAGAGAATTGTCTGCGTGGGGAAATGATTGAAAGCAAAAAGTTGCAATTTCACCGAAAGTTTGTCTAATCTACTTTCGTAGCATGCATGTTTCCTCCGAGTTCACTTTTCCTTTTGCACTTTAATTTCCAAGAATTTTACTCCTCACAATTAAATTTCTCCATCATTTCAGTTCAAATCCAAAAACGAAATAAAGTTCAACACTATTTTGAAGTTGAACGACTTTTGTTCAAAGTTAGAACCAAGGTAAGAAAAATCATTTTATCTTAAAGAAAAGAGCGTGCAAAGTTGGAGACTCTGCAAAAGTCACAATTGACAATTATTTTTATGGGCCATCCTCCTCGGGGAAATTTACTTTTTTTTTTATAAAAATGACTTTCAAGCATCAACAAATTGCTCTCCAAAGCAATTATTCAAAGTTATCTGCAACGTTAGGGGTGATTAGTTCTCGGTTCCACTTGGATCGAGAATCGGACTGAACGATTCTGGGGTCGGGAATCAGAGTGAACCAATTGGTCTAGTCAAATGAAATCGATCACTTAGCAAACAAAATTCAAAAAATTTAAAATTTTTAAAAAAATTCTAGAATTGTAACTATTTCAGAATTTAAAAATATTTTTTTATGAAAAAAGTCGATTCGAGGAACTGAGGAAGAGGACCAAAAATCACTGATTCCATTTTTATGAAATCAAGAACTGGATCAATACTCTCGGAAATCAGATCAAATCGGCCAAAATCAAATTTCACGATGCCATAATGCCCTTACTTTCACAACTTAACAATGTCAAAATCGAATTTCACGATTCAAATTTCATATAATTTTTGAATTTGTGCTCTAATTTCGAAAACCACTTTAATTAAACAAATAAACGACTTAAATCCTTATCGGGTATTGCGAATCAAAATAAATCTAACTTGACGAGATCCCGTAACGTGCACGTAAAGCCCTCTCTCTTTGCCTTCTCTGTCTTCTTGCCCTTTCTTCCTCTTCTTTTCGTCTCAGTCGTAGTGCGTGCTCTCCTTTTTCCCTTTCAATCTCTCCTTTTTCATTTTCCTTTCTTTTTTTTTAAGCCCACTTTTGTACCAGGTCAAGAAGAACGGCAAAATATTAGAGAAATCGCTGTACTAAACCAACAAAAATCATTTGCCGAGAAAATTTGTAAATTTTGTTTTATTAATTTGGCTTTGGGTTTACGACCAAAAAAAAAAAAGTTTTGCGTTAATTAAGAAATTGTGAAACAAATAAATAAATTTGACTAAATGAAATCAATAACTTGACATCCAAGAGTTCCTCGCACATCTAGACTAGTACATGGAGATGCCGCTTTAACTGACTATGGTCAAGATTCATATGTAGAGCTCTCAAATTCTTCGAAACAATGTTTCACTATCCTTTGCAGTGAAGACGAGATGAGCTAGAGTTGGTTAGCTTAGAGAACAATGCAATTGAGCTCTTGAATTAAAGTGATAATTTAGCACTTACGTAGTATCGCAAATTAATACTATAAAAAAAAGTGATCGTGAAATGCACAAGCACTCATTTGTTTTCTTGTTTCTTTCACACTCCACAATTTCAAGTAATGACCTTTTAGTTTGGATTGTTGGTATATAAATAGCATTGATAATTCTTTTAGCTTGCATTGTCACAAGCGGATATTAGAGAAGCTTCTTTTTATTGTAAAATGAAGTAATTAATGCATTGGATTTTTACATTTCACTCAAATCTTGGTGCAAATCTTTTAACTGGAGTGGATTCAATGTCTGAAGAGCCTTGTTTTATCGAGTAACTACATAAAAAAAAATGCGTGAAATGGTATGTAAATGGATGGACTCAATATTAAACATACAAATTACTTCACATCTTGCACCAATAAAGTTGAATAACAATATTAATATGCTTAGATATATTTTGAGTGATAAGTAAAACCTATTTAACACATTTATAAAAAATAGCTACGTCTCGTTATCTAAGAGTAATAGATTATTTTTAAATAAGAATAATATGCTTTTGGGTGGTAAATAAAACTTACTTAACATTTTCATTAACAAAGCTACCCCTCATTATTTAAGAGGAGCCACATGCATTTATGTTTAAGTATTATATAAAGTTATTTTTAATCTAAAATGAACTGAGGCCGAACGTTTCAGCTCCATTCAACAATATAAATATTTGAATTAACACATACAACAATTTATAGTGTTTAAGGAAGATTACAAGGGCTAAACGAAACCAAGCAAAAACATTGGCCGGAAAAAAAATTTGAAAATTTTGATTTGTCAATTTGGCTTTGGGTTGATCAAAAATTTGTGAAATCAATAAATTTGATTAAATAATTAATCGGTAACTTCACAATTGACCAGCGAGAGGAGTGCCATCCATCCATTCGAAATAAGAAATGGACGAAAAGCAAGAACTAGTGGGACCCAGCCATCGATAGAGGTGGAGAAAGAAAATTATCACAAGCTGTCTAATTACAAGATTCTAAAAACCGGTGAAGCTCCTCAACTTTCGCTTGCCTCTTTCTATATGCTCCTAATAACCTAAAGATCCACAAATTTTAGGTTTGGTTTTAATTATATCTCAAACTTTTTTTGTCTAAAAAATCCTCAACTCTAAGTCCAATGCTATGTTAGCTCCCAATTTTTCGGTCTAAAAAGAATTTCCAAACTTTATATCCAACGAACCTCGAATGACGACAAGTACTTTGAGGACGAGGTCAAGAGAGCAGTTTCCATCTTAACAAGGGCAATCTCGGTATTTAGGGACCGAAATTCATGGCCAGAGAAGAAAAGAAAATCTAGGCTTAAAAAAAGCAAACGATCCTCACCCCATTAGGGTGGGCGGTTTTTCCACATGCAATTAGGGGTGAACATCGATTTAGGGTCACCTCTGGACCGACTCCTGACGGCCCAACCCGCTGGGTCCCTGGTCCGATTCCCAGGGAGACTGGGTCAATCTTTAGTCTTAGAATTCCCGAACCAAGATGTGCGGTCGATCCTCAATCCTGAGAGTTCCGGGCCGGTGGCCCAACCCGACCAACCCTAACTATCTATATATATATAATATTATTTATAATTTTTTTATATATAGAAAATCTTAAAATAAATAGCGTCAACAATATTAAATAACTCTTTAGTGAGGAGTTTGAGTAATTTTACATTATTATTTAATAATTTAGATTTTTAATGTCTTTTACAGTGTCAATAGTCAAGATTTACGAATGATGAAAATGTTTTTGTGAGGAGTCCTCACGATGTCCAAAAAGGCATAAATAGCTCCTTATGGCATCCTCCTCTAGTATTCATTCTCTTCTGTTTTATTTGTCATCTTAGTTTTCCATTTGCCAAAATCGAAAGAAACAACTTCTCCGCTCGCCATTCGACATTCGCCTCGCTCGCTTTGGGTCATTCATGCCGCTCGCCGCTTGATGCTTGCCTGGCTTGTTGCTAACTTGGCTTGTTACTCCTCGCTCGACATTCGATGCTCATTTTATTCGACGCTCATCCTACTTAACCTTCACCGCTTGCATTTCTAAGCTAACCTCGCTTATCATCGAATCCATTGAGTCGGTACGGTCCTCAGTTGCCCTTTCAAGGAGTACAAAAAATGAAATAAAAAATTATTGGTTGGTCATGGGTTGACTTAGAAACCGAACCAAACCCATTGGGTTAGTCCGGTCCTCAATCACTTTATTAAAGAAAACAAAAAATGAAATAAAAAATTATCGGTTGGTCCCGGGTTGACCTTGGAACCGGATTGAACCCATAGGGTCGATCTGGTCCTCAATCCCAAGCTCAATAGGGTCGGTCCTCGGTCCCAAAAATTGAGGACCGGTACTATGCGGGTTGGTCTTAGGGTTAGGGGGTGGACCGGCCCAGCCCGGACCATGCTCACTCCTATATGCAATCATTGCCAGAGAGAGCTCAAAAAAGAAAAGGACTAAGCTTTTCTTCACGGTGAAGAAAGAGAGATACATAGAGAAGGTTATGGTCAGCAAAAGAGAGAAAGCTTTTATAAAAGTTAACAAAATCTGAGAAAGTGGTCCACAAAAGAAAAGAAAGAAAGGAAGAACAAAGGAGGTGAAAAGGAAAAAATGAAGAGAGAGAGAAATTGCTCGGGCACACATGAGGAAATGATAGAGAGCAAAAGGTTGCAATTTCACTAAAAGTTTGTTTAATCTAGTTTTGTGATATCTACGTTTCCTTAAAGTTCACTTTTCTTGTGCAATGAAACTTCCACCAGTTGAAGGTGACGACCATAAATAAAATGTTTAGTGGTCCTGTCAATGAATGAGCAAAAGGTTGCAATTTCACCGAAAGTTTGTTTAATCTAGTTTTGTAATATCTACGTTTCCTTAAAGTTCACTTTTCCTGTGCAATGAAACTTCCACTAGTTGAAGGCGACGACCATAAATGCATGTTTAGTGTCCCTGTCAATGAATTACTATTTTATATCTAGTTTAGCAAGTTTGAATTATTGGCGCATACTTTGGATTAGATAAATCATAACCAATATATATATATATATATATATATATAAAGCAGAAGCAAAAGCAAAAAGGCATTTTGACTTATTTATGAAATTTGAAGGGGAAATTAAACGGGAGCAAAAAAAAAAAAATCTCATTGTGTTACGGTAATGAATGAATACATACATACATACATACATACATACATACATACATACATATATATATATATATATATATATATATATATATATATAGACACACATTTATGCATGTTGATAATTTTTTATGATCCTCGACACATGTTGATAATAAGTTATCATTAATAATACAACATTTCAATACTAAAATGAAGTTTATCGGTTTGACTATATAATATATACCAGGTCAAAGTAAGAGGGGTAAATTTCTGAGTGTAATTAAGAGCTTAAATATATTTAATGAAAAACACATTTTTCTGATGGAAAATAAATTAACAAAAGAAAGAGGAAAGTTCAATGGTGCAGATGGTGGACTCAGTGTGCCCTCTTCATAATCTTGACGCTTTATGTGTTTTCATTTTCTTCTACAAATCCATGTCACAAGCACGTGAAGCAAGCAATGACAACAAGGGAAAGATCAAGGATTTGGAGCAAGGAAGAAAGAAATGTGCGAAGGAACTAGAAAGAGTTGTTGCGGAGTTGAAAAGTCTACTTGAAAAGTAAATTAGACAAAAGGAAAGACAAAATACATTAGACATTGGTGTGTTCAAAGTGATCTCCACCTTAAAAGACATGGAGTAAGGGTTAGAGAACTATCTACCCTCGTATCGATTCTTATTCAACATTGGCTGCTCTTTGGTTAGTCCAAGAAATAATAAAATTTATCAGTGGTCCATGCATTTGCACATTTCTTGCCTAGATGGATTGCAAGTCACTGTCCAAGTCTTATTATATATTTAGACAATCTTCCCATTATATATGCCATCATATTCCATTACTAGCAAAGGTAGATGTGTATAAAAAATTATATGTCATTGAAAGTCATTTCGGTCTGTTTTTCATTATAAACTATATTTACTATGGGTCTAATTCAATGCTATTGGCTGCCCTTTGGTTTGTCCAAGAAACAATAAAGGGATATGCAAGGGAAGTCCTAAAAGTGCAACCTTCGCCTACTTCACTTAAGGACGAGTCAGGATGTCAAGTCACTAGAGTTTTCCTCTTTACTTTCTTTGGATTTATAATAGTCTGAAGTCTTTAAATAAATTTAAGTGATCATTGATAATGCAAAATTTCAATAGTTTAGTTTGACATGGTAAACTAAATAGGTTCAAGGTAAATTCTTAACTGGGATCAAGAGTTTAAATATTTAATAAAAGTAACTTTTCTGATGGAAAATAAATTTAAAAAAAGAAAAGGAAAGTTTAATGGTGCAGCAATTGTCGTGACGCTTTGTTTGTGTTCATCAATTATGATCGCTTTCCACAGATACCAACAAAGCAGTTGTCTTTTATTTTTGGTTTTATTTTTTTCATTGCTTTTGCATCGAAACTTGCTCACATGTTATTTTCTTCCCGAGGAGGATCGCCTTGGATTCTCCTGTCCGTTGAAATTTCCCCCCACATGAAGGCAACGACTATAAATGCATTGTTGGTGGTCTCGATCAACGAATTACTAATTCATACAAGTTCGAATTATTGGCGTGCACCAATTGATTAATTAGATAAATCAAATCAATAAAGAAATATATATACATAATAAAGTAAGAACAAAAGCAAAAGGCATTTTGATTAATTCATGAGATTTGAAGAATAAATTAAGGCAGAACCAGAACAAAAAAGAAATTCTTCTCTTGTGCTCAGATACTATATATATATGGCATGTTGATAATTTTTTATGATCCTCAACATGTGTTAACCCGTTAAACTTATAAGTATTGAAATGAAATTTATCGGTTTAACCATATAATATTTAACATGCTTAAAGTGTGAGGAATTAAATTTCTAAATGGGATCAAGAGCTTAAAAATATTCAATAAAAA
Organism: Eucalyptus marginata; assembly: GCA_014182565.1. Lineage (NCBI taxonomy): Eukaryota > Viridiplantae > Streptophyta > Magnoliopsida > Myrtales > Myrtaceae > Eucalyptus > Eucalyptus marginata. Next base: position 41,538,177 of record CM024589.1, on the reverse strand, counting down.
TACCATTTCTGGTGGAGGATAACTCAACACAAAAGGGAAGGAAAAGGAAAGTTCAACGGTGCAAGCAGTGGCCTAAGTTTAACGAAGACTCATCCCAAGTCTCTCTCCACTTAAGATTTTCCCGACACTATTATATGGGTATCAAAATTTTGCTGGACTTATCTATTAAATTGTTGCTTCAAATCAACTCCTGTTTAACGCCACAGCTTCACAACGCCTTACTTTCATAGTTTAACAATTTCAAAATCGAATTTCGCAATATAAATTTCATATAATTTTTGAATTTGTAGTCTAATTTCGAAAACTATCCCAATTAGACTAACAAATGGCTTTAATCTTTACTGGGCACTGCGAATGGAAGTAAATCTAGGGAAGATCTACATGCAAAACCCGCTATCTTTTCATCTCCCTTTTTTCTTCCTTTCCCTTTTCGCTTTTGTCTCTTAAAAACCCTCAAATTTTAGGTTTCATCTTAATTTTATCCCAAATTTTTTTTTATCTCATAAAACCCTTAATTTTAGACTCAATGCTAAATCAGTCCCTAATTTTTTCGTCTTAAAAAATTTCAAATTTTATATTTAGTTTCAAAGGCAAGAACCTCGAGGACAAGGTAAAGGGGGAGCAGTTTCTATCTTGACATGGGAGCAATCTTGACAGTCAAGACCGGAATTTACGGGCAAAGAAGAGGAGAAAATCTGGGCATTAAAAAAAAAAAATTAGCAGCGGACTCTCGGGCAAGTGGGACGGGGATTTTTCTTCACGGCAAAGAAAGAGAAATACTTTTATCAAAAGTAAAAATTAAAAAATTAAAAAAAGAAGAAAGAAAGAGAAATACAGAGAGCTTTTTTGCCAACCGTGACACATTTACCCCAAACTTTTTTTTTACGACACAAAAACTCAACTTCTATCGTGTGACACATTTACCTTAAATTAAAGGGCATTTTGGTCTTTTACTTTTTTTTTTCTCTTCTCTCTAGGGAAGCCGGCGTCCGGCAAGGGCTGCCCTCGCCGGCGTCGGGCGAGGGTCCCCCCGCCTAGGCTGGTGAGGGCCGCTCTTGTCGACGTCGGGCGAAGGGGGGCCCGGTTGGGTTGGGCGAGGGCACCTCGCCCGAGTCCCAAGCAAGGGCATCCCTCGCTAGGCCCTCGCCTGGGCGTCCTCGCCGGCGTCGGGCGAGGGGTGCCTCGCGGATCGGCCCGGCGAGGGCGGCTCGTCGGCGGCGTTGGCAAGGGCTCCCTCACCGGTCCGGCGAAGGCGTCTAGCGAGGGCCATCCTTGCTCGACGTCGGCGAGGATTGCCCTCGCCCGACGTAGGGTGAGGGCCGCCCTAGCCGGCCCTGTGGAGGGCGACCCTCGCCCGACGCCGTGAGGGCAGCCCTCGTCGAACGACGGCTTCCCTCCGCCCGGCGGTGGAGGAAAGAAGAAGAAAAAAAGAAAAAGGAAAAAATAGAAAAAAAATAAGACAAAAATGTTCTTGATGGAGGTAAATATGTCACAATTTAAGAAGTTTTGGGTTTTTCACGTTACAAAAAAAAATTTAGGATAAATTTGTCATTTTAGATAAAGTTTAGAGTTTTTGTGGTTTTTTTATAAAAAAAAAATAGCAGCGGACTCTCGGGCAAGTGGGATGGGGATTTTTCTTCACGGCAAAGAAAGAGAAATGCTTTTACCAAAAGTTAAAAAAAAAAAAAAGAAAAAAAAAAAAAAAAAAAAAAGAGAAATACAGAGAGCAGGTTATGGCCGGCAAAAGAGAACTTCAATAAAGACAAACTGGGAAGTGGTCGGCAAAAGTAAAGAAGAAAAAGGACAGAGGAGGCAGGTTCTCGTGGAGGAGGTGAAATGAATAGAATGAAAAGACAGAGAGAGGAAGAGAGAGGATTATTTGGGCACCCGTGAGGAAGCCCACGTCTTTTCCCTTTCTTTTCGTTTCTGTTGTCGGTGCGTGCTCTCTCTTTTCCTTCTATATCTCTTCTTTTCCCTTTTTCTCAAAGCCCACTTTTTGACCAAGAAGAAGGGCAAAATATTCAAGCAATCGCTAAACTAAACCAAAAAAAAACATTTGCCCATAAAAATTGTAAATTTTGATTTATTAATTTGACTTCGGGTTAATTAAGAAATTGTGAAGTAAATAAATTTGACTAAATGAAATCAATAAGTTGACATTTAAATATAATTAATTAGTAACTTGACAATTAAGTAGATAGAAAAATGGTGAGCCTCTCATTCAAAATAAGAAGTGAACAAAAAAACTTGGTAAAGAAGAGCGGTAGCAAGGATTGTGAGATACAACCACTAGGCAAAGGGGCAGAAAGAAAATTACACGCTATCTAATTACAAATCTGTCACTGGTTGATTAAACGGTGAAACTCCTCAATTTTCTCTTCCGTATTTTTATATAGGCCTAATGTCCTAAAAACTCTCAAATATCAAGTCCAATTTTAATTCTACTTCAAACTTTTTTATTTAATAAAAACCTCAACTTTGGATCGAGTCCTAAGTCTGCCACCAATTGTTTTGTATAAAAAAATCCCAAATTTTAAAGCTAATCCTAAACCTGAACATTTTTTATTTAAAAAAATCACGACTAGTCTCAAATCTACATTGTTAACCCTACGTTCGAAAACATTGTTAGTTGTTTGACGTGGCATTTCTATGTCAATAAAAAAATCCACATCAACAAAGTGATATGAAAAGTTATGTCCAAAATGAAATTGTGTTTGATTGGGAAATTAGGAATTAGTCCACCTAGATTAGTTTGCTTATTCAATTCACTAGCACAAAAGGGCACACAAATGTGCTTGATTTGGATTATCTAAGGAAATGAATTTAATTTGTTAAAGGGTCAAAAACATTTAATCAATCCAACAAATATATTTTTGACTTGTTTTGTCATTAAAATAATTTATAAGGATTAAAATCGAACATTCACAGGAATACAATGATCAAAAGTTTACTTTCTTAGAAGGCTTGTGCATGTAGGCACCATAAAAGCTTGTACACGAGAGCTTGTACTCTTCTAGATTATCATTTTGTCCAAACAAAATAATAAATTCATTTTAGAAGAAGCACGGGCATGATCGTTCCATAATATTTAAAAAAAAGTAAATTCAAATTTATTCATTTCAATATATATACTCAACATATTTGAAATTAAGTACTTTACTTTTAAAATTATCGTAATCCAAAAGATGAGGCGATTATTGGTACTATGTAGGTAAGGAAATAGCTCTATAAACTTTGTGGAATTATAATTATTGAAGTGTCTATGGTTGAAAAGCTTTATTTAAGTTCTAAAAATTATCTATTTATACAAATATAAAACAGAAAACTTGAGAACTTCTTGCCCTCTCTTAAAATATTCACCGTACCCTTACCTAATATTATGATCTCAATGAATGAGATGAGGTAAAACTGTTATTCAATACGATAAAAATACCTATTTCCAGTTCCTCAATTTTCTAGGATGAAGGGAAAATGGTTCTGATAATGGGGTCTGCATTCATGCCAAAAGTATTACTTTCACTAAAAGAAATAAGATTTAGGTGGTGGGCCCCACCTATTTTCTCTTCTTCCTAGATAGGGACCTAGGGTTGGTTGTTTGGTGCCCATGACAAACCGGTTTGGTCCTGATTCCAGAAATTTGGCTCTTGGATCCTGAGCGAGACAGGACCGAATCTACGATGGATCACCCCTACTCTATGATACCATAACAACAATTATCTTTTATTTTTTTTTGTTTTTGTTTTTTCTTCATCGCTGTGCATCGAATCTTGCTGACATGTTCTCTTCTTCCTGGGTAAGACTGCCTTGGATTTTCCTGTGCATTGAAACTTCCACCGCATTATGGCATTGAATTATTGTCGTGTCCCATGTGGTTGGATTAGATAAATCCAACCAACAAAGAAATATATATAAATAATAAAGTAAAAGTAAAAGCAAAAAGACATTTTGACTTATTTATGTATTTGAAGGAGAAATTAAAGCTCGACAAAAAAAGAGAGAGGAGAAATTAAGGCAGACTAGACCCAAAAAAACGTTCTTCTCATTGTGCTCACGTACAAAATGAATATATATATATATATAGCAATTTGATAATTTTTTATGATCCTTAACACACTTAAATAACATAATTTTTAAGAATAAATGATTGTTAATAATATAATATTTTAGTATTAAAATGAAGTTTATCGATTTAACGGTACAATATTTAAATGGCTCAAAGTAAAACGACCAAAAGAAATCCAAAGTGGGATTAGTACCCCCAAAAAAATTCAAAGTGGGATCAAGAATTTAAATATATTCAACAAAAATACCGTCGCTGATGGAAAATAAATTAACAAAAGAAAAGGACGGTTCAATGAACAGCGAACTAAGCAGTGGACCAAGCGTGCCATCTTCACTATCCTGACGCTTTGATTTTTTATCTGTTCCGAGCACTGTTTGGGACATATTGGACCTCTCTCTCTCTCTCCCACTTTTCATCTTCGTCCATGTCACAGTCTCGTCATAAGTCTGTCTGCACTTTTCATCTTCCCAACAATTCCACTACTTTATGCCCGTATTGAAATTTTAACATATCACAATAGAATAGGCAACAAGAATTTCTTGTTTCCCGAGAAGCATTCTGGTTTTTTCTTCCTCAGGCTTGAAAGCGAAAATCAAGGGAAGATTAGAGCAAAGACGAAATGCATCGTCTCATTTTTGGGCTTTCTTTCGCCGAGCTCGTGGCACCAATCCTTCTCCTCGGGCTTACGTTATATTTTCTGAATAAGAAGAAAGCTAGTGTGTGTGGAAATGCAGATGATGCTGCTACTGGCGCATCTGGTTCGTTGGCTGTGCTAACAGAAACTAATTCCATTGGATCTAGTTCGTCTCTGATAGAAACCAACGACAGTGCATCTACTTTGCTGACTGCGTCGACTGGAAACAGCTACGACGTGTTCTTGAGCTTCAGAGGTCCAGATACTCGAAAGCGCTTTACCGATCACCTCTACAATGGGCTCCTCGGTGCTGGAATTAATGTTTTCAGAGACAATGAGGAGCTCCCCCAAGGTGAGAACATCAAACCAGAGCTTTTGGTAGCCATCACAAAAAGTAAGATCCTCATCCCCATTCTCTCCGAAAATTATGGTACAAGTAGTTGGTGCCTGGATGAATTGGTTCAAATAATGGAGTGCAAGAATAATAAAGGGCAGATAGTGTTGCCTATATTCTACGAAGTGAAGCCAGCTGACGTGAGACTTCAAACCGGGAAATTTAAAGACGCATTTCGTGAGCGTGAGAGGCGTTTGCGTAAGAGGGGTTTCGACCCAATGATTTTGGAGAAATGGGAGAAAGCACTCCTTGAAGTCGGCACCTTGAAAGGATACGAAGCGGATGGGTAAATTTCTTCACCAAAACATTATGTACTTTCTTTTTATGTGTGGGGGTGTTTACTGGTTGTTCTGATTCTCACTTGCTTCATTTTCGTTCTTTTTTTTTTTCATAAGATCTTGTTGGCAGTAAGATTCTGTGATGCATGAGTTCTATAAGTTATCCTTTTTAAAGTTTTTTGCTTTATTGATATTGACCAATCTAATTATGTTGTTATGATTCTATTTGCTTGGAAATAAAATTTTTTGAATGAATTTTTACTCTAATATCCAAATATTTTGTAACATTGTGCCATTTCTTTTTCATGTTTATAGTTTACGTTATGTTATGTAGAATTGCGCAAATAAGGAGAAATTCCCTCAATTGTCTTCAAGTATTTCACTATATAGCACTTTGAAAGCCTCTCCAGATTGATATTACAGGTCACGAATTTCTCTTGCATCAAAAGTTATGTCATATTTATACAAAAGATGGTTGGACCCCCCCCTAGGGCTGGCTTCTTCGACTTTTACTCTAGAAAGTTTTCAAAGCCACATCCTGTCATCCACATCATCCCTGATTGCTTTAACAAATAACGAGTTTAAATTTTGATTCCGATTCATAACAAATTCAATTCAAAGTTCATTAGCGATATCCTCAAATTTCTTCCGGCTCAATAATTTATGTCAAAGTAATAATGGATTTGGGCACGCCATATGAACCAACATTTCCCACTTTAGTCTTAGCAGATAAGATAATACATGGAGGTTTGACAAAAGCAACTTTTTAAGCTTTTCAATTTATCCCCAAATTTGTTTATTATTGTGTTCTCATTAGACAAATATCATAAAATTAATGTTGCCAAATGTTTGAACTTGTCACATTTGATAGGTATGAAGGAGAATTGGTGAAATCGGTCATCCAAAAAGTGTTGAGCGAGCTGAAAAAAGAGTTTCGGTTGGTTATTCCCGAAAATTTGGTTGGAATTGATGGTCACATGGAGAAGGTTATGAAATTTGTAGATAATAATTCTAGTGCTATCCTATTTATCGGAATCCATGGAATGGGAGGCATTGGTAAGACAACTCTTGCTAAAACCATCTACAACAAGCTCTCCAATCAGTTTAAGTACCGTAGCTTCATTGCAAATATTAGAGAATCATGCCGGCGCAATGGACTTGAGTTTTTGCAGAATCAATTGATCTCTGATATATTGAACCAAAAAATTCAAGTTTCTAATAAGGATGAGGGGATTGAATTCATCTTATCCAAGTTCAAAGATAAGAAAGTCCTTATTCTTCTTGATGATGTGGATGATGATGATCAGTTGAAGGTTTTGGCTGGAAACCATAATTGGTTTTCTTTTGGAAGTAGGATCCTTATTACCACTAGAAACAATAGTGTTCTTGACAATGAATGGGTGGACTTCAAATATGAACAAAAAGTAATGGATAAGAATGATTCTATGGTTTTGTTTAGTAGACATGCATTTCGAAGGAACTCTCCTCCAAGTGAATTTGAGGACCTCGCTCATGATGCTATAACAACCACTGGAGGGCTTCCCTTATCTATTGAGGTTTTAGGTTCATCTTTGTGTGGAAGAAACGCAACATTCTGGAGAGGCACAATAGACAAGTTAAAAAAAGTCCCTCATAAGAAAGTGCGAGAAAAGTTAAGGATAAGTTATGAAGAATTAGACTATGGACAAAAATAAATATTCTTGGATATTGCTTTTTTTTTCATTGGCACTGATAGAAGAATCGCATCTTATATGTGGGATGCCTGTGGCTTTTTCCCAAAGGAGGGAATTGAAGTATTGATATTCATGTCATTAATAAAAATTGGAGATGATCATAAGTTCATAATGCATGACCAACGAGAGATCTTGGTAGGGAAATAGTTCGCGAGGAAAACCAAAAGCATCCTCAATACCGTAGCAGGTTATGGGATTCCAAGGAAGTCCTAAAAGTGTTAAATGAAAATAAGGTAACCATTTTGTTCCTTTTGCTCACTCAGTACATGTTCTACTATTAGAGTGATGTTGGTCCTTTACTTACAACTTGCTCTAGTGAATTGAGAACCTCATATTAGGATTGCCCTCGAATGTTTCATTGACATGATTAGAAGTAGGGAAGTTGCTCTCTCTTAATACGTATTGTAGTGTTATCTAAGATTTTTCTTGAGAGTGTATATTATGAAAAGATCTTGAACTTCTATAATTGCTCCATTTACGTCTTCGACACACGCATTAAATAATTTGACTATGCTCCTGTAAACCATAAATACTAAGGATAGATAAATCATAGAATTATAATCTTTAGATGTTATAATTAATATAATAGGACTAACCATGCCTGCATTTCTCATTAAATTTTAGTCTTTATTCCATAATGGAGAATGGAAGGGATTCTTATTGTGTGTAATATTTCGTTAGGAATTCCATTTACCAATATTCGTAGGACAAGGACTGGCTTTAAAACTTGCCGAATAAGAATATACGTGTGCTTGTAACATTCAGCGTATTTTATGCAACTGTTAAAAAGAGAAATGTTTTACTTTTTCTTCATAAAAAGTCCAAGAGAAAAGTACTCAAATTCTATTTTGTATAATTAAGTATGTGATTGTATTTGCGTTTGTGAAATTAACCATAATTTTGACTCCACTACTTAGAATTCATCATTTGGGTTGACTCAAGTTGTTGCTCAACAGACTAGCACGTATGTGCGATCTCAAGGACCCATGTAGAATCTCAAGAGCCGATTCATATATTAACAAATTCACATCCAATATCTATTTATTATGTCTTTTGTACTACATGATTAAATAAACTAAACTAATCGAAAGAAAAGCGAATATGCTGTACATGATTTTGCACTTTGCAATTTGATTATATTCCGTGCTTTGCATGCATGTCTTAACTAGTGTGATAATGAAACTACAGTTCCAGAAAGAAGAAGATTACAAGTTGTAGAGTTTTTACTCTACACGACCCATTACATAATAATTCTTTTTAAGATCCGGATGCGTATGGCCAAATTTCGAAATAGAAGTCGACATCCTTCACTTTGTGAGCCTTTATGATTGTAGTTTATTGGCATAAAAAGAAAATCATGTCTTCACATTGCTGGTCTCTTGAACATATTAATACACATCGATAGCATTATGAACAAATGATATTCGATGACTTTAGTTGGATACGTACTAATGAACATTGATTCTTGCTTATAGGGAACGGACAAGATTGAGGCGATTAATCTGAGTGAAGGCAGCATAGTTTGCTTCGACGATATATTTTATGTAAAAGAGGATGGTGACATTTACACAGAAAAACAATTTAAGAATTTGACGAATCTAAGATATCTTCGCATGAGAAATGCACATCTCAGCGAAGATTTTAAGGATTTAATGAAGGGGTTAAAATGGCTTCGATGGCGAAAATGTCCTGCGAGTTTTGAAGTAAACAATTTTGATGTAAAGGAATTAGCTGTACTCGAATTGCGAGGAAATAAGATAAATGAGAAATGGGAAGGATGGAGTTTTTTCAAGGTAAGAATTAAAGTCTTTTTTTTCCTCTCCTTTTATGCTTTCTTTTGAATCATAATGACTCTACACTCACCCATTGACAATCATTATTGTTTTTTTCTTTTTTCTTTTTTCCGTAGATGGCAAAGAAGCTTAAATATCTAGACCTTTCGTATTGTCGATCCTTGGAAAATACTGACTTCCTCTCAGCTTTTGAGAAGTTAGAGGTTCTCATCCTCACGGGGTGTGAGAGACTGAAGCGAATCGACGCTTCCATTGAAGACACGGAGGGCCTCCTTCACTTGGAGCTGGGCTCGTCCCGCGCGCTTCATCTCGCGGTAGGCGCCGACGCAGGCGCCGAACGCCCCGTTCCTCGTTTCTGCCTCAGGGAGCTTCCAGCAGATATAGGTAAATTAAAAGCACTGCAACAACTCGATCTACGGCATACTCCATCCCTTTCTGCATTACCAAATAGCATAGGGTCTTTGGAGAATCTAGAGATTCTAGATATTTCTTGGAGTGGTATAGAAGAATTGCCCAATGGTATTGGGAGTTTGAGAAAGCTCCGAGAGTTACGTGCTGTGGGTTGCAAAAATCTGAAAGGGATAATGGTAGAAAGCATGTGTAATCTTTCTTCCCTGCGACACCTTGATTTTAGATTATGCGACAAGCTCCAATCGCTGCCGGACCTTCCTTCGGGCTTAACATATTTGGGCGTCACCTGTCGAAGTCACAAATTGCCTTCGCTTTCCCACCTACCCCATCTCAAGGAACTACGAGTTGAGGGTTGCAAATTTCTCAAGTGCATCCAGGAGCTTCCATCAACGCAATTAAAGAGTTCAGAATGCTCCCAACCGACGGACATTGAAGAAATGAAATCACCACAATCCCTAAACACGCCCTTCAAGTTCGAATCCTTGGAAGTCTCTTATCGTGGATCTATCAAAATGCTGGACGTTTCACAGTTTGTCCATCTAAGGGCATTAGTTGTCCACGGTTGCATGAATCTACTTGAAATTCGAGGTCTTGACAAATTGATATATTTGGAAAGCTTGGATATCATATTTTGCGTAACAATCAAACAGGTGGACCTTCCAAAACTCGAGGGTCTGAAGAAATTGACTATTTACACATGCTACGAATTAGCCGAATTTCAAGGCCTTGATAGGTTGGAGTATTTGGAAATGCTAGATATCAATACGTGCACTTCAATGAAAAGGCTAGACCTTCCAAAATCCGGGAGGCTAAAGATATTAAAAGCTAGAGACTGCACAAACTTGGTTGAAATTCAAGGTATTGATAGGTTGGAGTATTTGGAAAGTTTAGATATCGAAGGGTGCACTTCAATGGAAAGGCTAGACCTTCCAAAATCCGGGAGGCTGAAGAAATTACAAGCTGGAGGATGCGTAAAATTAGCCGAAATTGAAGGCCTTGATAGGTTAAAGTTGCAGGAACTGAATATCATCGGATGCGAGTCACTCAAAACAATTCCAGAATTATCTGGAACTCATAGTTATCGATCAAAAAGCGATGAATCAGACTATGAATCAGACTATGAATTAGACTATGAATTAGACTATGAATTAGACGATATGGATGACTCGGATGAGTCAATATAATGGAAGTAATCCCCATTTACTATCAAAGGTACATAAAGCAAGTAAGTTACCTTTGTTCTTTTGAGATCTACTATCCAATTTTCATTTGTATTTCCTGCTCCCAATATCTTTCAAGATTTATGATCTTCTCAATATTATATCCTAGCTGACAGTGTCATCATTGTCTCCTTAGTTGAATTCAAGGAATTGATGGAAGATATCCATGGAAATTGTCGTGTGCTTTGGCAACAAGATTTTGCTTATCATGCCGGTAAGGGAAATAGATGGAAAAGGCTTTCTAAGTGCATCATTTGTCATTAGTTTTCGGGTAAGATCCTTCATCTTATGCAGAAAATAAAGATTCTCAACGTTTGATTGATTTTGGGAACGTTGGAAGTAGTGCATAAAAACTTTTGTATACAGGTATCTGATAGCATGCCAAAGGTCATTATGTAGGTCGAGAAATGAAAATTGAAGGACCCTATACGGCAGTCCTCCTAATTGAGGTTTTAGTTTGCTCTGCCCTTACCATGTAGCTCATGACTGCATGTTTCTAAGTTATGCTTAAGAGTTAATTTACGGTGCAAATGGAGCATGTTGACAGGGCATCCCTTGGCATCAACCATTGATAAAATGTTCCAACATTGACATACATTTTATTTCACAGAACTATTTGCATTGGCTGATTAAGTTAACTGTATCAGTTTAGAAATGTGAAATGCAAGAACAAGCTCTTCTTCTAGTGGTGTGGCTGTGAGTGAACTAATAAACAGGGCAGAAGCAAAAGCATTGTGAATTATTTGGATCGATCTAGAAAATTGCAATTTGAATTTTATTGTATGGATCATTGTTCATTTGGTTTGAATCCAGAATATACCTACTCCAAGGCTAATAATAGATTATCCCAGAGAATGCATCTTGATGTTTGTAGAGTTGGTAAAGCCATCTGTCATATACTTGAACTTTTGAGCTAAGCAAGACATTACTACAATGTCCTTTGACATAATCGTCTGTACTGTAAAATAAATTCCTTATATTGTGCATAAGCTCTTGTTAGTTCATTTACTTGCTGAAAAGTAAAAGACAGGGCATCTATATAAGTTTCTTGAGGAAACTTTTCGATATCCTATACGCCATTTGAAAACTGCCTTGCATTAATTCTAATGCATGAATATCATGTAATGATAAGGAAAAGAATCATACTATGTCCCACAAAAGCAAGCAACTTGAGTTGAATTCACTATGTTAATTTGATCAAAGCTTCTATGGGTGATGATGTTAGATGCCCCATTAGTTGGATCCAAAGAGCTCAAAAGGAATATTGAGTTTGACAAACAAAGATTTGTAAACTTCAGAGTATTATTACTAGTTCGTTGATGTTAGTTGCTGGATTGATTTCATCTGACTCACTGGCAGGATTCGGTTATTTTTTCACTGGTTGATGAAAATGCTGAAATATCTGAGAGAGCTTTCGCAAGGAACTTCTAAAATAAATCGAAATCATAGAAGGATTAGGAGCTCAATGCATACTTGGAATGGTAAAAGGTTGTTTGCATGTTGTCATCCCACATTGCCCTGCTTATGTTTAACAGAAGCTTTGCAGAGCTGAAAATGTCCACCTCCACTCCTATGATCAAGTTTCTCTATCTTCCTTATTTTCTGTCCCTCATGTTACTCTAGGATTCAAGTGGACTTTCCTCATCCTCTCACTCTTCAACTGGCTCGAGCGTTCCTCTAGGTTTGAGCTCTATCCTTCACAAGCCCTCTTTTAGCTCTCATCCTTGCGATTTGTTCTAGTGCTGATGTTGCGTTTTCGACTGCTCACGGAGCTTTAGCTATGGAGACCAGCGAAAGACCACAGTGTGTCGTCCTCCTGTTTCAGCTTCAGTTCGATAAATCACTGGCTTCTCAGGTTCAGCTCCTAGTGTTCTTTTGTGACCTAATGGGCAGTTGACTTGATTGTTCCAAGTTGATTTTCTGAAGTGTGCTAGATTTCTGATTGGCAGGTGAAGAAGATGGAGTCGAATCCAAAGAAGAATTGGCCAGCGATGGTCAAGAAGGACTCGAAGGCAATGTCAATTGGCAGAGGCTGTGGACAGTCTCTCCTTGTAATTGCTTCGAAGTGAGAAGGTTGGTCACCTTAGTATTCCTTGGATACTGCGAAATATGGTCAGCTTGGTATTTGCTTTCATGTACTCTAGCAGCTATTTTGGTAGGCCTTCATTGGGTTGTGCGATACATTTGTAGGCGAGAGAATTCTAATACCATGGTGTAATGGAACTTGGTTGTGCTTTAAATGTCAGAATGATATGCTGTCAAGCCTAGTATTGTTTTCATGCGTTCTAGCAGCATGTCCACAGTAGTTGCTAAACTGATGATGTGCAATGGTAAATGACTCTGGTTTGTAGGTTAGTTCTTCATTTCAGATCATCTTGCTACAATCCTCATAAATACTTTGAGCACTTCAACACTTCAACTAGATAAGATTGACTCAAGTTGGGGTGGTTTGCTGGTCGTCAACCCTGGTTTTTGTTGGTCCAACATTATTTCAATTATCTAGATGGTAACGGGGGTTAAAATAGATGGGTTGATTGTTGTTTCTCATTGGATTGTAAGGTCTCACTTTTTTAAAGATAAAGTTTAATTTCTTGCGCTTTCTGCTTTTATTTAATGTCAGGTCAGGTCAGCAAGACGTCTTACACGCATTATTGTGCCAGAGAATTACTGCAACTTGGAGGTTTTGGGACGGTGAATATTTGCGAAGGACACGCAGAGGAATTTCAACAGATGGAACAGAGGTATTAACAAAAGAATTAGAAATGTGAGATGCAATAGAATCTTGTTCTTGCATAGAAGTTCGTATCTGAATGTGTCGTTTATTGCTCTTTCATTGTAGATTCTTCTCATTAATGCTATATCTAGTTTGTCATGCATAAGTGTTCTTACCCATGCCACCTCTGGGAGAAATATGAATTATGGGACAAAACGTTGCTGGTATCTACTGTTTGAAGTGATTCATTTTTCCCCCTTTCAAGTTTGGTCCTCATTGCCGATGTGTGTACCAAATGTGAAATTCTTGATCTCATTGTATGCATAACGGGAGTTTGAGTATGATTGCCCGGATTCAAAATTGGACTGTGTGAACATTGCCAGTCTTTGCTTTTTGGTGTTATCCAACTCATCAATTATTTGAGTTTGTTGATCTTTCTATCCATTTTCCTATTACCAAAAAATTGTACGAATATTTTTCATTTACTCGCCTGAGTAGCCAGAATTATGGGACCATAATGTGAGAAGGAGAACACGATAGGGAAACCTTTGGGGGTGGGGTGTTGTCTTTTGGGTTTTGTAGTCAACAATGATTTTCACTTACCCTCTTCTTAATATTCTAGTGTTGCGTATTTGGTCTCAGGTTGATTACTTGACAATGTAATTGGAACTTAAGTTGGGTGATCTTGTCGGATTGGGCTTTCTGTTTAGCTTATGATCATTGTGTATGGAAAAACAGTGCCACATGTTTAGATTAGGGAATGATTTAATCATTACAGTTTCAAGGAAGCTATCAAGATGCCTTTTTTTACTATTTAAAAACAAATCTTGATATGAATTTATTGTCACAATTCCCTCATATGTTTGTTTCAGCATTCACTAGATACATTCCCTTTTCACTATCCTTCTATGAGGTATATACCTTTAATCTGAAACTACAATTTTCTCTAGAGACTTACATGTGCATAGTACAAATACAGGATGGCTCTAAATTTGCTTCATCCAATCAAACTCATGAAATTGGGTTTACAGATTATATCTCCTTCCAAATAGTCTTTGTTAGATGTTACAAACAATATAGTGGCAAGGTGATTTATGAATGATTCAAGCAATGTGAAGTAGGAAGGCCTTGGAATCGATCTTGTTGTGCATCCCTCCTGGTTACTATCGTGTGGATTTGGCTCTATAAAAGGTAAAAGCTAGGTATATCATATGTTAAATCCCTTATTTGCAGATGTGGCTAATATATTACGTTGGAAACAGGAACTTCAAATTGTTATGCTGCTAAATAAGATGAATGATGCTTGTGAAAACTTGAGAGATGCCTGGATGATGATCTTGCATACCAGTGACATTCCATTTATGCATATTTCAGGAAACTCTTGTGTAATTAACTGGGAGTTGGACCAATTGAAGGTAACTTGTGGATCTAGAGTTTGCATAATGATTCCTTACTTGTGAGAAATATAGGATGCTCCTGAGTTCTATTTGTTCCTATACATGTCAATTCCCAATTTAAGACATTGATGGCAAAAAGGAAAAACTAGGATATTGTGCTTTTCTTTTGAGTCTGGTTTCACAGCGGAAACAATAGTGGTCAACAACTGGTGGTATCCACCCTATCGAACAAGTAGTCATGTGTACTTGTCAACTGGTAACCCAGCAAACCTGTCAACTAGTCTGGACCAATTCTAGGCCTTCCAAAAACGTTAAGGAAGGGTGTTGAAGTTGGGTTGGGGTTTGGAACTCCAACCTCTTGTAACTAAAAGGCATGCCAACCATGTGCTTCGGTGTCTTCTTGCTTCATTTTGTGGTGGATAATTTATTTATTGACCGTATTGGCTTAGTCTATTAAAAATTTGAATGATTCTATCGAGAACAGGAGCCCTGTCTTTTGTGCTTAAGCAGCTTTGCCGAGTGAACTGGGCTTCTTTTGTTTAGGAAATTTGTATTCTATTAGACAACATCACATGCAATTGGTTCAACTGGTCAAACTGTCAGAGCATGGTTCTACTAGTTTGACTGGTTGAACCACTAGTCCGGTTTTAAAAACGTTTATTCTTTTGTTCTTCCTATTATGTATCTGCTCTCCTCATCAGCACGAGGAATGGCAGCTTAGTTTCTCCACATACATGCATATACATCCTATTTCATGCTTGCAATTTTAAAGGATGTTATACTTTCTGCCTTAACATAACTGCAAAAGTTGTGTTGACAGTTATAGCCTTGTACTTGAATGTATGTCAAGGAATGTGCATTTTATGACCCTAATGGGCTAATAGTGCCACTTTTGCTTCTATTTTGTGAGAACACTTTTGCTTGGTTGTCTCATTCTCACTTCCAAAACACTAACCCAGTGAAAATACACATCTTGGACTCTATCTTACACCTAGAGATGGAGAATGAGAAGATTTGCTGCATTCCCCATACTGTAGTTCCTCCTTGGTAGTGGTAAAATTTCTTTACACCTGCCATACAATTGAGCTAAGGATCAACTCATTGTGATGCCATCAATTGTATACTCTGAAAACTATTTTCCTTGAGCTTCTTACCATGTCCATTTGCAGTTTGGATTTTTGGAAACTTGTTGTTGCCCATAGTCTTTCCTTTCTGTATCATTTTTTGATAAACTCGCTAGTATTAGTAACAAATTTATTTCATCGACTAAGTGGTGGAGCTGGAATTATCCTGTCCATGCTCCTTACTAAGTTTCCACTTTTACAACCTACTCTTAAGTTTAAATATGACTGGCATAGGTATGTTGTGCCTCTTTAATGGACAATTTCATGCTTGTTCCGATGGTTGAAAACGTGCAAATTTATGCTCCAAAGAATATCTTTTTCATTTCATGAAGTACAATACTAAACTATTAGGTTTTCCTGTAAATTTTAGATCAATTGGGAGGTCAAAGTGCCAAAAAAATGAATCTTTAGTGGCCAGACATATACATAAAGAATAATTATCTTCTTATGGTAGGTTCATTGCAGTTTGAATTACTGACTGAGAACTAGTACATACATGTTCATGATGATAGACACTATCAGGGTCTTTAGTGTAGAAAGATATTGTAGAGCATTCATGGTTCACATGCATACGATAGCCTCTTCAGTACACAAGTATTGCTTCCACCTATGTTTTAGCGTGATGCAAGTATTGTACTTATTACTTTTACGTAACAGAGGTATCAAAACATCACATTAGTTATGGCCATATTATAGGAACATCGGAGTGAAATCAAGTTGAGTTATTTATTTTTGGCTACAGCAAGCAGGGGTGTGGCTTGTGTTTTGGCTACAAGAAAGCTAGCCCTGGTCTACATACTTGGATGAGGATGAAGATGAAATCTCAGATTCAGAACGAATGTCTACTGTGGGTAGACCTCTATTGCTGGGGACAGTCTCACCTGGTAATTGCTTCAAATTGAGAAAGCTCTCTCTTTTTTCTATTTAGTGTGTGAAGTGCTTGAATGTCTTAATTGAGAACATGATTTTCAACTGAGGAGTTGGCATTTTACAGAAAAAACCCAGTGTGAATGAAGGTTCCGAGGGGAAATCTAGATTCCGTTCTAGTTTATGTGGTGGTGATTGTACTTGATATTACGATTATATTATGGTTGTTTATGTGCACTGATATTTGTTTCGGCGGTATCTAATTTTGTTTGGTCATAAGGAAAGTAAAACGCAAAGTAACTCAGGATATTATCATTGTCCTTACAAAGAAATGGATAGTTAAGGCAGAGCAATTTCGAGGCAGTTTTCTTAGAAATAACTTTAAACTTTACGTTATGGAAGAACTTCCCTGCTGACAATTTTTAATGCTTGAGTTGACTTTCAAGAGTTGCCATCAGCTGAACAACATGATGCCTCATACTTGAAAGCCTAAATTATCTTGTTCATGCTTCAGATTTCTACTCAACCTGTAAGTATCGTCTATCTTTCAGTAAAAAGTCCCTAAAAATCTATGTAGTTCAGATGTTGAAAGTTGTGAGGCAAATTTGTTGCAAAATTTTAAACATTGTCGCATGAGTCACGCGTCATTTTTGTTCTCGACTGCTTAAGGCCTGCTTAGTTTTAGAGAACAGCTTTAGTTTCCATTGTCATAGAAACTGTTTTCGATGTTTTGTTGACAAAATATTTGTTTAGTGAAAATAATGTCATTAGGGATGAAAATTGTGAGAATATGCTCAGGTTACATCACATTCCAAAAACAGGCTTATTTATTCCAAATCTCCATGTTTGCATTTGGAATCAGAATACAAAAAAGTCATCTTCAGTTTGTGATTTTGATTCTGAGAATAGTTTTCCTTTTATTTGTCAACTGCTTTTGGAGTGTTACCAAACACATTTTCTGGTCTGTTTTAATTTTCAAATTGAAATCAGAACAGACTTTTGAGAATCTTCATCAGCCAAATGCCTCCTTAGATTATCAATCTCTTTTTGTCTACAGAAAAAATGGACTTCATCAAGTTGCTTAACAGGCTTTGAACATTGAAGATTACTTCATGTCATCCAGGCATCATTATATGTAATGCATAAGCAGTGGACTGATGCCATTAACATATTTCGAGAGGAAGTTTGATTTGCTGTCGAACCTTGTTAGTGACCATGGCAAGTGATACTGTTAATTCAGAGTGGTAGATGGCATTTCTTTTTTCTTCATTTAACTATTTTCGTTTGCTTATCTAGGTCTTGACTCTTTCCCTCGGGAGGAATTTTCCAATCTATCAGTTTCGTGTTAATTCTCTGGATGAAGTGGTATGGCTAATTTTTTAAGCTCTGGTGCTGCTATAGGACCTTGGCCTTTTTGGTTGGTTTTTATGATCTCAGTCTGCTAGTTTGTCCAGTGATGGTGTATGAAGTGTGTATCACAAGTTGTTTGTGGTGCTGGAAAAGAACTTCTGTTGGTTGTCCTTAATCATCTGTGGGTGTGCATTATTATCTTTGCATCTGGCCTTTTTCCTTCATGCATCTCAGTGAATCTTGGATGCCATTAGCATCCACCAAATATATTCCCAATTCACTGTCCTTCTATAGGGTATATACCTTTAATCTAAAACTACAAATATTATCCAGAGATCCACATGTGCAGAGTCCAACTGTTTTTTCATGCTAATCATTACTCTGTATGGTATTGCAGGATGACTTCGAATTTGCTTCAGATTATATTTCCTTCCAAATACATGAAGTCTTTTTTAGATGTAACAAATCGTATAGTGGTAGTGAGTGGACTTATGAATGATTCAAGCAATGTGAAGAAGGGAAGATCTTTGGAAGGATCTTGTTGTGCATCCCTCTTGGTCACTGTTGTGTGGATTAGACTCTATCTGAGGTAAAAGCTTTGTATATCATATTGTGTGGCCCAAATTTGCAAGTATGGCTAATATGTTCTGTTGGAAGCAGGAACATCAAATTATTATGTTGCTAAATAAGATGAATGACACAGGTGAAAACTTGGGAGATGCCGAGATGACAATCCGCAGGCTAGTGACCTTCCATTTGTGCATATTGCAGGAACCACGTGTGCAAATAACTGGGATTTGTACCAGTTAAAGGTAACTCATGGATCCGGAGCTTGCATATTGATTTCTTACTCATGATATCTAGAGTTCTATTCCAATCATGTCAATTCACTCATGGGTGTGCGTTATTATCTTTGCATCTGGCCTTTTTCCTTCATGCATCTCAGTGAATCTTGGAGGTGATCGGATAGAGATAGGAATTTGCTACAGGAAATTATTCTTCTGCACATCTTGAGACAAGCCATATTTTTCAGAACATCCTGATGTTGATTCTTCATACAATCATATTGTATGCAATGATATGAATTATTAATAGTAAGTTACTGGAAAGGATCAAGTAAAATATGATTTGAGTCTGATTCAATAAGTTAGCAATATCTCCTATAAGCGTATAATGGAAATTGTAGGTCATTAATCATTGGTTTGAACTTGAACTTGATCTAAGTTTGAGCTTTGAGTGTACTGTACATGGAGATTTGGATATAGAATGTTTATACATTCACATTATAATTAGCACGTGTAGAGATATGTTCTCAATTTAAAAGGAAAGAGTTTATTGCCCACTTCGATCTTAGCATATATCCCCTTACAATTGCGAGAGTCAATTTTTGTACCAAATAATCATATTCAAAGCTTTGTACCCATTGATATTACTATTAGAGCCTGGGGGAAGTTAAGACTTATTTATATTGCCAAATTCCACCCATTGAACTCAGTGTAGTTAGTAAAACTCTTCTTTCCTGTGTTATGTTTATGGTCAACAAGCTAAGGATGAGAATAAAAACTCAGATCTTCAAAGAAAATGAGCAAAAAACTAACTGGTGGTTGCTTGGATGACAGTGAATCGAGCCTACATGGATCTAATCTGTGATGCTTAACCATGGTTATGAGAGCCTCTGTTCTTAATCATTTGTTTAGTACTTAGATGTGAGAATTGATTATTTTGTAGTATTATTTTTATCTTTAGATCACGATTTTTGATATACCACCTCTTTTTTGGCAGACCAATGCTGAGGATGTCAACTCCTCGTATTGAAATTGGTTTTACTAAGTTGCGTGTCAGATAGATTCGTATTAGGTGTTTGAGACCTACTAATGCATTATACTCGCATTTTTCCTCTTCAAATCAGTTTTGTATGCTACTCTTAGTCCCTAGTATTGCTTCTTTTCTGGTAGTGTGTTGGTAGCTCTTTGGATCCAACGTTTCTTTTGAACTTTTTCGATCTTGACTTTTAGTAGTAGCGGCACCCTTTTGTCATGGTGACGTTACTCGCAAAAAAGTGAGATGTTGATGTTGGTACTTGAAATTATATGATGAGATAACATGTGTTGGAATAAAGGGCAATTGGAATAACTTAAAATCCTCAAAAAGGTGTGAAGTTTCTTTTTATAGATTATATAGTTCACTTGTAGGGCACCTATGGGGTGCAACCCATATACCAAAGGAGCCCAAAAAACTAAAGCCATATACAAAACAACTCCCAAAGCCAAAAGGGAGCTCAAATACCGGGTCAATCATCGACTAATCAACCAGGGCATTTACATCCATATGCTAGTCTGCACTATACCAAAAGTGTGTGACTTTAAGCCAAATTTCCATAAAATGGAACAGACTATTTCTCTCCATCAGAAGCTCTCTTGCTCCATGCCTTCCAAATCAGCCAAAAGAAATAGGGGAATTGCGTTAATCCCACTTGTTGTGCTGTAAATGAATGCCTTGCCATGCCCAAAGTTCTTGCTCAATAAAACCTCTGATGACCCAAGATAACATGGCACAAGCATAGGAAACTGTCCAAACCATTTCTTCCAAGAACAATGAAGGAGGGGATGCCGTGCGGACTCTACCTCCTTTTGATGAGGAAACACCTATTAACCATTATTTTGTCTCATTTATAAAGTAAGGATTTGTTTAAGGATTTGTTCCCAGGTTGCTTCCCAAGCAAAAAGAGACTCTAATTGGAATTCTCACTTTCCAAATTGATTTCTGAGGAAAATCTGTTTTGCCACGAATCTCCCTATTGAGCAGCTTTTCCCCCCTTCAAATCTGGTCCTCGTTGCTAATATGTGCACCAAATGTGAAATTCTAGATCTCTGTGTGTAACAGGAGTTTGAGTATGATACCTAGGCTTAAAATTGGTTTTATGTAAATATTGCAATCCTTTAATTAGAAGTTTGTGCTTTTGGTTTTACCCGACTCATCAATTATTTGAGCTGAAATATTCATTTCTCGTTCAGCTAATTCAGGACTTCTGTTAATGGGTTTGTAGATATTTCTATCCAAATGCCTATTACCATAAAGTTGTCCTATATTTTTCATTTCCTTGTCTTAGTGGCCAGAACCTTGAGACTATAATGAGAGAAGGAGAGAAAGAAAAGGAAACCCTTGGGGGTTAGGGTTGTCTTCCGGAGGTTGTCCTTAACAATGGTTTTTCACTTACCCTTTATCTAATAATCTAGTTTTTCGTATTTGATGTTTGATTACTATGAGATTTTGTGGGACAACTGCCAACTGTTTTAAAAGCTTAAGCTGATAGATGAAGGCGTGGTTTATTATTTAAATATTCTAACACTCCCCCTCACGCTTAGTCTGGTCTTTTTGCCTAGTACTAAGCGTGGAAATTTAATTGGGGAGACAAATAGGGGCCTGGAAGATTCAAACTCAGGATCTCCTAGCTTTGATACCATGTGAGATTTTGTGGACCACTGCCAACTATTCTAAAAGTTTAAGCTGATAGATGAAGGCGTGGTTTATTATTTAAATATTCTAACAATTACATAACAATGTACATGGAAGCTTTAGTTGGGCAATTTTATTTGCGCTTTGTGTTTAACTTATGATCCTTGTGTATGGAAATACTGTATCTCATGTTTCCTGATTAGAAACTAATTTGATAACCACATTTTCAAGGAAGCTGCCCATATGCCTTCTCTTCTATTTTGAAAAATGATACATTGTAAGAATTTATTGCTACAATTCCCTCTTATGTTAGTTTTAGCATCCACCAAATATATTCCCAATTCACTGTCCTTTTATAGGGTATATACCTTAAATCTGAAACTACAAATATTATCCAGAGATCCACATGTGCAGAGTCCAACTGTTTTTTCATGCTAATCATTACTCTGTATCGTATTGCAGGATGACTTTAAATTTGCTTCATATCATATTTCCTTCCAAATACATGAAGAGTCTTTTTTAGATGTAACAAATCGTATAGTGGTAGTGAGTGGACTTATGAATGATTCAAGCAAATGTGAAGAAGGGAAGATCTTTGGAAGGATCTTGTTGTGCATCCCTCTTGGTCACTTTGTTGTGGGATTAGACTCTATTTGAGGTAAAAGCTTTGTATATCATATTTTGTGGCCCAAATTTGCAAGTATAGCTAATATGTTCTGTTGGAAGCAGGAACATCAAATTATTATGTTGCTAAATAAGATGAATGACACAGGTGAAAACTTGGGAGATGCCAAGATGACAATCCTGCAAGCTAGTGACCTTCCATTTGTGCATATTGCAGGAACCACGTGTGCAAATAACTGGGATTTGTACCAGTTGAAGGTAACTCATGGATCTAGAGCTTGCATATTGATTTCTTACTCATGATATCTAGAGTTCTATTCCAATCATGTCAATTCACTATTTAAGACATTGATGGCAAAAGGGAAAAAGTAGCATATCGTGCTTTTCTGTTGACTCCTGTTCGTGTAAGAGTTTTAAGAAGTGGCTCTGGTTGGACTGGGAACCAGACCAGTCTAGTCTGGTTTCCCAGCAAAAATAGTATTTATCAAGAACTGGTGGTATTGACCCTGTTCAACCGGTAACCAGGTGTACCTGTCAACTGATACCCAGCAAACCTGTCAACTAGTCTGGACCAACTCTGGGCCGTAAAAAAGTTTAAAGGAGTAACGTTGGAATTGGGTTGGGGTTTGGCACTCCAACCTCTTGTAACTAACAAGTGTGCCAACCATTTGCTCTAGTGTCTTCTTGCTACAATCGTGGTGGATAATTTATTTATTGACCATATTGGCCTAATCTAAAATTGAACAGGATGCTATTAAGATGACATCAAGCATGTGTAATCTATTAAGATGCTACAATGTCTGCCGACTCACTGGGCTTCTTTTGTTCTAAAAGTGTGTAATCTAATATATGCAAAGTATTCTATCAGATGACATCACATGCAATTGGTTCAGTCGGTCGAACTGGAAGAGCAGGTTCTACCACTTTGATTGGTTGAACCACTGTTCTGGTTTTAAAACATTTGTTCTTTTATTGTTCCTATTTATTATTTATCTACTCTTCTCATCAGCACAATTAGCAGCAGCTTAGTTTTCCTCCTATGTGCATGATGCATACACATGTCATTACATGCTTGCGATTTCAAAGGATGTTTTACTTTCTACCTTACTGTAACTGCAAAAAGTTCCAACATGCCTTGACAGCTGGAGCCTTGTATGTAGGTTAAGAAATGTGTCTTTGATGGCCCTAATGGTTTAGTAGTGCCATTTTTGCTTGTATTTTGTTAGGATATTTTTGCTCGGTTGTATTATTCTCACTTCTGAAACACTAATCCTGTGAAACTGCACATCTAGGACCATATCTTACGCCTGGAGATGGAGAATGAGAAGCTTCGCAGCATTCCCTGTCTTGTAGTTCTCCCTTGTCAGTTGGTGGTAAGAACATTTTGACACTGTCATACCATCAAGCTAAGGATCAATTCATTGCTATGCCATCAATTGTATAGTTCTGAAGGTTTTTTCTTTGGGCTTCTTGCCATGTCCATTTGCAGTTTTGGATGTCTGGAAACTTATTGTTGCCCATACTCTTTCCTTAGTGATCAATGTTTGATAAACTTGCCAGTGTCGGTAACAAATTTATCTCGTTGGCTGGGTATTGGAATTGAATTAATCCTGTCCATGCTCCTTACTACATTTCCACTTAGAACCTTCTATTAAGTTCAAATGTGACTGGCATAGGTACACTGTGCCTCTTTAACAGACCACTTCATGTTTGTCCCTATAGATTGAAGAAGTGCAAAAATATGCTCCAAAGAAGAATATTTTTTAGTCGAAGAAGTAAAAAAAATGAAGTATTAGTTTTCCCCTAAATTTTAAATCAATTGAGAGGACAAAGTGCGAAATGATTTAATAGTCACCAGACAAATACAAAATGAATAATCATTCTCTCATGGTAGGTGCATAGCAGTCTTGAGTTACTGACTGAGAACCACTATTTACAAGTTCATGACCATAGATACTATCATGGCATCTAGTGTAGCAAGATACTGTGGAGCATTCATAGTTACATGCATGATGTAGCCTCTTTAGGCAATTAGGGTTTGCTTCCTGCCTGTGTTTTAGCGTAATGCATGCGTTGTAATATTACTTTTACCCAACACAGGAATCTAAACATCATGTTAGTTATGGCCATACATTCAAGGAACACCAGACTGAAATCAAGTTGATTTTTTTTTTTTGGCAATGGGAGGTAGAGGTGTGGCTTGTGTTTTAGCTGCAAGAAAGTGGGCCCTGATCTACATACTGGACGAGTATGAAGAAGAAATCTCTGATTCAGAATGACTGTCTGTTCAAGAGTTTGTGGTGGTTATGCTTATGTTGCTGCTGTGGGTGGACCTCTCATACTTGGAGCTGCAGACATTGGTGTGAGAAGCAATGCATGTGGGCTTTCTGACTGATGCTCTTCGACTTCACCCTTTTTGGAGAAGTCTTAATCCATACCTGCCATGTGCCTTTGCTGCTAGGCAGGTATTTGTCGATAAAAAAAAGTGGGGTAAAATGTAACGATTTATCTATCGAGTGGGATAGAATTGACCGAAAGATGCTGAATCATGGCTTCTATCTGATGGTAACTGTCGTCATGGTATTGCTGTAAGCTTTGAGACCTGCTCGATAGTGCCAAGCTTTTGCTTCATCTGTATATGTTCACTATTTTCATGTGTAAGAGAACCAATTGTTTGGTTTGGATTATCTACACTTTGGGCTGAATGGTTCGGGCAGTGTACTCGACTAGCGAACTCTGCATTTGAATGTTGAGATCTCTTACCCGAAATTGACTTGCTCCTCTCCACGTGTCATTGTTAAGTGACGCATTCGATCCGGTTTAGATAATGCATTCTTGCGGGGAACGTGACTAGCCAGATATATGGTTTCAGTTTGGCAATAAAGAATGTAGCCTGTATTCCAATCTCAGATATTTGGAGCCCTCAAATAGATGGTAGGTTTAAGATCATGAGATTCTGTCTACAACATCGTGAATGGACTTTGTATCCTTAATAAAGAGCATCATGGAGTCTTTTAATTAAATGATGTACACAGGAATCAATAATTTTTAATTGTAGTATTCTTTCTCTGAATTATGCCAATCTCCAGGAGAAAGTATGCATGAAATGTAACATGTGCATTTGTGATACTTCTTTTCTTATGTTTATTATTTGTCATGATGATAGATCTTTGGGAACTTCGGCTGAATTGACTCTGAAATTAAATCCTCCTTTATTTATAGCCCTTCCAAATCTTCACGTCTTCAATGTATTCTTCCTAATGCATGTGCAGAAATAGTGACATTTAACATTAATTATAAGATGGGACAATAACATTATCAACAAAATAAATGATTGTTAATAGGTTCGCTGCCAGTGCAAATCCCATGTAAACTTTAAATTCCATGACCTGTTTTACACAAGCTTGTTTTGGAGAAATTGTCGTTAAAACTTTCGAGGACCAAGAAAATAAGAAGAGAAGGCTAGGAAAAGAAGTATGGCTAAGGTAGACGCTCTACTATTAATAGGAAATGTCTAAGAAGATAACTTGTGTCTATCGTGCCAGACACTTTTGGCTAAACCTTCTATTTATAGCCATTGTAGGGTCTCATAAAATTTACTTCTGCCACTATTCTTAGTAACAATAGAACTAATGATCATTTGTAACTCAACATCATTATTAAACTAACCGTCCGAATGATTGGGGAATATCAAGGTAACTTAGCATCATGTCTTAACAGTGGGTGTTCCGAAAAATAGCTTTATTGCCTGTGGATAGCAGCACACTGGCAAGACTTAATACATGGGACTCTGATCAGAAAATTAGCCACTTAAGAAGGCAACAAAGCTGATCTATACACAAACAAATAACTTTATTAATGATGATGGGGCACCTAAATGCCCTCATATTAGTTTAACCAACTAACCTTCTTTTCTAATTGGATCTTCTAGTCATCTATTGATAAAAATACATACAGAAACATGTCGCCGTGTGCTTATTACATCTTTTCTTATCTACTTAGTGGTAAAAATATCCTGTCAATATCCACTTGGCATCACCTAAGTGAAAGTGAGTTTTAGCTATTCAAGTGTGGAAACACTTGACATCCTTTCAAGCCAAATGAGTTTTGGATGTTTGGCACACAATATTAGGAGAAATTACCAAGAAAGTCTTAAGCCTATTGTGCTTTCACCAATTCAGTCCTAAACTTTCAAATTTGGCTAATTGAATTATGAACTTTTTGAGGATTTGCCAATGTAATTCATCAAGTCAAATTTTGAGCGGAAATTACTTACGTGTATAATGTTTACAATTTTTTCTTATTTTTCTGACTTTTTTCTTCTTTTTTTCCCCTTTTCCTTTTGCCAGTGGATGGTGAGGGCGAGTGACTTTGGCAAATTCCGTGGTCTTTGTCCATTCTAATCCCCTGTGGAATTGACTGCCATATATACTCTTATCTTATAATGTGTTTCATCTCGAACTCATAATAGTTCCACAAGCATAGTTTGCCTATGAGAGAGAGGAAGGGGAAAATTGTTCAAAAAGTCATAAATCTATTGTGCTTTTGCCAATTTAGTCATAAACATTTTAATCATGCTAGCTGAGTTGTAAACATTTTAACATTTTGTCAATTGAGTCTATCAGACTAATTTTGGTTAGAATTTACTAATGTGGACGGCCGACACTAAAGTCACTTTTTAATAATATTTTGAATTTTTTTATGGTTTTTTCTTTTCTTTTCTTTTTTTTTTTTTTTTTTTTTTTTTTTTTTTTTTTGGGTTTTGGAGTTAGGCCGGCGAGGGCCACAACGCCCTCGCTAGCCAAAGCGAGGGCACATGAGCCCTCGAGCTAGGTCAGCCGGCCGCCCTCGCCAGCCTAACTCCAAAACCCAAAAATAAAAGCAAAAAAAGTAAAAAAAGAAAAGAAAAGAAAAAACCAACAAAAAATTCAAAATATTATTCAAATATTATTTAAAAAGTGTCATTTCAGTGCCTACCATCCACGTTAGCAAATTCCGGCCAAAATTGACTAGATGAACTCAATTGGTAAAAGATGAAAATGTTTAGGATTTAATTGACAAATTACGGCTAAATTAGCAAAAATGTAATAGGTTTAGGACTTTTTGGATAATTTACCCAAGAGGGAGTAGTAATGGAAGTCCCCATTTTGATTTGGTTAAACACATATACGCAACTCTCATATGTCGAACTCCCTTTGTTTGGGTTATCATGCTTGTAAATTTGACGATCTTGACCAGTATCTCCGATCCGTTCGGCATCTTCCTATCCATCACCTCGGCCTACTTTGTAGAATATGAAGTACATTGGGCGACTGCTATTCGATATACTACCGCAGCACACCACATGGGGAATCAACTCTAAAAGCGTCTTCAACTCTTCATCTTGCGTCACAGCGGCTACTATTTTTACAATTTGTCCCTTGAAATCAATTCTTTAAAATCATTATAAGAGATCTAGCCATTTCCTTTATGTACAAAATGAACCGTGACACATGTATATTGTATTCTCCATACCATTAGAAAGAACGTGGATATCTTTCTCAAAAGTAATTCCTTTAGATGAGTTGTAGATATCTCTCTCGAGAAAATGGGTTGGGGTTTGGAACTCCGACCTCTTGTTACTAACAGGCATGCCACCCATTTGCTCCGCGTGTCTTCTTGCTCCTTTTTGTGGCGGATAATTTATTTATTGACTATATTGGCTTAGTCTATTAGAAATTAAGACAATGCTTTTGAGAACCGGAATCCAGTCTTTTATGCTCAAGACTCTGCCGAGTGACCGGGGCTCCTTTCGTTCTGAACATGCATATTCTATCAGATAACGTCATATGCAATTGGTTCAACTGGTTGAACTAGTAGAGTACAGTTCTCAAGTTTGATTGGTTGAACCACTAGTCTAGTTTTATAAACTTTTGTTCTTTTGTTCTTCCTACTTATTATGTATCTGTTCTCCTCGTCGACACGAGTATAAGATAATGAGATTATATTTCGTATTGTTGACAAGAGTATCATGTAGCCAAAAAACTTAATGATGTATAGATATCATGAATCTAAAATTGTTTAATTTTATCATTCGTTCTCTAGGATTTATTGCCAATCTAGAGAAGAAACTCTTATAGACGTAATAGCTTTGTGTTCGATCATATGCACCAAGATGGTACTCGTATATATGATTGTATGCATGTAAAATGTGCATATGTGATATTTTCGTTCTTAGCCAAATCTACTGTGAGATTAACCTACTTCATTAATTTATTTCCAAATCTTCATGTCATCAATGTATTCTTTCATGATGCATAATAAGTGCAGAAATAGTGATAGCGACAATTAATAATATGACGAGACGATAAATATTACCAACAAAATAAATTATTGTGGTCCACTACCAGTGCAAACCACATATTAAATCAAACGATGCACGAGCAGTCTTAGTTAAGCTCGTTTTGAAGAGACTACAATTAAAATTTTCAAGGATCGAGAAAACAAGAAGAGAAGGCAGGGATCACGAGTAATACTGGAATATGGAGAGACGCTATACTATTGATAGGAAACTAATAGAAGGCAATTTGTGTCTATCACTCATAACACCTTTGGCTAAACCCCTGTTGTGTAGTCTTATAAAATTTGCTTCTACTACTGTTTTAGTAATTATAGAACTATGTTTGTTACTCAACACATTATTAAACTAACAATCTGAACTAATGGAGGATATTGAGGGAACTTAGTATCATAATTTAATAGTGTATGCATTCCAAAAAGCAGCTATATTGCTTGTGGACGGCAGCAAACAGGCAAGACTCAATACATAGCACTCGATCAACGTTGTTGTAATAATAATGCAGAATAAGCACATAATCCGAGCACGCTCTTTGAATGATATACCTTGCGTTCCTTACATGTGAAAAATCAGAGAACCTTTTGAATAAAGATGTTGAAAGAACTAGAGTAGAGAGGTACCATCAAATGAAAAATTAGTAAACAAAGCTATTATGTCCACATATTAAATGCTAATCTGTGCAAGAAATTAGCCGAAATTCAAGGCCTCGATAGGTTAGAGTATTTGTGATGGCTATATATCAAAGAGTGCACTTCAATGGAATGGCTATACCTTCCAAAATCCGAAAGTCTAATGATATTATTTGTTAATTTGTGCAAGAAATTAGCCAAAATTCAAGGCCTCAATAGGTTGGAGTTCTTGGAAAGACTACATATCTCTAGGTGCACTTCAATTGAAAGGCTAATCCTTCAAAAATCCAAGAGTCCGAAGATATTGAAGGCCAATGAATGCAAAAAATTGGTCGAAATTCAATGCCTCGATAGGTTGGAGTTTTTGGAATATCTGAATATCATTGGATGCAACTCACTTAAAACAATTCCAAAATTATCTAGAACTCGGATTTATCAATAATATGAGATTGAAGATAGAAAAATGATACAAATTGTATTAGAGTATACAGATAACTCGGATGAGTCAATATGATGGAAATGATCCCCATTTACTATAAAAGGTACATAGAACAAGTAAATTACCTTTATTCTTTTGAGATCTACTGCCCAATTTTCATTTGTTTTTCCTGCTCGCATTATCTTTCAAGATTTATGATCTCGCCATTATTATTCCCTGGATGATGGTTCTTCGTTGTTTTCTTACTTGAATTCAAGGAATTTGGTGGAGATGTCCATGGAAGTTTATGTGTGCTTTGGCAAAATGATTCAGCTTATCATGCTAGAAAGGGGAATAGATGAAGAGGCTTTCTAAGTGCATCATTTGTCATTAGTCTTTGGGTAAGATCCTTCATCCTATGTAGGAAATTAAAGATTCTCAACGTTTGATTGATTTTAGAATGCTGGAATTACTGAATAAAAATAGATGTGTACAAGTATTTTGATAGCATGTCGAAGGTCATTGTATAGGTCGAAGAAAATGCTAAATGAAGGACCCTATATGGCAATCCTTCTAATATGAGGTTTTAGTTTGCTTTGCGCTCACTAGGCAATTCATGACTGCATGTTTCAAAGGTACACTTAAGGGTGAATTTACAATGCAAAAGGAGCATCTTGATAGGGCATCCCTTACTATGCATAGTCTACTGACTTGGGATAAGATTTGTTCAGCCATTGAGTTCAACACAATTTATCTCACAAATTTATCTACATTAGCTGATTAAAGTACTCGTGTTAGTCTAGAAATGCTAAATCCAATAACAAGCTCTTCTCCTAGAAGCAAATACGATAGAAGCAAAATCATCGTGAATCATTTGGTTCTATTGAGAAAATTGCAATTCGAATTTTTCGGACCAGGGATCCATGTTCATTTCGTTTGAATCCAAGATATACCTACTCCAAGGCTAATTATAGATTATCCCAAAGAATGCACCTTAATGTTTGTACTGTTGCTAAAGCCATCTATCATATACCTGAACTTTTGGGCCAAGCAAGACATTACTCGAATGTCTTTTGACATAATTGGTTGTACTGTGAAATAATTCCTTATATAGTGCATAAGCTCTTCTTAGTTCATTTACTTGGTGAATGATAACTCCATAAAAATAGAGTTATTTTACCTATTTTAGGCAATAATTAATGCAATATTTATGAGAAAATATTTGGATTTCCTTCTGAATATTCGAATTTTCCTTGTTTATGTAGAATAATGAGATATGGAGAAGACAAGGAAAGAATGGCAAAAATCAGGAATTCAAATAAAAAAGCAATGGAAGATGGATATCAAATTAGGGAATCCTTGATTTTATTCCCTAATGTTATTTGCAAGTGTTGAGAGATAGATATTAAATCAAGATCATCCAATTTACTCCTTAATTTTATGTGCAATTGCTCGAAGATAAGGATCTTGGATATATCCTATGAATAGGAGAACATTGAGAGAGCCTGAGAGGGAAGCTATATTTTTGTTAGATCGTTTTTCATTGTTCTGAGAGTTTTTCAAGTATTTTGAAAAGAAGACAAAAGTGGTGACGGAATTCTTGTTCTTTGATTCAAGATGTTGAGTTTGATTTATATTTTTATTTCTTATTCTACTATGTTCTAATTTTCTTTTGTTAGGGCTACGATGTAGCCTAACCATGATGATGTGAATTTCATGATTTTTATGTTTTGCAATTGATTTCATTCATGTGAGTTATATATTATTGTGCATAATGCTTTTGAGTGACTAGCCATCACTTGAATGATCTGATGTGCATGTTTAAGACTGAAAAGTGATAATATGCAATTGCTCATTATAATATATAACCATGAATTAAATGTGGATAGAGATATACCGTGTTATTTGTGTAGCTTTCGATGATAAGGTGATCCAAAAGACTTATTGTAAGTTGGGAGTATTCATAGTTTTTAATGCACTTATGTTTATTTTAATTCACATAGAGATAGAATAGATTAATAAACTGAGTAGGTTTGCTATACTTAGAGATAGGATAGTAAATAGATTAGGAAATTCCACTATCACGTGTTTGATATCGTTCTTGTACCCACAATAATCTGAAATTCATATCTAGTGGTTATGGTAAAATCGAATGCTCTAACATATTTATCTAATTGATTTACTGCATTTAGTCTCCAAATTTTGTTTTTTTATTTATTCTAAATTATATTTTGATCTGTTAGATAAATTTTAGAATTAATCTATTTTAGTATTTAATTAGTTTATTAATCATTGATCTTCGTGGGACGATACTTTTTCTTATCATCATATTACTTGTTCGACACGTTCACTTTCGTTTAGAATTTTACGAACACTGAAAAGTAAAACACAGGAAGCATTTGCATAAGTTTCCTGAGGAAACTTTTAGTATCCTATATGCCATTTGAAATCTATCTTGCATTAATTCTAATGCATGAGTAGTACATAATGATAAGGAAAAAAATCATCCTATGTCCCCCAAAAGCAAGCATCTTGAGCTGAATGCACTATGCTAATTTGATCAAAGCTTTTGTGGTTGATGTTAGCTGCCCCATTAGTTGGATCCAAAGAGTTCAAAAAGAATATCGAGTTTGACAAATAGAGACCCCCAAACATCTTAGCATTATTAGTAGCTCGTTGATGTTAGTTGGTGGATTGATTTCATCTGCTCATTGGCACGTTTCAGTTATCATGCCGCTGGTTGATGTAAGTGCTAAAATGTCTGAGAGAGCTTTCGCAAGTCGCTTCTAAATGGAAACAAAATCATCAAAGGATGAGGAGCTTAATGTTTCTTGAACTTCTCCAAACACTATCAATGCATCCTTGGAACGGTAAAGGGTGTGTGCATGCTATCATCCTTTTGGGCCCACCAGTTAAAGTGTCCATGAAAATAAAGAAACTGAATTGGAAGGGATGTCATTTATGCTAGATATACTAGCTATGTCAGATGCAAAAGCGCAGAGACTAAGATCGTAGAGGTTGTTGTATCCAAGTATCTTAAGTTCTTACATGACTTTATCCATTTGGTAATTCGAATTTGTAAGAGCTGAGAATTAGATGGCTAGCCTTGGCAATTCGTGCTATCTATTCTTAATGGAAAAGTCTAGAAAAGAGCCATTTTTTCTAGAAACATATGAATGCTCCACGCCTCATACTGTCTTCTGGATTTGGAGAACATGTTGAGTGCACTATAGTACTTGAGCCAACCCTTGAATGGTTTATGTTGAGATTCTAAGTTGTAGATACTAGTACACTTGTGATCCTCACCTGAAGTAAGCTTATATGGATACACTCCACCTCGGAGTTCCAAAGTGGACAATAAGATCTCTTTTTGGATTGAGATAATGGATTTGAGGCCGCCAAATAAGTATAGATTTCCATCGCTTTTGATGACCTACCAGCCCAAAGAAATCCCATATCAAGCGACTGACTTCCCTCTCAGTTATCTTGTTATGACACTTTACCTCAATTCACATATTTTGATTACATTTCCTGGTTACTGTGCATTCTCTATCTTCCCTCTTCTTCTATTAATTTTATTGTGAAGAAATTATTCTCTCTCTCTCATGTGGGGTATGAAATTGTCACCTTCTGTTGATGTTGTCATTAATGATTGAAAATGCTTCAAATGTCAATTACAAATTTTAGCGTAGCATTTACAAAGGTTGAGCTTATTGTGAGGATCTACACTCTAAGCGGACGGGGTAAAAAAAAAATAGTCATGACATGCTCATTTTCATCAAATTAATAGTTTACTTTAAATATTGAATCAAAAATATGTTCAATTCAGTCAAATTAAAACGGTTGTGGTTTAGGTGACTCCTAGATGATGGAATTTGTTTGTGCTTTAATTATGCTTGTGGGTGGAAAAGTTCAGTTATGTCATTAAGCTATTGTTGTTTGGTCATGAGTACGATGGCTGGGAATTTGGTTGATGCGGCTGTATTTCTTTCTTTGAGACTTCTACAAAGTTATTAACCGTCATCCATTTCACGGACTATGTTTTGCTTGGAAGAGAGTTTGATTTTACATAATACATAATGGATGTTATCTTACCAATCTAGTTTTCTTTACTTAACATGGATACGTGGTGTGCTGCTTTTTATATGCTAGTGCTTGTAGCAGTTATACATGCTGTGGCATAATAGTTTCTAACATGGTATAAATATTGAGCAGAATGAAAAACTGTTACGAGGCTTGAAGTCCCATGCGGTAGCTGTGTTGTCTCAATTGGGAGGAAGACGCCCAAGTGAGTAGAGTACGCATCTTTCAACTTAAAAGTTGATATGACTTCTTGATCTTGATTCTTAATTCATTCTTAATGTCTTACATGTTTTTTTTAATGATTTGTTTGCAGTTAAGTTTCAAACTAAGAATCTAATTGCACTGTCCAACAACTTTAATAGTTTCTACCTCGATATATCTTGTTAGGTCAATAAGATGTCTTATCCTCATTATTGTCTCAAAGAAACAATGCAGAGAATAAGAGAATTACTGCAATTTGGAGGATTTGGGGGCACTAAATATTTGGGAAGGACACTTGCAAAGGAATGTGAACAGATGGAACGCCGGCATTAGCAAAAGAATTAGAAAGCCGAAATGTAATAGAATATTGTTTGTGTATAGAAGTTCTTACTTGAATGTCTTGTTTATTGCCCTTTCATTGTAAATTCTTCACATTAATGCTATATCTACTTTTTGCCATTTGTAAATGTTCTTAAACATGCTACCTCAGTGGGAAAAATATGAACTAGGGGATAAATCATTGTTGTCATTTGTTGTTTGAAGTGATTGCTCCCCCCTCCCCTCCCCCTTCTTCAAGTTTGGTCATCATTGCTGATATGTGTACCAAATGTGAAATTTGGATCTCTTTGTATGCATAATAGGATTTTGAGTATGATTAACAAGGCTCAAAATTGGTTTCAGTGACCATTGCAATCCTTTAATTAAAAGCTTGTGCTTTTGGTTTTACCCAACTCATCAAATTATTTGAGCTGAAATAACCATTTCTCATTTGGCTGATTTAGAACTTCTATTAATGGGGTTTGTCTATAAATATTTCTATCCATATGCCCATTACCATGAAGTTTTACCAATATTTTTCATTTCTTTGCTTGAGTGACTAGAACCTTGAGACTATAATGAGAGAAGGTGGAGAGAAAGAAAAGGAAACCATTCAGGGTTAGGGTTTTCTTCTAGAGGTTGTCCTCAACAATGGCTTTTCACCTGTCCTCTGTCTAATAATCTAGTTTTATGTATTTGATCTCAAGTTTGATCACTTGATAATGTACATGGAAGCTTTAGCTGGGTGATCTTATCAGATTTGGCTCTCTGTTTAGCTTATTATCCTTGTGTATAGAAATACCGATCTCATGTTCCTGATTAGGAATTAATTCGATCATCAGATTTTCAAGGAAGCTGCCCAAATGCCTTTTTCTTCCATTTCAAAAAAGATATTTTGTTAGAATTTATTGCCACTATTCCCTCTTACGTCTATTTTGGCATCCACCAGATATATTCGCAATTCATTGTCCTTCCATGGGATATATACCTTTCATATAAAACTACATATATTATCGGGAGATCCACATGTGCGGAGTAAAACTACCTTTTCATGCTAATCATTTCTTTGTATGGCTCTACAGGATGACTCTGAAATTGCTTTGATACGACTTCTTGATTTTGATTCTTAACAGTCAATGTTTTATTCTTCATATCTTCCAAATTATTTCTAGTTTTTTGTTTGTAGTTAAGTTTCCAACTTGGAATCTTATTTCATAGTCAAGCAGCTTTAATACGAGTTTATGGAAGATTTTTTAGATCTTTAAAGGACCGGTTGCTCTTTGTTTCTTGAGCTTCTCCAAACTCTTGACAATACATCCTTGGAATGAGAAAGGACGTTTGCATATTGTCATCCCACATTGCCCTGATTATATTTAACAAAAGCTTTGTGGAGCTAAAACTGTATGCTAACTTGAGAGGTTTCTAAAATACTGAAAGTCTAGCCAACTCGTTTGATATAATGGCCGACAAATCGGACGGTTGTATTTTAAGTGGGTATCGTAGTTGACACTGTATGGAGGTCTATTGGAGTTTAAAGAGAGTTGTTTGTGATTCAAGTGTGGATCTTCATGCTAAAGTAGAAGCAATTCGATGCTTGCCTGCTAAAGTTTGTGGGGATGATAAAAGAAATTAGAGGTTCTTACTATGGGAAGCTGCTGTCAGGTCGATGGTCTCCGAATCAAAGTTTTGTGAGACCAAGATCTTATTCCTATTGATTTTGCTATTAGAGTGATGGAGGATTGTTGGCTAGGGCCGTCTCGTTGTGGGGTTTAGCGAACATAACATCAAAGAAAATGAAAAAAGTCAAAAAAAAAAAAAAAGGGGCCGTTTGTGGAGTGAATATAAGGAAGAGAGAGAGAGTTCCTCGAGAAGAGCGCATGAGAAGAAGAAAAAGGGCAGCGATTTTTTGGTCCATATTTGGAGGCCTAACAGAATTGGAATTGGCTCAATTCTAGAATGTTGTTCGTAAGACTGAAGCCTATGAGTTGATCAATTTCGTTTGTCAAAAACCTTCTCCAAGTTGACTCTCATTTTCTATGATCATGATTAAGGTTTCTTGCTCTATTTGTATTAATCCACCTCAATAATGATGAAATATTATTGTATTGTCAATGTTACTATTCTTAGTGATTAGTGAAAGTTTTTTAGCAGTTTGTGGTTCTTTCCTCCATTGGATTTTCCACATAAAAATTTTAGTATTATTGTTGCCTTATTTTTTTTTTAACATTTCAGCATTATATTAATTTATTTTGAGATCATAGTGCTGGAATACACAGCTAGTTGTTGCTGGCGTTAAGTCCATTTTGGTTAGTTTAATTTTGGGGAAGAAATTGATTGTGGATTGGATTAGTTCTTAGTGAATTATCACCTAACTACCCCTAACAAGATTGTTGGAATAGGAGTAGAAAATGTTTCTAGTGTGAAGAAAGTCTCCGAAGCCCAATTGATGCGCATTTGAGATCGTGCTTCTAGTGGGATATTAAAGCTCAATTGATGTTGCTTTAGTTTTGTAATAAAGAATTAGCTCTAACAAAAGGAAAAAAGACATAAATAGTCCATCAGTCAAAGGTGCAATGTCATCCGTAAACTTTTGATTTACTTAATGTTTAATCTAAACCCTAAGATATATAAAAATGTTCAATATCATCTTTCTGTTAATTTAAATTTAATGAAATTTGCTTATATGGTTCCCAATTCATTATGATTTTGATCAATTTGATAATGGATGCATAAGAAAGGTGGCCACTATGGTTACAAGTTAACCCAACACTTTGATAACTCGGCTCGTTTCGAAATCGCATACTTTTCTTCATGATAAATGAGCCTGGACAACAAGTTCTATCTAACATATGGCATGAGCCGGCCCGGCTCAGCCTGCCCATCAATCAAATGAGTCCGCCTTCACTTTTGTAATCATGTCTTTGTCTCTTATTTTTCTCTCTCGCCTGCTCCTCTTCTGCAATTTTCTCTACATGATTTCGGACTCTAGTGGACTTTCTTACTCTCTTGATCTTCCATTCTTCGACTTGCTCTTTAGCTCTATTCTTTCCTATTAGCCTCGAGCCTTCCTCTGGGTTTTTCGAGCTCTATCCTTCACAAGCTCTCTTTCAACTCACATTTTCCATCGACACTTCTGTACACTCATTGCAAATTATTCTCGGCCCAGCGCTGTGTTTTTCAATTGCTCGCGGAGCTTTTTGGCTATGGAGGTTTATGAAGGACTGCAACGCGTGCTTCAGCTTCAGCTTTAGTTCAACAAACCAATGGCTTCTCAAGTTCGGCTCCTAGTCGGCATTCTTTCACGAGCTAATGGGTAGTCGACTCGGTTTCCACTCGGTTTCGTGAAGTTTGCTCAATTTGCTCAATTTGAAAGGTTTGTCATTGGCAGTAACAACCCTCTTCTTGAAAGATATCCTCTAGCTTCCGAAGATGCTCAAGTAAAGTTAGCTTCGAGTTTCTTCAAGTTTCTCAATTAAGTATAAGTGCTCAAGAATACAGCCACCCATCAAAATCTTCTTGTTCCCGTCATTGCTCACCTTGACCTGGTAGATGGACAAGGACTCGAGCAAAGTCTAGTCGATCCTTGACCGCCTAGCTTTGATACCACTTATTGAGGGAAAAAGTATCGAAAAGTCCCAAACATATGCATTGGTCTTAATTTGGTTCTAAACATTTTGATTGGACCAATTTAGCCTTTTAAACATTTTTCATATTGGCACAAACTCAATTCATCAGACCAATTAACTAGAAATTGCTGACATGGACGCCTGATCGGCCGATTAGCCCCGAGATGGACATTTTAAAATAAATTTTTAATATATTTTTTTAAATTTATTGATTTCTTTTTTCTTTTTTTCCTTTCCCTTTTCTTTTTGTCGGTGGACATTGCCAGTCACCGGCCATAGCCATAACCGGCAAGGGTCGGCCTTGTCAAGCCATGCCTGGGCGAGGGTGAGCATTAGCCGTGCCTTGCTACGGCGAGGCCCCCTCACCAAATTTGGCGAGGCCGACCAAAGCATTTTGAGCAAGAAACTATGGACAATCAAAGACTCATTTATAACATGTAATGAATTTTAGAAAATGACGATAAGTATGCCTGACATATACAAATAAATAAACATCTATCCACAGCTCAATTTTGTAGGATGGACAATTTTCATCACATTATTGTCTAAGATCAATGTGACACATGAGTAGCGGAACATTGCCATTTATGGGAGACCTACAAGGGCATACAAATTGTTGTTTTAACGAGTCCTGCAAGGGCATACACAATTACTTTTGAAAACATTCTTAGTAAATACATACACTCTCTTGCATCTAATTAAATAATTAAAATAGAATATAAAATATAGTTGATTAATAAAAGCCCTCAACCTTCTACCCACAAGACTGCACTGATAACTAGCCCTAATATCCATTGAATCATCCCCTTTAAAAGCATTTCCTTCCACTTTCCAATCCCATAAAAGTGTCACACCAATGCGTGAAGTCCATGAGAGCATGCAATCTAAAATAACTAAGGCATGATAAACTAAACGCTGAAATAGGCCAAAAGCATCAACGTGGGTCCAGTAATTTTTTGCTAAATTTAGTCTAGATTCTTTTGTATAACTTTAAGTTTAACATGATTACCATCGTTCAAAAAGTGTCTCTTAAGGTTTATTTGTGTTTTTCGTTTCCTAATGCATGGGGAAAAACTAAAGAAAAGACAATTTACTGTATCATAAAGTTGAAATATATCGGAAGACTAATTAGGAAGGAAAGTGAAATTAGTCATAGCAAAGCAAAAAAGGCCCACTATCATTAACCCATTAGTTGAAGGAACATGGAGGCTCTTGAGAGGCGACAATAATAATAGTGTACCTTCTTAACAGAAGCATTCATAAGCTGGCAATTGGCATCAAAGCCATGCTTTTATACGATAAAATTGTAAGGTGCTAGAATTTATTAGAAGTATTTTATATAAAAAATATATTAATCATTAAAAAGGGAAAAATGGAAAAAAAAAAAAAAAAAAAAAAAAAAAGTGGATGGGGCCGGGCCAGGGTTGGGCCTGCCTGGCCCCTCCTTTTCCTGTTTCCTTCCTCATATCGGGCCGGCCCGTTCTTCTTTTCTTCCCTAGCCCGGCCTTCTTCTTTTTCTCTCTTCCTCCATTCCTTCTTTTCAGTGCTGAATCGGTGGAAGAGAGGACGGAGGTCCGCAACGCGAGGACACGGGGAGCGTCTCACCGGAGTTGGCGGTCGGAGGCAAACCAGCACCGACGGCTTGCGTGGCAGGAAGCCATGCGCGCCGGCTAGAGAGTTAAAAGGGAGGATTTTTGGAGAGAAATAGAGTGAGAGAGGGAGAGAGAGAAAGGGTGGAGAGACCAGAGCAACCGAGAGAGAGCAAGAGTTTGAGAGCGAGGAGCCCTCCGGCAGTCCGTTCACGCCCGAACCCCGTCTGACGACTCCTGGCCGCGCTCTCGAGCCGGTTAGGGACTCTCGGCCGACACCCCAGTTTGTGCCCCTGCCTTGCCCCGTTTCGGGCTCGCCGGACCGGGCTTCCTCGTTGTCCGGTTCGCGCGAGCACCGGCCCCATTCGTCTGCGCGCTGCTGTTTTGGATCACTACTGCTTGTTGATTATTATTGCGAGTCCCGGCGTGAGTTGGTACTCGGTTTTTCCCCACTTTCAGCCAGCGCGCTTCAAACGTTCGATGAAATGCCTGAACCAAACCCCGTTCGGTTTAATCTCTACTCGAGTTATCGAAAGTGGTCTGGACCGTTCGAGGCCGTAGCGGCCCGTTGGGTCATCTCTTACGTTATTTTTTGTATGATGAACGAGCCCGGAGAAGAAGTTAAGCCCGACTTATGGCCCGGCTCGGCCCGGCTCGGCCCGTATCCTCTCTCTTCTTCCTCATTGTCTCTCTCCCGCCTGTTCTTCCTTCCCGCAATCTTCTCTGCAAAATTCTTAGGCTCCAGCGCACTTCGTTACTCTCTCGATCTTCTCTTCCAACAGGCTTTCTTCTAGGGCTTTCGGGCTCTACCCTCCGCCACTGGCTCTCCCTCTTAGTTCGCATTTGCCACCGGACGCTTTGGCTGCTCCCGGATCTTTTTCGGCTATGGAGACCGACGAAGGGTGGCGGCACGTGCTTCCCTTTCAGCTACAGTTCGACAAACCTCTGGCTTCTCAGGTTCGGCTTCGGTCCGCCTTCTTTCGCGACCTATTAATGGGCGGGTCGATTCGATTGTTTTCCCATTCGGTTTTGTGAGGTTTTTGCTTGATTTCTTCCGATTGGCAGGTGAAGATGGCGGAGTGGAATCCGGAGAAGGATTTGCTGGCGATGGTCACGGAGGACTCGAAGGTGGTGCTTCATTGCTTCACTTGGCAGAGGCTGTGGACGATCTCTCCTGGTAATTGCTTCGACTCGATAAAGTTCTCCTTTTTTGTTATTTAGTGTGTTCGTTTCTTCAACGATGGCTTGGTGTGCGCCCTTTGAGTCATTGGCCTTATTTCTCCTTTTCTTTTCCTTAAATGTGCTACGATCCTTTTCCTCAAATAAACCACTTCAATTGCCAACCCCGTTCAAATTGCGTCTGATGGAGAGTTGGTGAATATAGGGGTAAGGTGCTTGAAAGTCTAAATGAGAACGTGACGTTGAACTAAGGAGTTGGTGTTTTACACAAAAATGAAGAGTGAACGATGGTAATGGGAGTAATTTGGATATGACATAGTTGCAAGTAAAGAATCCCGAGCTGATATTAGTTGAATGAAGGGATTTTTATTTACACGCGTGATAGACTCCTATAAACTTCTAGACGAGATTGTTGCCTTAGGAGATTTCCAACACATAACTGACAATCATCTAGACCAACCGGAAGTGTACCCTACTCCTGTATTGCCACCTTGCTGCCCTTTTTGGTACGCCAGTCAAAGTGTTCACAAAGATAAAGAACTTGAATCGGAGGGGATGTCATTTATGTTAGATAGACTAGCTATGTCAGATGCAGAAATGCTAGACGCTCACATAGAGTCGGCAGGTTTAACCCCTGCAATACTATCTCAATGTCATCATGCATCTATATAGTTTTCCTTTGATTTCTGTTTGTGACTCACGGTGTAATATTACTTCCAGCTACTCTTCTTGTCCTGGTTGGGCGTTCCTTGCAAGGAGAGATTTGATATAGGCTGGAAAGTTTCTCACATTTTGTGCATATATCCCTCATAATTGCAAGAGTCAATCTTTGTAATAATGAATCATATTAAATTCTTTTTACCTGCTAATAGCACTATTTGAGCCTAGGAGAAGTTAAGACTTATTTATACTTACCAATTCCTCTACTTGGACTCGATGTAGTAAGTGAAATTCTGCTTTCCTATGGTATTATTACTGTCAACAAGCTAACATTGAGAATGAAAACTCAGTTATCAGAAGAAAATGAGCAAATAAAATAACTGGTGGGTGCTCGGAAGATAGTGAATTGAGCCAATGTTGATCTCATTTGTGATGCTTTGCCTTGGTTATGAGAGCCTTTGTTCACAACAATTTGTTCACGTGCTTAGATGTGGGAATTCATTAGTCTATATTTTTTTTTACCAACTATTTTTCCATTTAGATAGCCATTTTTTTAAGCTAAGCACCATTTTTTGGTAGAGTAATGCTGAAGATGTTAAGTCCAAGTAAATGAAAATGGTTTACTAAGTCACATGCAAAATATTTTTGTGTTAGGTGTCTGTGATATACTTGCCTAAATACTTGGATTTTACCACTTCAAACGAGTTTTGTAAGCTAGTCTTTGTATCTGTAGTATTGTTCTGTTTTGAAAATGTGTTGGTCTCTCTTTGGATCCAAAGTTTCTCTTCAACCTTTTAGATCTTGACTTTAGGCTATAGAGGTACCCTTTTGTCACAACAAACTTACTCATAAAAGGAATCACAACCTTGAGTTAATGGAGTGTTTTTGAGTTATGTGCCAATTAGCACAAAA
Source organism: Eucalyptus marginata (assembly GCA_014182565.1). Classification (NCBI taxonomy): domain Eukaryota; kingdom Viridiplantae; phylum Streptophyta; class Magnoliopsida; order Myrtales; family Myrtaceae; genus Eucalyptus; species Eucalyptus marginata. The sequence continues at coordinate 41,496,168 of CM024589.1, read as the reverse complement.
TCATATGTGAGATGTTAGTTTGAAACTACACGATTTGATACAATGTTGGGATATAGGGTAATTGGAGTAACTTAAAAATCCTCAGAAAAGTAAGTTTCTTTTAACACATCAGAAGTTCAACTATAGGGCACCAAGGGAGTGCAAACGCATATAAGAAAAGAGCCCAAAATTTAAAGCCATGTACAGAAGAACAACTCCCAAAACCAAAAGCGAGCTCAAATGCAAGATAAATCATCGACTATATTGACCAAGGCATTTATATCCATATGCAGTCTCCACCATACCAGAAGTGTACGACTTTAAGCTCTCTTGTTTAGCTCTTTCCAAATAAGCCTAAAAACAGAGAGACGAATTGAGTTAATCCTTCTTTTCTTGCTCCATAAAAGCTTTAATAACCCAAAGATAATTCGGTGCAAGCATAGGAAACTGTCCAAACCATTCTTGTCCATGAACGGTGAAGGAGGAGATGCCGCACGGATTCTGCCTCCTCCTTGCGGAGGAAACGCCTGTTAACCAATATTTTGCCCCTTTGTTGTAGGTTATCTGAAGGGAGGATTCGTTCCCAAGTTGCTTCCCAAGCAAAAAGAGAAACTTTAATCTGAACCCTCACTTTCCGGATCGCTTCCCATGGAAAATCCATTCTGCCACCGACAACCTCCCTATTGTGAGCAGCTTGTAGCGAGACTTTACTGGAAAGATTGCATCTAGGGCAGAACCAGCCATGGCAAAGACTCGAGATTTCGATTGGCGTCTTCCACTGCTCTCGACGTTAATGACCATCTTCTCCAACAAGAGTGCGTCTCTTGGTAAAAGCAGCATTGGCAAGGCAAGCTTACATCAGTCATAGTTGAAAGAACGAGCTACGAACCTGGCAGTCTCCACGCTCTTCAAATGCCGAGCCAAGCACGAGTGAAGGTCTGCAGCAGGAAGAATTCTTGTGCCTCGCAATATGAAGAATGGCCAGATCAAACATGGCATGTACATTTATTGGTAACAAGACTTAGTGATCTGTCCAGAAAGTGGATGAGGATAAGCATAGACACGAATAACATTCGGATTCTATATGTTCAAGTTCGATATACAATCGTCACAAATTGGGAAAAAAAAATGGCGCACAGAAAGGGGGTGGGTTTTAGGCGGTGATGGCAAACAATGAGGTCAGAGTATTTCTATCCGGCTGAGTGTTTGGAGCTTGGGTGGTGATGGCAAATGGCTTGGTTGAGTTCGGGCTTGGCCCGTCGTCTCAACATTTAGCATTCGTGAATGTTCGCTCTCGTGACATGCTGATTTGAATAATTCATTAGCATTTTTTTTAATTCAAAAGTAAATCAGGATTAATTATCACATTGCTTTTTTCCAAATTACAATTTCAAGAACTAATCCACGATCACGTTCGCATCAATGTGATGTCCCATGAGTCCTCCAATGCTTCCGTACCAGCAGCGAAATCTCCTCTCGTCGGGCCACTTCGTTTTGTTGTGGTGCGCAACAAGATTATTTGTACAATTGAATGTATGGACCCGAATCAAATGATATCGTTTCTTAGACAAACTTGAACATCATGCCATATATGACATTATTCGTAAATTGACTTGAATTAAGGCTCCATTTGTTTCACAAAAAAAAAAAAAAATGAATGATTTGAAAAATATCATTTTAAAAATTATTGCTCGTATTGCTTGAAAGAATCCATTAATAAAATATGTTTCATTCTTGACAATAATTTATATTCAAATATTTGCATACTCAACAAGAATTTCTCGCATTCGTTCATTTTTGTAAACGTACGAGTGATTTTTTTTGAAAAATAATTTTCCAAATTGTTCGCTTTCCGTGAAGGATTTTAGCTAGCAATTCAATACGGATCACAATTTTGGAATCAATCTTGGCTTCATCCTTTTAATAAAAAAATCGAGACCAATAGGCATTTATCACACTTGCCAGTAGATAAAAGTACAATGATTTGATCCGTCATGCACCTCGTATGATCTCAACACACAAGCATACATGCGCGCTTAACTTATAGATTTTCCTCATTTCTTTTTAATCAGCGACAACACACGTTAGTGTGTAAAAAGCGCATCTTGCTTACAGTAGTAGAACCCACTTGATCAAAATTCTTTGTTCGCAAAAAAAAAAAAAAAAAAAAAAAGCTTGTAAAAATCAATAGGATTTCGTAAAAGAAAATTTATGACTTTTTTCAATCCGCTGCTTTTCTCTTTCATTTTTTCGTCTTCGCTTTTTTTTTTTTTTTTTTTCGTGTTATTGTGCTGTTCTGGCTGGAGTTTTTTTTTTTTTTTAGTTCTTTTGTTCATTTTGAGAATTCTTGCTAATTTATTTCTGGATAATTTTTAGAGCAATTATCAAAAGTTCATGTCGGGCATAAGCAATGCAAAAAATGAATGAACATAAGGTATCCGAATACGTATTCATAGCATATGGTTTAGTCTCATCGAATCTTCATTTGCTTAGCAAAAAGGAGACAAGGTAAAATGAAACTCCTTGATTCCTACCATTGTCGTAACGAATTTCGAAGAACGAATTATTATGTACTCTTTGAAGATTATCAACCACCAATCCGATCAAGCTTTGCTGTATCAAGTGTTTTGAACTTTCTTTCATTGGAATAACAAATATTATAACAAAGTCTATTGCTTTTCGAAACTAATCGATAGACGATCATGTGCGTTCTAAAGAATTCTCAACCTAGTTGATAAAAAAAAAACAGAAGATACAAAATAAAAACAGAATAAAATGGAGAAATGAAACGAAATGGAAAGAGGAATAGAGCCGAACAAGGGTCAACCTATTAATTCAGAAGATTCATATTCCACTGTGGAACATGTCCTTAAAAGAAGCAAGAGAGGAAAAAGGGGAAAAAAATAGCAAGTACACTTGGGGTTTGATAAATATTTCAATTTTCAGGAAAAAAAAAAAAGGGAAGGCGAGTGTACCAGCTCTGTTCCAGTAAAGCTGGTGGCTGCGGTTCTCGGGCTACTTGATGTAGACCGACGAAGGAGGGTGTCGACGCGTGCTTTCGTTTCAGCTTCAAGTTCCGACGAACTGCTTTGTTTTCTCAGGTTCAGCTTCCGTTTCCGTTCGGGCGTTCTTTCTATGACATAATGGGTAGGTCTAATCGATTGTTTTCCTATTTGGTTTTGTGAGGTTTTGGCTCGATTTCTTCTTATCGGAAGGCGAGGATGGCATGTGGAATCCAGAGAAGGGTTTGCTAGGGATGGTTGCGGAGGACTCGAAGGTTTTTAAGATGTCTATCTTAGATTTTGGCTCGATTTCTCACGCTCGAGCCAATGTAATTTAAGATGTGATGAAAGCAATTATCTGTTATTTTTAAGCTCATGAGATGCCTACTTGACTGGAGAGAAGCAGGACCTCTTGGGTTGACTTGGTTGACCTGAAGAAGAGGAAGCCGAAGCTCTCTTCTGCAATTTTATTTTCTTCTGAACCAAGTGTCTAAATATGGGAGTGTTTGGTGGCAGAAATAATGCAGCAGATAAAAGAATGACACATTTTTGCAGTGTTTGTTATCACGAAATGTTCGTAGAAATGCAACTTCATGTACATTTCCAGGAGACATTAAAGTGTTTAAATTTCTTCTTCTTCTTTTTTCACATTTTTTTGGCCTCTTGCCTATCAAATAATTGAGCTATTTTCACCTTCAATGCTAGTTTGGTAAATCTTTTCAACCCAATCTCTTATCAACACAATACGTACTCAAATGATATCAGTTACTGTTCATGTGTTGATAGATTATTTGAGCAGTATGTATAGTAAAGTTATCATCTATGTGTTGATAGATTATTGGAGCAATTTATACTGTAATTTTGACATGTCAGTAACTTTAAAGATAATAGTAAGTGTACTCAAATGGCAATCATAATTTCCCAGTAACTTGAACAAGTTGATAAGTTGTGCAAATGAATGTTATTAAATTATTAAAATAATCGGCAATTTCGATACAATCAAGCAAACATTCATACCGATTAAAATAAAAGTTGGTAATATCCTCTAAGAGTTAGTAAGTGCATCTTAGTAACTTTAACAAATAAATGTTGGCAAGTTATTGAAACAGGATAGTGGACTATTTCAAACAATCAAATAATATTGATATAATGACTCAAATAAGAGTTGACAATTTCTTACAAGGGTTAGTAAATTTAATACGAAAACCACCATAAATAAATGATAGTAAAAAATTATTCAAACCCATGAAAATTTTGAAAAAATAAATCAAGTAAATAGTTGGTAATTTAGAACTTAGTAAAGCTAAAATAAGTTAGTGACTTACCCCTTGAAAAGTTGCTAATTTACCCAAATCAAGAGTAGCATTATTCTATAAAAGTTAGTAACTTTAACAAATAAATGTGGCTAACTCAATGGCGTAATCGATAATATTGAAACAATCCAATAAATGCCGGTAATTGGACTGAAATAGGAGCCTGTAATTTTCTATTAAAGTTAGTGATGGGTTCGTACGCCCTGCAAACCCAACTCAATCGCACCTCCGCACGTTATTAAAAAAAAAAAAAAAGAAAAAAGACAGGAACGAAGGAAAAAGAAAAAGGTAGATGCAAAGTAGATAAAGTGGGGCCCAATCCCCATTGCAATTAGCAATTACTAATTAGCAAAAGAGAGGGTTGGATGACGGGAACGGAGGAAAAGACCGGCCCTCCGCAACGCCACCTCGTCCCCGTGTGGGGCCTCACCCCACCGGACACGTCAACATCATTTTAGCCTTTCCTCGCCTAGCTCCCTATTCCCAGAACTCCCACCTTCAATGACTTTTCATGGTGCATCTTCATGCCTACATATTAATATCTAAAGCTTCACCGAACCAGGAGGAAACATTCAAAATCTCACGCTCAAAAGTACTCCTATACCACTGTTACTCATTCCCGCTCTTCGCCGAACCACCGTCTCCTACCATCGACTAACCATTGCGCTGGCCATTGCATCCACAAAAAGTAAGGAACAAAAGTGGAGATAGAATCGGATAAACCAACCGGAATATTCAAGCTCAAAAATTAACCCTCGGACCGTCAGGTTTTGAGTGGCTCCTCATCGATGACCGTCGTTGAAGGCAGCAGGAAGGCCTGGTTTATCAGTGGTGTAACTAGATTACGACGGGCACTCGCAACCAGCGATTGGAACCTTTACAACTGTCTACGAACAGAACAACGACCGGCGAGGGAGTCTTCGGACGAGATCTGGGCTCTTCGGTTTTCACGATGGGGAAGGCAGGGAGCAATAGTGGAGCAGGAAAGGGCGGCTCTGGAGCAGCGAGGGCAAGTGGCTTGGCAACTAATGGCGTCGAGAGGAGTGATGGCGAGGGTTTCAATCATCGGGATGGGCAGCGGCGACTATTGCTCCAACTGCTCAAGAGAATGAAGTCCAAGAACAATGGATGCAGCTTGCGGTGACGAGGATGAGGTCGGATGTGATGGGGCGACGGTGAAGGTGTGTACACAGCGCTCATGGAGAGTCAATCCTCCTTATTTTTCTCTCTTTTCTCCCTTTTTTTTTTAACTTGTGGCGCCTCCCTCTTGAACATAAAAAGAAGCCAAAAAAGAAAAAAAAAAGGACCCCTTCCAAGATGAGAAAAGAACAGATTTTATTCTCCAACAGAGTTTTGTGTAATTGCGCCATGTGACGCGATCTTGAAAGGTGTGAGCTCAAATTCCATGATAACAAATATGGTGCTCTAACTGGTTGATCGATTCTTGAGATTGATATTTCTTTGATTGGATTGAAGGTACTTAAATTTCACTATTTCTAAATCAAATGTCTAAAAAAAATTAAAGACTATTGAAATAATTTTTTTTTTCAGTCAAAGGTAGATTCTTTGATTTGACAAAAAAAAAAGGATTTTAAGCCATTTCTATGAAAACTTGAAATCTAAACACCTATTCATACACGCTTATGTTGAATTAACACCTATATGCAATTAAAGTACTACTGATACTAATCTAATTTTTATCGAGTTAAGAAATGAGTCTCATCGCGATCGCAATCTTGAATCTCGAATTTTTCTAACTTTAACCATCGGGATTATTTGGATGTCAATAGTAATATATAAAAAATTCTAATAATTGTTGGTATTTTCTCAAAAATTTTGGTAACTTACCAAAATGCTACCGACCAAATAAGTTATCGGTCAAAATTTAGTTGTCAACTAGTTTTAATATTTTACCAATGGTATTCGTACTTTACTTGCGCCAAACAATGTTTGGATTTTTGCCTAGTAGAATCTTCTTGGACCTCTTTTCATGGTATCTTTGAAGCCAAGCAAATGCAATTCTCAGCTTTGATTCGATTTGTTTTCCACTTTCAAAATGTTACGAATACCTCTAATTTTTTCAATAGGAAGGACAAATCAACCTATTCCACCCAAATTAAAAAATTCGATATTCATGAAGATCGAATTTCCAAGTTTTGCATTGGAGAACGTATTTGGTTAGCATTTTTTGTTTCGCGTAACAAACAAAATGTCGGATATTGACTATACAAGTTATTCAGGCATCTAAAGGGACCTACTAAGAGCTCGGCCAATACCTAATGACTATCATGTGGTTAGCAGGCGGCACGGCCAATCTCCCAGTCCTCTCCACAGCTCCACCAAAGACCCACAATACCTCCTAACGCGTCTCTAACTTATTTTAATTTTTGGGCTTCGACATAAATTCAATTTGGCTAGAACTCGAGCCATAAGCTCAATAACCTTAATTAGTAGAATCATGGAGTCGCCATCTAAATGGAGACACACAATGTGGATGCCAGTAGCCTTGCATTTGGGAGGATGGTGAGGCGAGGAAAGTTTCTCTGGTTGCATTATTTTCAGCCAATTTGAAAATAAGAGAACAGCATGTCCATGAGAGTGGTGAGATTTATGAATTGCTTGGGTTGTCATTTCTTGCATTCAAGCCAATGTAATTCAAGATATTGAAGCATTCATCGACAATTTTTCAAGCTCATGAAATATCATACTTGATCATGAATGTAATTTAAGCTAAAGAATTATGTCATAAAAGTTAGTTATGATTAATTTTTATTTTATCTGTTTGTTTTTATTAATATTTGTAAAGTTTCGCTAGTTATTTATATCTATTACTGCATAAGTGGAGCCCTCGAGTGTGATATCACAAATCAAGCGGAATCAAGCAAACATTTCATTTCATGGGCTCAAGCTCGCTTATGTACGCCTACTCAATCTTTGTTCATACTCGATTATTATATGAACGATGATTTTTTCCGACGTCGGACAAGCTTGGATTAAAAAAATTAAGTTTCGGCACTCGACAATTCAAGACGTGCGAGGCCCATCATCATGGGCTCGGAGATGTATCAAAAGGCGCGGGAAAGTGGTTGCCTCTCCATCGAGCGACACGTGTCTCTATACGGGACGCCAGAAACTTAAGTCCGAGTGGAATGAACCCTCAAATCGGAGGCGGCTCTCCTTCCGGTTCCTCCCTTCGATCGTCGATCCCCACATGGCGAAGACGAAGCCATCGCCGACCTCCTCCTCCTCCTCCTCCTCCTCTCGTCGATGCGAAACCCTAGGCGACGATGCTGATCGCACCAGCCACCTTGCCCCCGACTCGGTGATCCACCACGTCTTCTCGTTCCTCGACGTTGCATACATTTTCCGCACGTGCGTTTTTGTCGAAGCGGTGGCGATCCGTCTGGACTGCCGCCCCCGGACCTCGTCTTCTCCTTCCCCTGGCGGAACGCCTCCCCGTCCGTGGACGGCGTCTTGATCCTCTAGGCGTCGCCCAAGGTGAGGAAGTTCCACATGGACGCAGATTTTCTCGACCGTTGCGCGCCCGAGCTCAGTCCGTGGCTTCGCTTTGCTGTCGACCGCCGTGTCGAGGACCTCTCCAGTCGATGCGACTAAGAGGTCGTGCGAGATGGCCGGCCATGTCGCGGTACCGCCTCTCCTTTTATGGATGCTCTTCGTTGGTGAACCTGCACTCAGGGCTCTGTTGCTTCTCGTTGAGTAGAAGTATCACTTGGATTAATCTTAGGTCCCTGTCCGTCTGTGACTCGGAGGTGATGCATGAGATGTCGAATGGCAGCCCTGTTCTCGAGGACCTTAGTTTGGAAGGATGCTACGGTTTAAAGCGAACCATCAAGCTTTGTACGAGAACTTTGAGGGAAATTGCGGGCAATAGCTGCTTTCGGTATGCACTTGATGAGGGTTTCCCCTTGGAGATTTCAAGTCCTCTGTTGCTGTTTGAGAGGATTTTCTGGTATGATGAGGCAACTGGTAACGGATGTCTCAATCAGAGTCGAACTTTTATATGATAGATGAGGATTTTGGAAGGCCAACTGATTGTTTTGTTCAAAATTGGTTTGAGTCTTAAAGAGGGTATTGCAACCTGGTTTAAGTGACTGCTTCAGAAGCTACAGAACGTGACCAAGCTTTTGATCGGTAGTTGGTACCTTTGGGTGAGCAGATTGTTTTGTATTTCAAATTTAACTCATTTGGTTCATACTTATGGATAATTCATGTTCCCTCTTCCTCGAGTTAAGGAAATTCATTCCAAACTTCAGCAGAAGGAATCTGGTTTGCATCATTTGCTACTCTGCCTGATGACCACTGGTGCAAATACACATCGTGCCTTTAGAATAACTACTGAATAACCAAAGAAAAGGCAGCTGGTTTAGGGTCATTCTTTTTCCTGCTCAGTAGTGCAAAACCATCATTCCAAAGATCATAATAAATTATTAATGAAAAGTTGTGTCCTGTTTTTTAAAGACTGAAAAAGCAGTTGTTGACTAGAATTAGTATATAAGTTCTACTATTTCAAACTCAAAAGCTTTAGCTTCACTCAATTTGTCATATAGGTGGGAACCAAAAGTGTTCTCAAGGCATACACTTGCTGGGTTTTTTAAACTGCATTTGGAAGGAAGAGTAAATTATCTTCTTCTTTTACCTTTCAATTTTTGAATGTGCATAGGTTTTATCACTTGCGGCAGAGGTACAAGGTGTGCCATTTTCTTTGCCCAATTGCAAGTTCTGACTGTGCATGCACATTGGCCTCATTCCCCATTTGCTTTTCGTTAAATGTGCTATGGTCCTTTTCCCCAAATAAATCACTTCAATTGCCAATCCAATTCAAATTGCATTTGATGGAGAGTTGGTGAATATAGAGGTTAAGTGCTTGGAATTCTAAATGAGAACATGACATCAAACTAAGGAGTTGGTGTTTTACACAAAAATGAAGAGTGAATGATGGTAATGGGAGTGAAAATTTGGATTGACATCGTTGCAAGTAAAGAATCCCAAGCTGATACTAGTTGAATGAAGGGATTGTGATTTACAGGCCCGATAGATTTCTATCAACTTCTAGACAAGATTGGTGCTTTGGAGATTTCCATAACATAATTGACAATCATCTAGACCAACTGGAAGTGTACCCTATTCCTGTATTGCCATCTTTTTGCCCTTTTCGGTAAACCAGTCAAAGTGTTCATGAAGATAAAGAACTTGAATTGGAGGGGATGTCGTTTATGCTAGATAAACTAGTTATGTCCAATGTAGAAATGCTTGATGCCCACTTGGAGTAGGCAGGTTTAATCCCTGCAAAATACGATCTCAATGCCGTCGGGCGTCTATATAGTTTTCCTTCAATTTCTGTTAGTGACTCTCACAATGTAATATTACTTTTGGCTCCGTTCTTCCTCTTCTTGTACTGATTGAGCGTAATATTACTTCTGGCTCCTCTTCTTCCTCTTCCTGTACAGATTGAGCATTCCCTACAAGGATTTCTCACATTCTGTATTGTTAAAATGTAGAGTCTAGTCTGGAAAGTTTTGCACTATTTGAATTACTTGAAGTTAATTTATCTTCTTCTGATTACAAAGGGGCATTTTGTCACATCATTTTGATTAATCAAGTTTGTTGTTGGGAATTTAACTTACTTGTGAATAGGATATATCTCAAGCTATGCTGCATATGTGTATACATGGAGGGAGGAGTTGGAGAAAGCAAAAAGACTAGGAGGGTAGGTGGAGCTGCATTCAAGTATGTTAAGTTCTTGTACGACTTTATCTTTTGGTAATCAATTTTGTAAGAGCTTGGGATCAGATGCCTAGCCTTGGTAGTTTTCGTAATCTATTCTCACTGGAAAAATTTAGAGAGGAGGTATATTTTCTCCAGAAACATCTGAATGCTGCATGCATCACGTTGCCTTCTTGATATGAAAAACATGTTGTTGAGTGCTTCTTGCGAGTGGTTTCTGTTGAGATAAGTTGTAGATTTTTGTGCACTTGTGATTCTTGCTTGACGTATGCTTTCATGGTTACACTCCACCTTGAGGTTCCAAAGCTGAACAATAAGATTCGTTCCTGGATTGTGATAATGGATTGAAGGCTGCCAAAAAGATATAGATTCCCTAGCTTTAGATGATCTACTAGCCCAAAGAAATCCCATGTCAAGCTACCAATATCCCTGTCAGATATAATGTGTACTGTTATGATGTTTGCCTTACTTCCCAAATTTTGATTATCAGTTTCTCGGTTTATATGTGTTCTCTGTCTTTCCTCTTAGTCTATTAATTTTATGGCGAACAAATTATTCATCCTCTCTCTCTCTCTCCCTCTCTCTCTCTCCCCTCTCTCTCTCTCTCTGTGTTTTTGTTGTTGTTGTTGTTGTTTATGAAATCACTTTTCTTTGCACATTCCATTGTATGTCGTTATACTGGATTATCTAACTATTCTAATGTACTCTAGGCAAATGTATAACATCATTATGCTGGCATCCTGATGGCAAAGTAGTTGTCTTGGGACTAGAAGATGGTACAGTTTCACTGCAAGAATCCCTTATCTTCAGAATGTGTTCTTCTCTAATCTCTCTTGGGAAAGATTCTGAATTGCTCAAAAGCTGCATGATGCATTGGAAACAGCAAGCTTGCTCAACAAACATTTAGCTGCTAATAGAGATGGCAATCCATGTTTATGGGTCCTGTCTGCCAATGTCAAATTAACAGTGGACTGCTAGTTAGGTCAATCTGAGCACGAAAGCCTTAACAGATCTTATTAGAACACTCTTTTTGAACATGCCCCCTTTGTTAAATAGGTCTACCAACGACAAGAGATGAATAGCGCATTTAACTAATTAAAGTGAATGGTTCATTCCAATCCAAACATGACCCGCGCAGCATTTATAACTTGTACAATACATGCAATATGCATATCTTCGTCAATGTTATATAATTTTTTAAAAGACTAGCTGTAAACTTACAAAGTCCTCGGTTTAGATGATATCATGATATCTTGTATCTTATAAATACCCATTCGACTGATTAGATTGAATCGTTCATTCCTATCCAAAGATGACTGAGACAGCATATAGAAGCAGTCGTCCATGGCATGCTCATTTTCATCAAATTATTAGTTTCTTTCTATTATTTAAAGTGACATATGTCCAGTTCAGTCATATTAGGAAGGTAATAGTTCGGGTGACTCCTAAATGATAGAATTTGTATGTGCCTTAATTATGCTTGTGGGTGGAAAAGTTCGTAGATTACTAGTTATTCATTAAGCTAGCTGTTTGGTCATGGGTACAATTGCTCAGAACTTGGCTGATGCTGCTGCCATAAAGTTTCTTTGCGATGTCTTACCAATTTACTAATCATTATCCACTTCATAAATTATGTTTTGCTTTGAAGATCTTATTTTTACATTTGAATGTTATCTTACCAATCTAGCTGTCTTTATGGAACCGTGGATATGCATCATGCTGCTTGTTATATGCTAGTGCTTGCAGCAGTTATACGTACTGTGGTATTTTTTTTTTCTAACTCGGTATAAATATTAAGCAGAATGGAAAACTGTTAAGAAGCTTAAGTCCCATGCGGCAGCTGGGGTGTGTCTCAATTGGGAGGAGGATGCCCAAGTGAATAGAGTACGCATCTTTCAACTGAAAAAAGTTCATCTAACTTCTCGATCTTGATTCTTAACAGACAATATTTTATTGTTCATACCTTTCATGTTCAATCTAATGCTTTGTTTGCAGTTAAGTAGTTATTTTAGTCTGGTCTACTGAAATATTTCTTTTCTCAAACTTAGGATTTTATTCAACAGCTTCAATATGGGTTTGTGGAAGGTTTTTTGAAAACTTATGTTTGGTGTCAACTGGTGAGTTGTTAATTTGTTGATTGTTGACTCCTTAACCTTAATCTCTTGTTATATTTACATTCTTCTTCTTCTTCTTCTTCTTCTTCTTTTTTCGGCCAATTGGAAAGATAATTATCCATTTCTTAATAGGACACTTCTGGCAACGCTTTGGCATTTGAAGATTGCACTACTCGTTTCTTCCCTCCAGCTCCAAGAGCTCCTTGCATGCCTGGACTAGTACCTGGAGAAACTGGTTTAACTGATGATGGTCAAGATTCATTCATTGTGCTCTCAAATTCTTCAAAGCAATGTTTCAATATCCTTTGCAGTGGAGATGAAGATGGGGTTTTGTGCTTTAGTATATTTGGTGTCTTTCCAATTGTAAATGTTGTAAGCCTCCTGTCTGTTTCAGATCATATATTTAGCAGTATAGTCTATCAGATTCAGTCAATGACTATTTCCCTTTCTCGCTTCCATAGAGCAGTCTTTCTTAATAAATGGATCTGATGATAGCAGAAATCAGTATAGCCCGAAAGTAATGGACTGGTCAATTAAAAAACTATACTAGGTGAAGTTATTCTTGTAAAAGTTCTAGATTTCACTTCTACTGGTCACTTCAGAGATGACACCTCCGACTTCGATACAGCACAATTATCTGAAGCTTTTGTTGTTTGCCCCGAGTGCTCCTACCTATACTGCAGTTGAAGCACCTAAAGGAGAATTTGGTGTCTGTCTACTGTACAGACTTTTTGCTTTTGTTTTAGACTTTTGAGTTTCTGCTCTTTTTTAGGGAGATTGAGAGCCTATACGACCTTCGGTTGGGGAAAGTGTTCTGTGAGTGTGTATGTTTGTGTGTAGATAGTTCTCTCTGTGGGTGTGTAGCTATTAGAAGATTTAGAATTTTAGGTACTCTGAACCTTCCTGCATGTTTGGGTTTAGTACTGTTTCAAAGTGAAACCATGATGAACTTCTCAACAGACATTTGATTAGTCTAGAAAGGCGTGCTGGAGAATTGTTCTATTCAGTATCATTAAGGTTCCTATCAGTTGTCTCTTTAGTTTCATGGAGCAAGTCCTTAATAGTTATAATTCCTTGTTGGGACTCTCCCAAATGGACTCCGTTGGGCCCACCGCCTATCATTAGATCTATTAGTGTGGAATATGGTTTCCTATTTGGAAGGTTTTTCAGATCTATGTATGAGTTTTTGAATTGTCAATGATGATTTGATCACAATGTCTTGACTCGGTTGACTACTCTTAAAGTTGATTTCAAAATCCTATGTCCTTTACCTAGAACAGGTAATTTTCACTTTAAGATGAGATATTTTAGATGGAAAATTGAACATGATTGATAGGAAATAATTTGTTATGAAAATTGATGTAGCTCATTTAGTTCAATGTTGAGCTTCTGGGTTGTCTTTTTTCTTTTTTTCTTTTTTTAAAAGGATGCCAGTGGCAAGAATACTAAGTTTCTTGCTCCATGAAAGCTCCAATAAGTCAAAGATAATTTGGTGCAAGCATAGGAAACTGTCCAAACCATTCTTGTCCACCCACTTCCTCCCTATTGGGCAGTTTGCAGCGAGACTTTACTGGTAACATTGCATCTAGGGCAGAACCAATTGTGGCAAAGATTTGAGAGATTTCGATTGGCGTCTTCCATTGGTCTTGACGTTAATGACCATCTTCTCTAGCAAGAGTGCATCTCTTGGTAAAAGCAGCTTTGGCATGGTGAGCTTACATCCGTCACCATCGAAGGAACGAGCTATGAACTAATGATCTCCTTGCTCTTCAGATGCCGAGCCATGCACGTGAAGTTTTGCAGTGGGCAGAATTCCTCTGCATTGCAGATATGAAGAATGGCCAGATCAAACATGGCCCGCACATTTATTGGTAACAAGTCTTAGTGATCCATCCAAAAGTGTCATGAGGATAAAAATAGACATGAATGACGTTCGCCACTTGACTAGAGAATGATCATGTACATTAAAGTTTGATACGCAATCATCACAAATTGGAGAAAAAAAAAAGTGCATGGAAAGGGGTTGGATTTTGGGTGAATGATGGCAAATGACTTAGTGAGAGTATTTCTATCCAGAAGTTGGGTGGTGATGGCAAATGGCTATATTTTCGGGCTTGGCCTATCGTTTCGACATGTTAAGCATGCATGAATGTTCGCTTTTGTGAGATGCTGATTTGAATAATTCATTAGCATATTTTTTAAAATTCAAAAGTAAATGAGAATAATCACATTGCTTTTTTACAAATTACAATTTCAACAACTGGATCCACCACCACATTCACATCGATGCAATGTGCCATGAGTCCTCCCGTCAAGGCACTTTGTTTTGTTGGGGTGTACAATGAGATTACCATTGAACATGTGGGCCCGAATTAAACAATATTATTTCTTAAACAAATCTGAACACATCATACCATATATGACATTATTTGTAGATTACCTGAACAAAGGCTCCTTTTGGTCCATGAAAAGATAAATGATTTGAAAAATACATTTCTAAAAATGATCACTTGTATTATTGAAATAATCGACCAATGAAATATGTCTCAATTATCCAAATGTTTTTGTGCTCGACAAGAATTTCTCGCGTTCATTCATTTTTGTAACCGTTTTGAAAAAATTATTTCAAATCATTCACTTTTTCCATGAATGATTTTAGTTGGCAATTCAATATAGATCACTATTCCGGAATCGATCTAGGCTTTATTTGTTCGGTCGAAGATCTATAGCTATAGACATGTATCACATTTACCGGTAGATAAAAAATGCAGCGATTTGATCCATCGGGAACCTCATATGATCTCAACGCACAAGCGTACATGCGGGCTACATGTAGTCCGAAGATCAAAACACGAATGGGCAGACCACTCGATTGGTGCTTAACTTATAGATTTTCCTCTCTTTTTTTTTCTTAATTAGCGAGAACGCACGTTAGCGTGCAGGGCACATCGGTTTTGTCTAAAACAGCATAACCCACTTGATCAAAATTCTTGTTCGCAACAAAAAGAGAAAAGTTTGTAAAAAGCAATAACATTTCGTAAAAGAAATGCCTAAAATTGACGATTTTTTTCAATGAGCTGCTTTTCTCCTTCATTTTCTTTTCTTTTTTCGCGTTGCTGTGCCGTTCTACCTGGAACTTTTTTTTGCCCTTTTTTTCGTTTTGAGAATTTTTGAGATTTTATTTATGGATAATTTGTAGAACAATTATCAAAAGTTCACACTAGGTATAAGCAATGGAAAAAATGAATGAACATGAGGTATACGGTGACGTATTCGTAGCATATGCTTCAGTCTCATCAATATTCATTTGCTTATCAAAAATGGAGACAAACGTGAAAGGGAAACTCCTTGATTCCCACCGTTCTTGTAAGGAATTTCAAAGAACAAACCATTGGGTACTCTCCGAAGATGACTAACCATTGATTCAACTAATCTTTGCGGTATCAAGCATTGTAAACTTTCTTCCACCGGAACAACGAAGATTATAACAAAGTCTAGTGCTTTTCAGGACTGGCCGGTAGACAATCATGCGCATTCTAAAGAACTTATGACCCCTTTTATACAAGAAAATGGGAGGTACAGGATAGAAAAATGAAACGGGAAAATGAAACAAAATTGATAGGGGAATAGAGTCGAACGAGGGTTTCCTCTATTTCGCATCGGGCGTAATTGTGAAAATTAACCTATTAATTCACAACATTTTTTGTCAAGAAATAAAAATTCAAAAGATTCATATTCCAACGTTAAACACGTCCTTAAAAGAAGCAAGAGAGGGAAAAAGAAAAGGACTTTTCAATTTTCAATTTTTTCAAAAAAAAGAAAAAGAAAAAGACATGCCCCGCCCCCTTCCTCGTACCAGCTCTGTTCCAACGGCGCGCGTTTCCATTTCAGCTTCAGTTCCGACGGCCCGCTTTGGCTTCTCAGGTTCCGCTCCCCGTTTGGCCGTTCTTTCTGGAGACGGCGGGGTGGAATCCGGAGAAGGGTTTGCTGGCCATGGTCACGGATGACTTCGAAGGCGGTCGATCGGCCGTCTCTCCTGGTAATTGCTTCGAATCGAGAAAGCTCGTTCTTTGTTCTATTCAGTGTGTGAAGTGCTTGGAAGTCTTATATGAGAAGATGATGTCGAACTGAGGAGTTGGTCTTTTACAGGAAAAACCAAGAGTGAATGAAGGTGATAAGCATGGAAATCTAGATTCTGTTCTAGTTTATGTGGTGGTGATTGTACTTGATGTTACTATTATATTAAGGTTGTTCATGTGCACTGATATTTGTTTCGGTGGTATCTAGCTTTGTTTGGTCATAAGGAAAGTAAAACGCTTATTAACTCAGGATATTATCATCGTCCTTCAAAAAGAAATGGATAGTTAAGGTAGAGCAATTTCGGGGCAGTTTTCTTAGAAATAACTTTGAAATTTACATGATGGAAGAACTTTCCTGCTCATAATTTTTAATGTTTGAGTTGACTTTCAAGAGTCCCCATAAGCTAAACAACACGATGCCTCATGCTTCGATGCCTCATACTAGAAATCTATTTAGTTCAGATGTTGAAAGTTGTGAGGCAAATCTGTTGCAAAATTTTAAACATCGTCGCATGCTTCACATGTCGTTTTTGTTCTCAACTATTTAAGGCCTGCTTAGTTTTAGAAAGCACCTTATAGTTTCCTTTTTCATAGAAACTGTTTTCGATTTTTTCTTGACAAAATATCTGTTCAGCGAAAATAATACATGTTATTGGGGATGAAAATTCTGAGAATATGCTCTGGTTGCATCATATTCTGAAAACAGGCTTAGTTATTCCAAGTATCCATGTTTGCGGTGGAATGAGAATACTAAAATGTCAACTTCAGTTTGTGATTTGATTTTGAGAGAAGTTTTCCTTTTATTCATCAATTGCTTTCAGAGTGTCACCCAACGCATTTTCTAGTCTGTTTTAATTCTCAAATTGAAATCAGAATGGACTTTTGAGAATCTTTATCAGCCGAATGCCTCCTTAGATTATCAATCTCTTTCTGTCTGCAGAAAAAATGAACTTCATCAAGTCACTCAATAGGCTTTGAACATTGAACATTTTACTTCATGTCATCCCAACATCATTATCAGTCATGCATAAGAAGTGGGCTGATGCTTTTAACATACTTCATGAGAGGTTTGATTTGCTGTCAAACCTCGTTAGTGACCATGGCAAGTGGTACTATTAATACAGAGCGGTAGATGGCGTTTCAATTTTCTTCATTTAACTGTTTTCGTTTGCTTATCTATGTCTCGACTCTTCTTCTCAAGAGGAATTTTTGACTCTTCTCAATGGTGCTAGTACCACTCCTGCAGTCCATCAGTTTCTTGTTAATTCTCTAGGTGAAGTGGTATGGCTTATTTTTTAAGCTTTGATGCTGCTATAGGACCTCGGCCTTTTCAATTGGTTTTTAAAATCTTAGTCTGCTAGTTTGTTCAGTGATAGCATATGAAGCGTGTATCAATAGTTGTTTGTGGTGCTGGAAAAGAACTTTTGATGGTTGTCCTCAATCATCTGCGGGTACACGTTATTATCTTTGCATTTGGCCTTTTCCCAAATAATTAAGTTTCATGCATCTCAAAGAACAGTCCTGGAGGTGATTAGACAGAGATAGGAATTTGCTACAGTAAATTATGCTTTGCACATCTGGAGACATGCCATATTTTTTAGAACAGTTGATTCTTCATATGACATATCATATGCCATGATATGAATTGCCAACATTAAGTGGCTGGAAAGGGCAAAGTAAAATCTGATTTGAGTCTGATTTAACAAGTTGGCAATCTCTCCTATATACGTATAATGAAAATTGTTGGTCATTAATCATTGATTCGAAACTTGAACTTGATCTAAGTTTGAGCTTTAAGTGTACTGTACATGGAGATTTAGATATAGAATGCTTAATTTATTCACATTATAATTAGCAGGTGTAGAGATATGTTCTCAATTTAAAAGGAAAGAGTTTACTGCCCGTTTCGACTCTTAATTGCAAGAGTCAATTTTTGTACCAGAGAATCATATTCAACTCTTTTTACCTACTGATATTACCATTAGAGCCTAGGGGAAGTTAGACTTGTTTATATTACCTTCCGCTCATTGAACTCAATGTAGTAACTAAAACTCTTCTTTCCTGTGTTATGTTTAAGGTCAACAAGCTAAGAATGAGAATGAAAACTCAGAAATTTGAAGAAAATGAGCAGAAAACTAACTGGTGGGTGCTCGGATGACAGTAAATTAAGCCTACATGGATCTAATTTGCGATGCTTAACAACGGTTATGAGAGCCTCTGTTCGCAATCATTTGTTTAGCACTTAGTTGTGAGAATTGATTATTTTATATTATTATTTTGTAGCATATTTTTAGATCACGATTTTTCATATACCACCTCTTTTTTGGCAAAATAATGATGAGGATGTTAAGCCCTAGTATTGAAATTGCTTTTACTAAGTTGCATGCCAGATAGATTCGTATTAGTTGGTTGTGACCTTCTTATGCATTATACTCGCTTTTTTTCCTCTTCAAATCAGTTTTGTATACTTCTCTTAGTCCCTAGTATTGCTCCTTTTTTGGTAGTGTGTTGGTAGCTCTTTGGATCCAAAGTTTCTCTTGAACTTTTTTGATCTTGACTTTCAGTAGTAGTGACACCCTTTTATCACAATGATCTTACTCGCAAAAGGAATTACAACTATGAGTTAATAGAGTGTTTTTGCCCATGTGGGTGATGGTTATGCTGATTAGCACAAAATCATATGTGAGATGTTGATGTTAGTACTTGAAACTATATGATGAGATAACATGTGTTGGAATAGAGGGTAATTTGAATAACTTAAAATCCTCAGGAAAGTGTTAAGTTTCTTTTTATTGATTATATATTTCACCTGTAGGGCACCAAGGGGGTGCAACCCATATACAAAAGGAGCCCAAAAAACTAAAGCAATATACAAATCAACTCCCAAAACCAAGAGGGAGCTCAAATACCAGATAAATCATTGACTAATCAACCAAGGTATTTACATCTATATGCAAGTTTGCACTATACCAAAAGTGTGTGACTTTAAGCCAACTTTCAATAAAATAGAATGGAAGATTTCTCTCCATCGGAAGCTCTCTTGTTCCACTCCTTCCAAATCATCCAAAAGACACAGGGGGATTGATTTAATCCTAATTGTTGTGCTATAAACGAATGCCCTACCAGGCCCAAAGTTCTTGCTCAATAGAACATCTAATAACCCAAGCTAACATGGTGCATGCATAGGAAACGGTCCAAACCATTCTTGTCCAAGAACAAAATGAAGGAGGAGATGCCGCACGCACTATCTCCTCTTGCTGAGGAGACACCTATTAACCAGTACTTTGCCTCATTTCTAAAGTAAGGATTTGTTCCCAGGTTGCTTCCCAAGCAAAAAGAGAAACTCTATTGGAATCCTCACTTTCCAAATCGATTTCTAATGAAAATCTGTTCTATTCACAAATCTCCCTATCAAGCAGCTTGTAGTAAGACTTTACCGAAAAGATTCCATCTCTTCCCTTGTTCCAGGCAAAAGCATCGTTAAAAGCATCAGAAATCTTCGAACTCCTAACATTGGGCTTGGCGCACAAAGTCAATGTCACAAATGATCATTTCGTTGTTTAAATGATAACAATCTGCAACCAAAGCTTCCTTGTTCCTTGACATTTCACCCAAATGCTTACACATACAACGCCAATATGTGAGAATCAAGTTCCATTACTTGGGAGTGTAAGTTTCATAATAAATGCACACCAAATTGGAATGAGATTCTTACAATTGAGAATCTCAGGAAACGGAATTTGACTTTTCGTAGAATGGAGTTGTGTGTGAAAACTTTTAAAGGAAAATGTTGATCATCTCTTTCTTCTTTCTGACTTCGCTTCCAAGCTTTTACATCAAATCTTTGGCTTGTCTAAGGTAGTTTGGTTCTTGCCAAAATATGCCATCCAGTTTCTTAACTGTTGGCATGCCTAATTAGGAGGATCAATTTCCAAGAAGTTCTGAAGTGCGGCACCTTTGTCTCATGGGATGCCTTAGGAAAGAAAGCAACAAAATGTAGGGTTTGGAATCTTTGGTTGCTTCTGTGTTGGCACCTTTTAACCGGCTTTCAGAATCATATTCTAATTCTGTATATCTTCTAATGCTTCATTTTTGTTTGTTTTTCTTTTGTTTTGTTCTCTTATATACTGATGTACTGGAACTTTTTCTCTCAACAAAATCCTCTGTTATCTAGAGAAACTATATTGCCAGTTTATTCTCCTGCCAGATCTCTCTCCATTTATATGGGCATTTTTGTGTGTTGTGAACATGTGCTTCGGCGTGCACATGCATGTGATCATGTGCTTACACAGGTGTGCACACATGTACATGCACACTATAGGGCTGTTGTTAATTGGATTAGATCCTGTGCTTCTCCTAGGTACAGTGACTCTCATGTGCATGCTACATATTTTTCTTGATTACTACTATAGTGAGAAATGACGTTTCTAGTTACATATTTCAAGGTTATACTCTGTTGTTTTATATTTTGATTAGTAAGTCTATTAAAAAGCACCAAGGGGATGCCTTCTATTTACTAATTACCACCTATAAGCTCATATTTACCTTAAAAATTAAAAAAAGACTTGGTGTCCAAAGAACTGCCACCACAATGTGAAAAAAATAAGGTGGTAAGCCAATATCTTTTACAGCACCTATAGAGCTTTCCTCATTTTTAAAAGCCTGCCTATTTCTTTCTTGCCAAGGCTTATGAACTCTCTTTAACTTTGTGGTACTGCCAATCAATGCTTTAGGGCTTCTTTCTCCTTTTGTCTATTCAAAATGTGCATTCACAACGGTGTAGAATTTTGTGGAAAAATTGACAAGTGATAAAAAGATTAAGCTATGAAATAAAGATGTGGCTTACTGTTTAAATGCTCTTTTGTAAGCTGGGACTTTTCTTTAGATTGAAGTGTAAACATTTGATAATTGGGGAGGTAAATTGGTAGAAGGGAGAGTTTTGAATCAAGTAACTCCAGTAGAGATGCGGTTTGATATTTGAATGTTGTAAAGAAGTTACCCTTCCTGAAGCTGTTGGATAGAGATGCGGTTTGATATTTGAATATTGTAAAGAAGTTAACCTTACCCAAGCTAACAGCAGAAGGGCTAGGGCTGTCTCCTTGATAATTTGCATGAACATTCCAAACTTCTATCCTGCTTGCATGAATTGGATAGTAGACTAGGCTCCATTTCTTTAATGAATTTTCCAGTATAACTTTTATTTGTCAGAGACTCTAGAGTATGTCGTTTAGTTCAAACACAGTGTGCAGAAGATGAAGATGGGTTGTAATAACCATTTACTGTGTAAAACATTTTCTTTCGTAAACTTTTAACTTTGATGGTTCAGCAGATAAATGCTATTTTTATCCCTCACGAGTGTGTGTCAGTTTTCTCAATAAGAGATGATATTTGACATATGGGGTTAAGATACTGAAGTATTGTTATTTACATAACAGCCTACTGTAAAAATTATTGGCTTTAGAATGGGTGAGCTCAGGGGTCTTTCAAGATGGCATTCTCATTACCTAGGTATTGGTTTGGATGAGACACCGGTGGATAATGCAGTAGTAAAGGCTGGAATGCTGCATGTAAAGGTTGAGCAATTCATAAGGGTGCTCTCATATGTCATGAAGCCGGTATGCCTGTTACAATCTTTCTTGTGATTTCTCTACCTTTCTAGATATCTTCTGTTTGCAAGCATTGTAATATCTTGCCTGTCTCTCATCATGTGTGGTATCATGTCTTTAGTGACACTAAATTACTAAATTTTAGACATGAAGTTGAACTATTTTTGGATAAGACATGATAAGGGGTGCTTAGAATGACATATATACCTTTAATCTGAAACTACATATATTATCCAGAGATCCACAGGTGCATAGTACAAATGCTTTTTCATGCTAATCATTCTCTGTCTAGCTCTGCAGGATGACTTTGAATTTGCTTCAGATTATTTTTCCTTCCAAATACCTGACGATTCTTTTGTAGATGTAACGAATTGTATAGCGGTAGTGAGGGGACTGATGAATGAATGTGAAGGAGGGAAGACCTTTGTAAGGATCTTGTTGTGCATCCCTCCTGGTCACTGTTTTGTGGATTTGGCTCTACTTAAGGTAAGAGCTTGGTATATCATATTTTAAAGCCCAAATTTGCAAATGTGGCTAATACATTCTGTTGTAAACAGGACGATCAAATCGCTATGTTGCTAAATAAGATGAATGATATCTGTGAAGGCTTGGGAGACGCCAGAATGATGATCTTGCAGGCAGTGACCTTCCATTTGTGCATATTGCAGGAACCAATTGTACAAATAACTGAGAGTTGTACCAATTGAAGGTAACTCATGGATTCGAAGCTTGCATATTGATTTCTTACTCACTGTATCCTGAGTTCTATTCTGATCATGTCAATTCACAATTTAAGACATTGATGGCAAAAGGAAAAACCTAGCATATTCTGCTTTTCTGTTGACTCCTGTTCTTTTCAGAATTTTAGGAAGTGCTTCTGGTTGGATGGGGAACCAGGCCTGTCCAGTTAAATTTCCCAGCAGAAATAGTATTGGTCAAGAACTGGTGGTATTTACCTTGTTTAACCGATAACCAGGTGTCCCTGTCAACTAATACCCAGCAAACCTATCAAAAAGTCTGGACCAGTTCTGGACCTTAAAAAAAATTGAAGGAGTAGTGTTGGAGTTGGCTTTGGGTTTGGAACTCCAACTTCTTGTAATTAACTAGTGTGCCAACCATTTGTTCCGGCGTCTTCTTTCTTCTATTTGTGGTGGATAATTTAATTATTGACCGTATTGGCCTAATCTATTAGATAACTGAACAGGATGCTATTAAGATGACATCGAGCGTGTGTAATATACTAAAATGCCATGGTGTCTGCCAACTCAATAGGCTTCTTTGTTCGCTTGTTGACTCACTGGGCTTCTTTTGTTCTAAACATGTGTAATCTAATATTTGCAGAGTGTTCTATCAAATGATATCACATGCAATAGTTTTACCAGTTCAACCGATTGAACCACTGGTCTGGTTTTAAAAACGTTTGTTCTTTTATTGTTCCCATCTATTATTTATTTGCTCTCCTCATTGGCCCGAGTAGCAGCAGCTTTGTTTTTCCTCCTGTGTGCACAATGCATATACATGCCATTACATGCTTATGATTTCAAAGGATGTTTTGCTTTCTGCCTTACCGGTACAGCAAAAGTTCCAACATATCTTGATAGCTGGAGTCTTGTACTTGTATAGAGGTTAAGAAATGTTCATTTGATGGCCCTAATGGGTTAAATTTTGTGTGGACATTTGCTTGGTTATAGTATTCTTTTGAAACACTAACCCAGTGAAACTACACATCTAAGACCCTATCTTACACCTGGAGATGGAGAATAAAAAGCTTTGCAGCATTCCTCATGCTGTAGTTCCTCCCTTGTCAGTTAGTGGTAGGAACATTTTGACAGTCATACAATCAAGCTAAGTATCAATTCATTGTGATGCCATCAATTGCATAGTGCTGAAGATTTTTTTCTTTGAGCTTCTTACCATGTCCATTTGTTGTTCTGGAAACTTATTGTTGCCCCATACTCTTTCCTTTGTGTATCAATGTTTGATAAACTTGCCAGTGTCAGTAACAAAATTTATCTCGTTGGCTGAGTGTTGGAATTGAATTAATTGGTAACTTCATAATTAAGTAGAGAGAAGAGTAGTGGGCCTAGTGCTCTTTCGCAATAAGAAATTGACAAAAACTTGATGCAGAAGATCAGTAGCCTCAAATTAAGGAAGGACTTGGGCCTAGCCACTAGGAGTGGGGTAGAGATAAAATTATCATATGCTATCTAATTACAAACATGCCACCAGATGATAAAAACAGATGAAGCTAGTCAACTTTCTCTTGCTCTTTTTATATGGTCCTAATTCCTTAAAAGCTCAAATTTTAGTTTCA
Organism: Eucalyptus marginata; assembly: GCA_014182565.1. Classification (NCBI taxonomy): domain Eukaryota; kingdom Viridiplantae; phylum Streptophyta; class Magnoliopsida; order Myrtales; family Myrtaceae; genus Eucalyptus; species Eucalyptus marginata. The sequence goes on along the minus strand of CM024589.1, from coordinate 41,472,016 downwards.
ATCTTAATTTTATCCCGACCTTTTTTTGGTTTCAGAAAACCCTCAACTTTAATCCCCCAATTTTCTTGTCTAAAAATTTTTCTCAAATTTTATATCCAGTCACGAGAGAGCAATTTCCATCTTGACAAGGGGCAATCTCACCGTTCAGATACCGGAATTCATGGGCAAAGGAGTCAAGAAAATCTTTTTTTTGGGTCGGAGTGTCGGTCAAGAGAGGATTCTCACCCAGGTGGGGTGGGCGATTTTTCAACATGCAATAATTACCGAGAGAGAGAGACATAGAGTCATGGTTGGTAGAAAGAGAAAGCTCCAAACTGAGAAAGGGTCCACAAAAGAAAAGAAAGAAAAAGAAGAACAGAGGTGGTGAAAAGAAAAAATGAAGAGAGAGAATTGTCGGGGCACGCGTGAGGAAAGGACAGAAAGCAAAAGGTTGCAATTTCATCGAAAGTTTACTTTTGTAGCATGTACGTTTCCTGCGAGTTCACTTTTCCTTTTGCACTCTAATTTCCAAGAATTTTACTCCTCACGGTTAAATTTCTTCATCATTTCAGTGTTTCGAAGTTGAATGACTTTTTGTTCAAAGTTAGAACCAGAGTAAGAAAAATCATTTTATCTTTAAAGAAAAGGGTATGCAGAGTTGGAGACTTTGCAAAATTCATGATTGATAGTAACGGGTTATATTCATGGGCCATCCTCTCCAAACTTACTTTTCAACAAAATGACTGTCGCATGTCAATGAATTACTTCAAAGTTACCCGCAACGCTAGGGTGATCAGTTCCCAATCTAATTCCCAATTCTATCTGAGACTGAGGATCGGACCGAACGGTCCTGGGATCAAGAACCGAGCCAACCGATCAGTCTGATCCGATAGAACCGATTACTTAACAAAAAAATTCAAAAAAAAATACTAGATTGTTACTATTTTAGAGTTGAAAAATACTTTTTTGTGAAAAAGAGTTGGTCGAATCCAATTCCCTCTGGAACCATAAACTGGATCAAAAATCACCGGTTCCATTTTTATTGAACTAAAAACCAGACCAAACCGACCGGTTTAGTTCGTACGGTTCCTGATTTCGGTTGGTCTGATAGGCTAACTCCTACACAACGTAGAGCTTGCACGTAAAACTCTAAAATTTCACTCCAATAAAAATCTTACATTAAATTAACTCCCGTCTAACCCCACAACTCCACAATGTCCTTGCTCCCATATCCTAACAAGTCCAAAATCAAATTTCACAATTCATATTTCACATAATTTTTGAATTTGTGCTCTGATTTCAAAAATCACTCCAATTAGATAGATAAATGGCTTAAATCTTTATAAAGTATTGCTAATAAAAATAAATCTATCTTGGCAGATCCCGTGATGTGCAAGCCAAACCCTCCTTCCTTTTCCTCTCCTTTTTCCCTTTATATCTCTCTTTTTTTCTTTTTCCTTTCCTTTTGTTTTTATCGTGGTGCGTGCTCTCCCTTTTCCCTTTATATCACTTCTTTTTCTTTTTCTTTTTTTTTTAAAGCCGAATTTTTGACCAGGTCAAGAAGAATGGAAAATATTATAGCGATTGCTAAAGGCGCACGTAATAAAATTTCTATTTTCATTTCCTCTTGTTTTTTTATTTACCGAATAGATTTAAACAAACTGTTTGGTAACGTAATTTGATTTTTCATTTCTGAACATATTTATATTTAAATAGATTTAAAGAAGAAATCAGAAGCTAAAACTTTTAACTTCTCAATTTCTATTCCGTAAATTTTTTAAATGCAACCCTGCACTAAACTAAGCAAAAACATTTGTCGAGAAAAATTGTAAATTTTGATTTATTGATTTGACTTTGTGTTTACAAAATAAAAATAAAAAAGGCTTTGTGTTAATTAAGAAATTGTGAAATAAATAAATAAATTTGACTACACGAAATCAATAACTTGACATCTAAGAGTTCCTCACAAGTCTAGACTAGTACCTGGAGATGTTGATTTAACTGACATTGGTCAAGATTCATCTATAGAGCTCTCAAATTCTTCAAAGCAATGTTCAGTGGAGATAGAGATGAGCTAGAGTTGGCAGTTAAGCTATTGAATTTAAAGAGATAATTTAGCACTTATAAAGTATTGTAAATTTATTACTATAAAAAAAAATTCAAGTACTTATAAAAACATTGATCATGAACTCTCTTTTTTTTCTTCACACTCCACAATTTCAAGTACTGACCTTTTAGTTTGGATCGTTGGTACATAATAGCAGCGATAATCATTTTAGCTTGCATCGTTACAATTGGATATTAGAATAAGCTTCTTTTTATTGTAAAATGAAGTAATTGATGCATTGGCTTTTTTTTTACATTTCACTCAATTCTTGATGCAAATCTTTTAAATGGAGTGGATTCAATGTCTAAAGAGCTTTGTTTAATCGAGTAACTACATAAAAAATGCATTAAATGGTATCTAAATGGATGGACCCAGTATTAAACATACAAATTGCTTCACATCTTGTACCAGCCACGTTGAATAACAATTTTAATATTTTTAGATATATTTTGAGTGGCAAGTAAAACCTATTTAACACATTTATAAAAGATAGCTACGTGTCATTATCTAAGAGTAATAGATAATTGTTAAATAAGAATAATATGCTTTTGGGTGGCAAGTAAAACCTATTGAACATTTTTATTAACATAGCTATTCCTTGTTATTTAAGAGGAGCTGCATGCATTTATGTTTAAGTATTGTATAAAGTTATATTTAATCTAAAATGAACTAAGGCTGAATGTTTCAGCTCCACTCAACGATATAAGTATTAATACGACAATTTATAGGTGTTTAAGGAAGATTGCAATCGCTTAGCGAAACCACGCAAAAACATTGGCCGCAAAAATTTGTAAATTTTGATTTGTCGATTTGTCTGTGGGTTAATCGAAAAATCGTAAAATCAATAATTTTGATTAAAAATGATTAATCGGTAACTTCACAATTAAGTAGGGAGAAGAGTAGTGGGCCCGGCGACTCGTTTGAAATAAGAAATTGACAAAAGGCAACAACTGGTGGGACCCAGCCATCAACAGAGGGAAGAAAGAAAATTATTACAAACTATCTAATTACAAATCTGCCCATGGATTCTAAAACCCTACGAAGCGCCTCGACTTTCGCTTCCCTCATCTTTCTATAGTCCTAGTTATCTAAAGATGCGGAAATTTTAGATTGAGTTTTAATTTTATCCTGAACTTTTTTTTCTCAAAAACCTCTTAATTACCCAATGCTACATCAGCCTCCAATTTTTTTATTTAAAAAGAATTTCCCAACTTTTTGTCCAGTTCCAAATGGATCTTGAATAACGAGAGGATGTGATCAAAAGAGAGCAATTTCCATCTTGACAATGAGGCAATCTCGACATTCAGGACTAGAATTCACGGCCAAAGAGGACAGGAAAATTTGGTCATAGAAAAAAGGTAGAGGATTCTCGGCCTAGTCATTGTCCTGACGCTTTGCATGTTTTTATCATTTACTGAGCACTTGTCTGGAAATTATTGGAACGGACGAATCTCTCTTTTCTTTCTCATCCACTTTTCATTTTCTCTCGCAAATCCATGTCAAGTCTCATCCTAAGTCTCTATCCACTTTTCCTCTTCCCAACAAATGCCGCGTTCTATGCGTCTAGGTTGTACGGACATTCTTAAGGACCCTTCGTGTCGTGTTCGACACGCTCCAACACGCGGTCAACTGCCTTCGACACGCTCCGACACGCGAGTCGAAAATTTCGGACGCGTGACTTTGACACGCACGGGATTATTTTTACAAATTTCCAAAACTTCTGGGGTCTAAATATAAATATATGAAAAAAAAAATACAGCTTCTTCTATTGAACATACATATTGCTTCACATCTTGCACCAATCAAGTTGAATAACAACGTTAATATGCTTGGATATATTTTGAGTGATCAATAAAACCTATTTAACATAATTATAAAGATAGTTACCCCATAGATCTATATAAAATAAATTGTTGGATGGGAATAATATGCCTAGGTGTATTATGGGTGGTAAGTAAAACCTATTTACATTTTCAATAACATAGCTACCCCTCATTATTTAAGAGGAACCGCATGCATTATGTTAAAGTATTATTTAAAATATTGAACTAACACTGCACGTATTAGTTCCCTTTAATAATATAAATATTTGAATTAACATGCATTACAAATTATAAGTGTTGAAGGAAGATTGCAACCGCTAAACAAAACCAAAAAAAAAAAAAAAAAAAAAATTATGAATTTGGCTTTGGGTTGATTAAGAAATTGTGACGTCAATAAATTTGATTAAATGATTAATTGGTAACTTCATAATTAAATAGATAGGAGAGTAGTGGGCTTGGCCATTCCTTTGCAATAAGAAATGGACAAAAACTCGGTAGAGATGAGCGATCTAATCCCTCGGATGATGAGAACGGGTGAAGTCCTCAACTTTCTCTTTCCTCCTTTTATACGATCTAATCCCTTAAAAACCCTCAAATTTTAGGTCCAATCTTAATTTTATTCCGAATTTTTTTATTTTAAAAAAAAAACCTCAACTCTAAACCAAATGTTACATCAATCCTCAATTTCTTCATCTGATTTTTTTTTTCAAATTTTATATCCAATCCCAAATGTGTTCCAAATAACAATAAAAATTCTTGAGGATGAGATCAAGAGAGCAATTTTCAGCTTGACAAGGGACAATCTCGGCATTCAGAGATTGAAATTTACGGTCAAAGAAACAAGAAAATTTGGGCATGAAAAAGCAGAGGATTCTCGGCCGAATGGGTGGGGCGTTTTTCCACACGCAATAGTTGCCAAAGGGAGCTCGAAAAAGAAAAGATGGCGCTTTTCTTCCTGGCCAAGAAAAGGGGGAGAGAGGGTTATGGTCGGCAAAAGAAAGAGAGCTTTTACAAAGAAAAACTGATAAAGTGATCTGCAAAAGAAAGAAAGAAAAGAAGAACAGGAGAGGTGAAAAGAGAAAAATGAAGAGAGAGTGAGAGAAATTGTCGGGGCACCCCTGAGGAAATGACAGAGAGGAAAAAGCTGCAATTTCACTGAAAGTTTGTTTAATCTACTTTTGTAACATAGTTCACTTTGCCTGTGCATTGAAACTTCCACCAATTGAAGGTGATGACCATAAGTGCATGTTTAGAGGTCCCCACCAATGAATTATTAATTTATATCTAGTTCGACAAATTTGAATTATCGATGCATGCCGACTGATTAGATTAGATAAATTAAACCAATAATATATATAAAATAAAGTAAAAGCAAAAGCAAAAAGGCATTTTAACTTATTTATGAGATTTGAAGGGGAAATTAAGACGGAATTGAGTAAAAATAAATTCTTCTCATTGTGTTACAGTACCAAATGAATATATACACATTAATGCATGTTGATAATTTTTTATAATCCTTGACACGCTTTGATAACATAATTTTTTAGAATAAGTTATCCTTATTTAGTACTAAAATGAAGTTTATCAATTTGCCTGTATAATGTATATCAAGCTCAACGTAAGAAGGGTAAATTCCCAGGGGGTCACGCCACCCTTCCATCTTGGGGGAGGTTGGGGTTCAAATCTCCACCTTCTCGTGGGGATGATTTCATTTCGGGAGTGGGTTGAGCCCCACGCCCGCAAAGGAGGCGGGCAAAAGTTCGAGAGTGTGTGTTAGAGTAGGATTAGCGATACTGCAGACCTGAAAAAAAAAAAAAGTGTGATTAAGAGCTTAAAAATATTTTACGAAAAACACCTTTTTCTGACGAAAAATAAATTAACAAAAGAAAGAGGAAAGTTTGTCGGTGTAGGTGGTGGACTATGCGTGCCCTCTTCATTGTCTTGACGCTTTGTATGTTTTTATCTATTTTGAGCACTTGTGTGGAAAATATTGGACTAGACAAATCTCTCTCTCTCTCTCTCTCTCTCTCTCTCTCTCTCTCTCCACTTTTCATTTTCTCCCGCAAAACCATGTGATAGGCATGTGAGGGAAGCAGTGACAACAAGGGAAAGATAAAAATTTGGAGTGAGGAAGAAAGAAATGTGCAAAGGAACTAGAAAGAATTGTCGTGGAGTTGAAAAGTCTACTTGGAAAAGAAATTAGACAAGATGAAAGAAAAAATGTGCAGAGCATTGATGTGTTCAAAGTGGTCTCCACCTTAACAGATACGTAGCAATGGTTATAGAAATATCTATCCTCATACTGGTTCTTATTCAACGTTGGCTGCTCTTTGGTTAGTCCAAGAAATAATAAAATTATTAATGATTCATGCATCTGCATCTGCACATGTCTTGTCTAGATGGATTGCAAGTTGTTGTCCATGTCCTATTATATATTTAGAAAATCTTCCCTTTATATTTGCCATTGTATTCAATTACTAGCAAAATTAAGGCAAATGCGTGTAAAAAATTGTGTGTCATTGAAAGTCATTTCGGTCGGTTCTTCGTTGGGTCTAATTCAATGCTGTTGGCCGCCCTTTTGTTTGTCCAAGAAACAATAAAGGGAAAAATGCAAGGAGTCCTAAAATTATTCAGAATATCAAGCCACTAGAGCTTTCCTCTCTACTTTCCTTGGGTTTATAATCATCTGAAGTCTTTATATATATATATATATATATCTATATGTAGTAGATTTTAAGTGATTGTTGATAATGTAACGTCTCAATAGTGAAATAAAATTCATCTTTTTGATATGGTAATACCTAATTGATTCAAGTTAAATTTGTAATTGGGATCAAGAATTTAAAAATATTTAACAAAAGTAACTTTTCTAATGGAAAACAAATTAGAAAAAGCAAAGGAAAGTGCAATGGGGCAGCAATTCATCAATTATGACCACTTTCTATGGATACAAATAAAGCAATCGTCTTTTATTTTTGGTTTTATTTTTTCATTACTTTTGCATCGAACTTGCTTACATTTTATTTTCATCCGGGAAGGATCGCCTTGGATTCTCTTGTCCTTTGAAACTTCCCCAACATTAAGGCAACGACTATAAATGCATGGTCGGGGTCCCGGTCAACAAATTACGTATTTATATACAGCTCGGCAAATTTGAATAATCGATATATGCCAACTGATTAATTTATGAGATTTGAAGGGGAAATTAAGGCACAACCAAAGCAAAAAATAAATTCTTCTCATTGTGATGGGTATAAAATATATATATAGCATGTTGATAATTTTTGTGATCCTCAACACGTGTTATCTCATTAACCTTATAAATATTGAAATGAAGTTTATCAGTTTAACAGTATAATATTTAACAGGCGTAAAGTGAGAGGGATTAAATTTATAAGTAGGATCGAGAGCTTAAATATATTCAATAAAAATACATTTCCATTGGAAAATAACTTAACAAAAGGAAAGGAAAAGGAAAGTTCAACGGTGCATGCAATGGAGTAAGTTCAACGAAGACTCGTCCAAAGTCTCTTTCCACTCATCTTCCCAACAAATCCACCGTTATATGGGTATCGAAATTTTATCGGAGCTTGTTTATTAATTCTCATCCTTTTTAAAGCCTTCTTGGCAGGCGTCTTTTGTCTCTCTCTGTTCTCTCTCGTGAAGTTTGTTTCTCCTCCTCCTCCTCTTCGCATAGTTCCCCGGAGAAGACAGAGTCGCGACACCTTTCCTCCTCCTTTGTTGCCGCAACTAGTCTTGAGAAACGGTAGGCGCCTCTCTCCTTGGCAATTCCTGCTCTCTCTCTTTGGCAATTCTCGCTTTGTTTTTCATTGCTCCCCTTTGCCTTTTTTTATCAGGGTTTGATTTGTCGCTCGATTGAGCGAGAGGGTTAGTCGTAGATCGTTTGCGTTTTGCTGTTCGTTCGATTTCTTCCTGTTGTAGCTCTTCTCGTGTCGTTTTGGAGGTGCTCTCACTTTCGCCATCGACGTACGGACCGCTCGTGCTCTCGCTTCCCGTTCTTCTTAACAACAAATCTGCAATCTGGGGTTCCCTGCGATTCTTCTTTCCTCGTGGGTTTCTCCCCCTTTGCGGAATCGAAGTAGTGGGTAAAAGGAAAAATGAGATTTTGGGGTCGATGGTTCGTGTGTTTCACAAGTGTGGTAGAAGCAAGCCCATATCTGCCCTTGGATGATTAAAACAAGTGAAACTCCTCGATTTTCTCTTCCCTTTTTTATATGGGCCATCTCTCCTAAAAACTCTCAAATTTTAAATCCAATTTTAATTCTACCCTAGAACTTTTTATCTAAAAAAAATCTTTAACTTTGGATTCAGTCGTAAATCTATTCCCAATTCTTTTCTCTGAAAAATTCAAAATTTATTGTCCAATCCAAAATATGCCCGGACATTTTTTTTTCTTAAAAAAATGAATAACCAATCTCAAATTTACCTCATTAATCCTACGCTAAAAAATATTGTTACTTGTTTGACGTGGCATTAAAAAATCTACGTTAAAAATATGACATGGAAAATTATATCCAAAACAAAATCGTGTTTGATCATAAAATTGGGAATCAATCCACCTAGATAAGTTCACTAATCCAATTCACTAGCAAAAAAGGGCATACAATGTGATTGATTTAGATTATCTAGTGAAATGAATTTAATTTCTGCGAGAGTCGAAAGCATTTAATCAATCTAATGAATATGTTTTTGATTAGTTTTGTCGCTAAAATAATTTATTAGGATTAAAATCTAATTCACAAGAATATAATGATCAAAAGTTTACTTTCTTAGAACGTTTGTGCATATAATCACCATATAAGCGTGTACATAGGAGCTTGTACCCTTCTAGATTATCATTTTGTCCAAACACAGTAATAAAATTATCTTATAAAATGCAAGAGCATGACCATTTCATAATATTAAAGAAAGTAAATTCAAATTTATTGATTTCAAAATATATATAAACTCAACATATTGAAATTAAGTACTTTATTCTAAAAATGATAATAATCCGAAAGATGAGACTACTTTTGATACTACGTAGGTAAGGATATAGCTCTATAAACTTTGTGGAATTTTTTGACCAAAAAACTTTGTGGAGTTAGAATTATTTAAGTTTCTATGGTTAAAAAAGCTTTATTTAAATTCTAAACATTATCTATTTATACAAATATAAAACTGAAAACTTGAGAATTTCTTGTGCTCTCTCAAAAAATTCACTATGTCCTTACCTAATATTATGATCTAAATGAATTAGATGATGTAAAACTGTTATCCAATGCCATAAAAATACCTACACGCGTCTTTCATAGTTTGTTAATGTTCTAGGACGAAGGAAAAAAGGTTCTGATTGCGGGGCCTGCATTCATGCCAAAAGTACTATTTTTTCACAAAAAGAAATAAGATTTAGGGAGTAGGCCTCATCTATTTTCTCTTCTTCCCAGATCTAAGGCTAGCCGTGAGGTTTCGTTTTCAGTGACCCGTTTTATTAGATCAGATAGGCTCTGGCCCTGGTTCCAAAAATTAGTAATTAGTTCTTTTGTGGATAGGATCAGACTTGGAATCGACCATTCTAATTTACGGTATCGTAATAGCAATTCTCTTTTATTTTTGGTTTTATTTTTTTCATTCGTGTGCACCCCAACTTGCTCACATGTTATCTTCTTCCTAGGTAGGATTGCCTTGGATTCTCCACTGCATTGAAACTTCCACCACACAAAGGCAGCGCTTGAATTTTATTGGTGCATGCCAACTGGTTGGAATAGATAAATCAAACCAATAAAAAGAAATATATATGTATGATAAAGAAAAGCAAAAGCAAGAAGGCATTTATGAGATTTGAAGGAGAAATTAAGGTTCAACAGAAAAAAAGGAAGGGAAAATTAAGGTAGAACGAGAACCAAAAAGACATTATTCTCATTGTGCTCGGGTACAAAATAAATAAATATATATATCAATTTGATAATATTTATGATCATCGACACACGTAAATAACATATTTTTTTTAGAATAAGTGATTGTTGTAATATGACATTTCAGTATTAAAATGAAGTTTATCAGTTTGATGGTATAATATTTAAAAGGCTTAAAGTAAGAAGGGTAAATTCCATATGGGATTACGACCAAAAAAATTCCTAAGTAGAATCAAGAGATGAAATATAATTAACAAAAATACCTTCTCTTATGGAAAACAAATGGACAAAAGAAAAGGACGGTTCGACCGTGCAAGCAATGGACTAAGCAGGGGACTCTTCACCGTCCCGATGCTTTTGACGTTTTTATAAATTCCGAGCACTCGTTTGGAAAATATCGGACAGGACGAATCTCTCTCTCTCTCTCCCCCATCTTTCGTCTTCTCCTGCAAATCCCTGTCACAGCCTCGTCATAAGTCTCTCTACGCTTTTCATCTTCCGAACAAATCCACCGCTTCATGTGTATCGAAATTTTAAAAGACCACAATAGAAGAGGCAAGAAGGCATTTCCTGTTTTCTGAGGGGCATTCTGGTTTTTTTCTCCGTTAGGGCTTGAAAGCTGAACTCAATGGCAGAGTCAGAGGCCGAAATGCATCGTCGCATTGAGAAGAGGAAAACTAATGCGAGTGGAAATGCAGAGGATGTTGATACTGGTGCATCTGGTTCGATGACTGTGCTGACGGAAACTAATTTCGTTGGATCTGGTTCGTCTCGGACAGAAATTAACAATAGTGCATCGACTGGAAACTGCTACGAGGTGTTCTTGAGTTTCAGAGGCCCAGATACTCGACATGGCTTCACCGATCACCTCTACGATGGGCTCCTCAGAGCCGGTATTCACACTTTCAGAGATGATGACGAGCTTTGCCAAGGCGAGGACATCAGACCAGAGCTCATGGCAGCCATCACGAATAGTAAGGTCCTGATCCCCATTTTCTCTGTGAATTATGGTACAAGCAGTTGGTGCCTGGATGAACTGGTTCAAATAATGGAGCGCAAGAATAATAAGGGGCAGATGGTGCTGCCTATATTCTATAAAGTGAAACCAGCTGACGTGGGACATCAAATCGGGAGTTTTGGAAAGGCTTTTGATGAGCGTAAGCAGCGTTTGCTTGAGAGGTCTTCTTTCGACCCAGTGATTTTGGAGAAATGGAAGCAAGCACTCCTTGAAGTCAGCAACTTGAAAGGATACGAAGCCGATGGGTAAAATTTCACCAAGGCATTCTCTACTTTCTTTTAATATATGCGGGTGTTTACTGGTTGTTCTGATTCTCACCTGCTTCATTTTTCGTTCTATATATATAAACAGAAAGATCATGTTGGCAGTAAGATCCTCCAAAGCATGAGTTCGATAAATTATTCTTTTTTTTTTTTTTTTTTTGCTTTAATGATATTGACAAATCTACTAATAAATCTTATTGGTATGATCCCATTCACTTGAATGATAAGATTTTTCGATTGAGTTTTTACTCTTATATCCAAAGATTTTGTAACATTGTGCCATTTTTTTTTTCATGTTTATAGTGTACATCACACTAGTCATCATCACAAACTTTTCTAATTACATATTTATTTGAGATTAATAGTACAACTTATTGGTGATTTTTATTTAGGGCTCGTAACATCATATATCATGCATAGTGATTGTCAAAGGTATAATTCTTTATCTTCCCAAGTTACATTTATTAAATCATTAATATTGTTGACTAGTTGCTATTAAAATTATTTTACAAAACAAATGTTTCATTAGTTATATATGATGATAGAAAATATAAAAAAAGAAGAAAAGGGGATTATTTATATTATATATTTGTTTGAATAATTTTCAATGCATTTCCTATCTTCAGCAAGTAATTTCTATCTCATACACCTAAATATATTGAATCAATGTTCTTATTTTGGGAAAAAATTATTCTTCTACTTAGATCAATTAAAATCAAAGAACATAGTTACTCAAAAGGAAAACAAAGTACAAGAACTTATCATCCCTAGAGGCAATGAAAACTGATAAGAACACCAATCTATAATGATAACACAAGTAGAAACTTGCAATCGTGTAGAAATGCGCAAACAAGGAGAAATTCCCTCAATTGCATTCCAGTTTTCACTATATCACAATCTGAATGGCTTTTTAATTGATAGTCTCGCACCAAAAGTTATGACTTGTTTATTGATTGATAGCTGACTCTCATACTAGGTTGGCTTATTGGATTTTTGATTATTCAAAGGCTCTAGAAAGTTTTCAAAATTACGTCCACGTCATCCCTAATATCTTTAACAAACAACAAGTCTAAAATTTGATTCAAATTCATAACATATACAATATTCAAGGTTCATAAGTGATGCCCTCAAGTTTCTTCTAACTTAATAAATTATGTCGGAGTAATAGTGGAAGGGGGCACATCATGTGAAACAACCACAAGCATTTCTCAAACTTTATTCTTAGCATATAAGATAATATATGGAGATGTGACAAAAATGGAGGTGTGACAAAAACGATTCTTGAATTTTTTTCAATTTATTCTGGATTCGTTTATTACTTCTTTCTCAATAGATAAAAAATATAAAATTATTGTTGCCACATGTTTGAACTCTTGTCACATTTGACAGGTCTGAAGCAAAGTTGGTGAAATCGGTTGTCCAAAAAGTGTTGAGTGAATTGAAGAAAAAGTCTGAGTTGATTATTTCTGAGAATTTGGTCGGAATTGATAGTCATGTGAAGAACATTATGGAACTTCTGGATGATAAATCTCATGCCCTCCTATTTATTGGCATCCATGGAATGGGAGGCATTGGTAAAACTACTCTTGCTAAAACCATTTACAACAAGCTATCCGATCAATTTGAGCATCGTAGCTTCATTGCTGATATAAGGGAATCATTGAAGCGTAATGGTGTACATTACTTACAAAATCAGTTAATCTTTGATCTATCGAAACATGAAAATGCAGTTCATGATAAGGATGGAGGGATTAATTTCATCTCCTCTAGGTTTAAAGATAAAAAAGTCCTTCTTCTTCTTGATGATGTGGATAATGTCAATCAAGTGAAGTGTTTGGCCGGTAATCATGATTGGTTTTCTTTGGGAAGTAGGATCATTATTACTGCGAGAAACAAGAGAATTCTTGAATTAGCTGGGGTGGACCAAAACTATGCCCTTACCGAATTGGATCCCGATCAATCTTTGATTCTGTTTAGCAAACATGCGTTTCGAAAGGACTTTCCTCCAAGTGAATTTGAGGGCCTCACTCGTGAAGTTGTATCCACTGTTGGAGGACTTCCCTTATCCCTTGAGGTTTTAGGTTCATTATTTTGTGGAAGAGAATCAAAAGAATGGAGAGATATGATAAAAAAGTTACAAAAGGTCCCTCTTAAAGAAGTGCAAGAAAAGTTAAGGATAAGTTACAATGCATTAGACTATGGACAAAAACAAATATTTTTGGATATCGCTTGCTTTCTCATTGGCACTGACAGGAGAATTGCATTCTACATGTGGGACGCTTGTGACTTTTTTTTTCCAGGGGAGAATATTGAAGTGTTGAAATTTATGTCATTAATAAAAATTGAAGATGATCTTAAGCTCCGAATGCATGACCAATTAAGAGATCTTGGTAGGGCAATTGTTCGTGAGGAAAACGAGCAGCATCCTTGGCACCGTAGCAGGTTATGGGACTCCGAGGAAGCCTTGAAAGTGCTAAAGAGAAATAAGGTAACCGTTTCTCTTCTTTTGTTCCCTTAGTCCATGTTCTCTTGTTAGAGTAGGGTTGGTGGTCAACTCAATGCTTGCTCTAGTGAACATAGAACCTTCTAATATTAGTATCCTTGTATTGTTTCATTGACATGATTAGAAAGTAGGAGGTTGCTTCTCTCTTAGTAAGTATCGCAGCTTATCTAAGATATTTCTTAAGCAAGTGTATATTACAAAGTTACCTCCAAGAATGAGGTACTTTCAAATTTTTTAGATATTGATAGGGGTATTCTATATTGAGAAAAATCTTGAATTTCTATATTGATTTAGTTGCGTCCTTGACGCATGCAATAAATAACTTGACTATACTACTGTAAACCGTAGCTACTCGGGATATATAAATCATATGTTAGAATTAATATAATAGGACTAACGATGCCCACATTTCTCATGAAATTTTAGTCACTATTCCATAATAGAGAATGGAAGGGATACTTATTTTCTACATTAAAGGTCAAGGAGATAAATACTCTAAAATTCTATTATGTATAATTAAGCATGAGATTGTATTTGCATTTGTGAATTAATCATGATTGCGACTCTACTCTTTTTAATCCATCATTTGGTTTGACTTTAGTTGTTGATCAAAAGACTCGCACTTATTTACAGTCTCACCGTATGTATAATCACAAGAGCTAATTCATAGATTAACAAGTTCGAAGCCGGTGTCCATTTATTATGTCTTTCGTACTACATAATAAAACAAACTAAACTAAGCAAAATAAAAATGAATATGTTGTATATTTTATATACAAATATAATGGTATAACTAAATTTTACAACTAAAAGGTACAGTTTGATATAATTATGTCAGTATTCTTCCATGATTCCATTTCGTTCTTCATCCATGGCACTATCGTAAGTTGAAATCAGAGTGGTTCTGCTAAAAATGATATAAGTTCTTCTTTTCAGTTTATTCCAACATTGAATGAAAATATCCGAAGTTATTTTCATATATATTATCTAAAATACAAGCAGCTGAAAGAACCACAATATGCACCACTTCCGATTGAAAAACAAATGCCAAATATCCTTCTTTATTTTGAAAAAGTACTGCTGCCCCTTGTTGGTCCCAAGGGACGAAGGAGGCTGGGTTAGCCACTCAACTCTCAGCCTGTTCCTTTTACAATTATGCCGAACCTTTAGAAGGACCCTCCAGCGTAAGCTCGATCGAAATGCCACTTGAGATCTATCAAGGAAATGAAGAATTTCGTCCACATCCTTCTTCTCAAGTGTTGCACCTAAAGTACATTGTAGAAAGATTGCTTGTACAAGACGTCCTATAACTTGGCAAAGCGACTTGGAGGTCACCCAATACTCTCCTTTGTTGAAGTGTTTATGAAAAAAATGCTTGCCAAGTGTGAAGCAAGGACAAAGCACTAGCACGACTTACTAAATAAACCAAAAAATAAAAGACATTTAAAGCATAATTGAAACACACTCATAACTCACTCGTTGGATATTAATGAGTGCACAGCCAAATAAAAGAAGTACGACTTTTTGCAATTGGGATAAATATTACACAAGTCGAAAAAAATCCTAAAAGGACCCAGCATTTTGAATGTGGAATGAAGATGACATTACCTTTCAAACTCATCCTTTTACTCATGGGACAAAAATGACGCCCGCCATCAATTCTGCCTATTTTCACTTTAAATCATCTCGAGTCATTCTACACAGCTCATTGTGCGGATATGCACAATGAACCATGTTAATCATGACTAAAACTTTTTTTTCTTTGCAAAAAGCCAGGAATTTTGTAACAAATTGTTAACATGATTATAAAGTAAAACACAACATCCTTTTTGGTGTGGGTTGACATCAGTCAATCTGTACGTTAGCACAATGAACAATGTAGGGCATCCGTGGCGATTTAACAACTTTTATAGATGAAATTTGTACTAGGTGTTAATTTTGTTCTATGGTTAAATAGTTGGGCTATTTTTATTGCGTTTGAAAGGTTATGTTATCTTTGTCGTAGATGCTGAAGGTTAGGCTTGATAGATGTTTGAAAGGTTTTGCGACTTGAGTACAAAAGGTTGGCTTATTTTTGGGATTCGGCCACACCCTAGCTATTGATTTTTTTAAGTTGAAAAGAGTTACACACCACACAAAGAAGTCTTGAAGATAGATCGGGCATTCTAATATTTTGAGAGGGAAGTTTATTGTGGGGGAGTCCTGTTAGCATAATAGTCTTTGGGGTACCATAATAATAATAACATGTAAGCCACATATTCTTAAAGGAGTGAATCTCCAAATAATTTTTAATTATCTGTTATTTGTTTTTTTGTGACCTCTAACCAACTGTTAATCTTATAGTCGATTAGTAATAGTAGCATTTCTTTGGGAGCAATGACTAATTTGAGTAGATTACTTATGTTGAAGATTTCTTTCTTTTTCACGGATTCCTTTTGAGTGTTGAGATCTAAATCCTTCCCAAATTATTATGTTGTTCACGTATGAGTATCCATGAAATCTCGTATAACATTGTGAAGTACAATAGCAAAATTTCTGGTTCCAAGAAAATGACATGTGGAAGTCCATGAACTTTTTGTATTACTTCTTGACTTCTTATGCATAATGATTATTATTATTATTTTATTTGTGAAAGCTTGCTACAATTTGATTCTCAGGAATAACTATTCTATTTCCATTCTATTTTGATGAAGTAATTATTCCTTCATTTTATTGAAAAACAGAGTAGAAATTACTATACTCTTAAAATCAGGAGTAGTTATTTCTGTCGGGGCCAAGGAATAGCCATTCCATGTAGGCTTGTAGCCAAAAATAGCTTCAATTTTCTCATTTCTAAAAATGCTTTGCACTTTTCATAATTAATTTTTTAATATTTTTATTATTTTTAAGTAACTCGGTTATTTATGATTATGATTATATCAAATTGTAATTTATATTTAAACTAAAATTTATGATAAAAATCGTAAGTTTAGAGATTATTAATATAGCTAATAAACTATTTATGATTATGAATATATCAAATTGTAATCTATAGCTAAACTAAAATTTTCGATAAAATAATAAGTTGTAGAGAATATTAACATAGCTAATATTATTGTCTCAGTTATTTATGATTAGAAAATAATTAATTAAGAATATTTCAAGTTACTACTAGTAAATAATAAGTACATAATATATTAATATAACTATAGTCACAATATTCAGTTTCTTGTAATTAGTTATTACTCCAATGGAAAATAAGAGTATGTTTTTTTTTTTTTAATTAAGTAGCACAGTCGAGTTATACACAAAAAATTAACGTGAAATTTACATAGAGAAAAATATTTCTATTAAAATAGATCAAATTAACTTTTGATTTTGTACATTGCAATTTGATTAAATTCCTTGCATTGCACGCTTGTCTTAACTAGTATGGTAATCAAGCTACAGTATGGGAAAGAAGAAAATTACAAGTTGTAAAGTTTTTACTTTGAATGAACCATGCATCATAATTCTTTTTGAGATCCGAATGTATATGGCCAAATTTCAAAATGGAAGTTGACATCCTTCACTTTGTTAGCCTTTATAAATATTGTTTATTGGCGTAAAAAGAAAAATCATATCTTCGCATTGCTGGTCTCTTGAACACATTAATGCACGTCAATCGCAATATGAACAAATAATATTATATTACCTTAGTTGGATTTAGTATTAATAAACGTTGATTCTTGCTTGCAGGGAACGGACAAGATTGAGGCCATTGATCTAAGTAAAGGCAACTCAGAAGGCCTCGGCAAAATAGTCGAGCGAGATGGCGACAATTACACAGCAGAACAATTCAAAAAATTGACAAGTCTAAGATTCCTTTTCATGAAAGGGGCACATCTCAGTGGAGATTTTAAGGACTCAATGGAGGAGTTAAAATGGCTTCGATGGCGAGAATGTCCCGCGAGTTTTGAAGTAAACAATTTTCACATGCAGGAATTACTTGTACTCGAATTGCGAGGAAGAGCGATAAATGAGAAATGGGGAGGATGGAGTTTTTTCAAGGTAAGAATTAGACTCTTTTTTTTTTCCTCTCCTTTTATGCTTTCTTTTGAATCATAATGACTCTAGACTCACCCATTGACATTCATTATTGTTTTTTTATTTTTTTTCGTAGATGGCAGAGAAGCTTAAATATCTAGACCTTTCAAATTGTCCTTCCTTGGAAAATACTGACTTCCTCTCAGCTTTTGAGAAGTTAGAGGTTCTCATCCTCTATAGTTGCTGGGAACTGAAGCGAATTGACGCTTCCATTGAAGACATGGAGGGCCTCCTTCGCTTGGAGCCGGGCTCGTCCCACGCGCTTCATACCGCGGACACAGGCGCCAAACGCCCCGTTCCTCGTTTGTGCCTCAGGGAGCTTCCAGCAAAAATAGGTAAATTAAAAGCACTGCAGCAACTCGATCTACAGCATACTCTATCCCTTTCTGCATTACCAGATGACATAGGGTCTTTGGAGAATCTAGAGATTCTAGATATTTCTTGGAGTGGTATAGAAGAATTACCCAATGGTATTGGGAGTCTGAGAAAGCTCCGAGAGTTACGTGCTAACGGTTGTGATAAACTGAAAGAGATAATGGTAGAAAGCATGTGTAATCTTTCTTCCCTACGACGCCTTGATTTTGCGGGTTGTAGGAAGCTCCATTCGCTGCCAGACCTTCCTTTCGGCTTAACATATTTGGGCGTCACCTGTCGAAGTGGCAAATTGCCTTCGCTTTCCCACCTGGCCCATCTCAAGGAACTACAACTTTGGAATTGTGGATATATCGAGTGCATCCAGGAGCTTTCATCAACGCAATTTACGACTTTAAAATGGTCCCAACCGACGTACATTGAAGAATCGGAATTACCACAATCCCTAAACACGCCCTTCAGGTTAGAAATCTTGGATGTCCGGGAATGTAGATCTATCGAAACGCTGGACGTTTCACAGTCTGTCCATCTAAGGACATTACTTCTCTGGGGTTGCGATAACCTACTTGAAGTTCGAGTTCTTGACAAATTGATATATTTGGAAAGCTTGGATATCACATGGTGCAATTCAATCAAACGATTGGACCTTCCAAAATTCGAGGGTCTGAAGGAATTGAAGGTTCAAGGCTGCGACAAATTAGCCAAAATCCAAGGGCTTGATAGTTTGGAGTATTTGGAAAGTCTATATATCTCCGAGTGCACTTTAATTGGAAGGCTAGATCTTCCAAAATTTGGGAGGCTGAAGGAATTAAAGGCTAAAGGATGCGTAAACTTAGCCAAAATTCAAGGCCTTGATAGCTTGGAGTATTTAGAAAGGCTAGATATCAAAGATTGCGCTTCAATTGAAAGGCTAGACTTTCCAAAATTTGGGAGGCTGAAGGAATTAGAAGTTAGAAGATGCGTAAACTTAGCCAAAATTCAAGGCCTTGATAGCTTGGAGTATTTAGAAAGGCTAGATATCAAAGATTGCGCTTCAATTGAAAGGCTAGACCTTCCAAAATTTGGGAGGCTGAAGGAATTAGAAGCTAGAAGATGCGTAAACTTAGCCGAAATTCAAAGCCTTGATAGCTTGGAGTATTTAGAAAGGCTAGATATCGAAGATTGCGCTTCAATTGAAAGGCTAGACTTTCCAAAATTTGGGAGGCTGAAGGAATTAGAAGTTAGAAGATGCGTAAACTTAGCCGAAATTCAAGGCCTTAATAGGTTGGAGTATTTGGAAATGCTAGCTATCGAACTGTGCACTTCAATGGAAAGGCTAGACCTTCCAAAATCCGGGAGGCTGAAGACATTACAAGTCACAAGATGCCACAAATTAGCCGAAATTGAAGGCCTTGATAGGTTAACGTTGCAGGAACTGAATATCATCATATGCAAGTCACTCAAAACAATTCCAGAATTGATATATTTGGAAAGCTTGGATATCCGAGGCTGCGATTCAATCAAACAGGTGGACCTTCCAAAACTCGAGGGTCTGAAGAAATTGACTATTAAGACATGCTACAAATTAGCCGAAATTCAAGGTCTTGATAGGTTGGAGTATTTGGAAAGGCTAGATATCAAATCGTGCAGTTCAATGGAAAGGCTAGACCTTCCAAAATCCGGAAGGCTGAAGATATTAAAAGCTAGAGACTGCACAAACTTGGTTGAAATTCAAGGCCTTGATAGGTTGGAGTATTTGGAAAGTTTAGATATCGAAAGATGCACTTCAATGGAAAGGCTAGACCTTCCAAAATCCGGGAGGCTGAAGAAATTACAAGCTGGCGGATGCGTAAAATTAGCCGAAATTGAAGGCCTTGATAGGTTAACGTTGCAGGAACTGAAGATCATCGGATGCGAGTCACTCAAAACAATTCAGAATTATGAATGGGAACTCGGATGATTTATCGATATAAAAGCGATGAATCAGACTATGAATTTTCATATGAATCGACGAATATCGGATGACTCGGATGATCTTTTCAATATTATATCCTAGCTGATAGTGTCATCATTGTCTCCTTATTTGAATTCAAGGAATTGAGGGGAGATATCCATGGAAATTGTTGTGTGCTTTGGCAACAAGATTTTGCTTATCATGCCAGTAAGGGAAATAGATGGAAAAGGCTTTCTAAGTGCATCATTTGTCATTAGTTTTCGGGTAAGATCCTTCATCCTATGCAGAAAATAAAGATTCTCAACGTTTGATTGATTATGGGAATGCTGGAAGTAGTGCATAAAACTGATGTATACAGGTATCTGATAGCATGCCAAAGGTCATTATGTAGGTCGAGAAATGAAAAATGAAGGACCCTATAGAGCGGTCCTCCTAATTGAGGTTTTAGTTTGCTCTGCCCTTACCATGTAGCTCATGACTGCATGTTTCTAAGTTATGCTTAAGAGTTAATTTACGATGCAAATGGAGCATGTTGACAGGGCATCCCTTGGCATCAACCATTGAGTTCCACACATTTTATTTCACAGAACTGTCTGCATTGGCTGATTAAAGTAACCGTATCAGTTTAGAAATGCTAAATGCAAGAACAAGCTCTTCTTCTAGTGGTGTGGCTGTGAGTGAATTAATAAACAGGGAAGAAGCAAAAGCATTGTGAATTATTTGGATCGATCTAGAAAATTGCAATTCGAATTTTATTGACTATGGATCCTTGTTCATTTGGTTTGAATCCAGAATATACCTACTCCAAGGCTAATAATAGATTATCCCAGAGAATGCATCTTGATGTTTGTAGAGTTGGTAAAGCCATCTGTCATATACTTGAACTTTTGAGCTAAGCAAGACATTACTACAATGTCCTTTGACATAATCGTCTGTACTGTAATATAATTCCTTATATTGTGCATAAGCTCTTGTTAGTTCATTTACTTGCTGAAAAGTAAAAGACAGGAGGCATTTGTATAAGTTTCCTGAGGAAACTTTTCGATATCCTATATGCCATTTGAAAACTGCCTTGCATTAATTCTAATGCATGAATAGGATGTAATGATAAGGAAAAGAATCATACTATGTCCCACAAAAGCAAGCAACTTGAGTTGAATTCACTATGTTAATTTGATCAAAGCTTCTGTGGGTGATGATGTTAGATGCCCCATTTGTTGGATCCAAAGAGCTCAAAAGGAATATTGAGTTTGACAAACAGAGATTTGTAAACTTCAGAGTATTATTACTAGTTCGTTGATGTTAGTTGCTGGATTGATTTCATCTGACTCACCGGCAGGATTTGGTTATTATTTCACTAGTTGATGTAAATGTTGAAATATTCGAAAGAGCTTTCGCAAGGCACTTCTAAAATAGATCGAAATCATAGAAGGATTAGGAGCTCAATGCATACTTGGAATGGTAAAAGGTTGTTTGCATGTTGTCATCCCACATTGCCCTGCTTATATTTAACAGAAGCTTTGCACAGCTGAAAATGTCCGCCTCCACTCCTGTGATCAAGTCTTTCTATCTTCCTTATTTTCTCTCCCACATGTTACTCTAGGATTCAAGTGGACTTTCCTCATCCTCTCACTCTTCAACTAGCTTGAGCGTTCCTCTAGGTTTGAGCTCTATCCTTCATAAGCCCTCTTTCAGCTCGCATCCTTGTGATTTGCTCTAGTGCTAATGTTGCGTTTTCAACTGCTCGCGAACTATGGAGACCAGCGAAGGACCACAGTGTGTCGTCCTCCTATTTCAGCTTCAAGTCATAAATTACTAGTTTCTCAGGTTCGGCTCCTAGTGTTCTTTTGTGACCTAATGGGCAGTTGACTCGATTGTTCCAAGTTGATTTTCTGAAGTTTGCTTGATTTCTGATTGGCAGGTGAAGATGATGGAGTGGAATCCAAAGAAGTATTGGCCGGCGATGGTCAAGAAGGACTCAAAGGCGATGTCAATTGGCAGAGGATGTGGACAGTCTCTCCTTGTAATTGCTTCAAAGCGAGAAGGTTGGTCAGCTTAGTATTCCTTGGATACCGCGAAATATGGTCAGCTTGGTATTTGCTTTCATGTACCCTAGCAACTATTTTGGTAGGCCTTCACTGGGTTTTGCTATCCATTTGTAGGCGAGAGAATTCTAATACTGTGGTGTAATGGAACTTGGTCATGCTTTAAATGTCAAAATGATATGCTGTCAAGCCTAATATTGTTTTCATGCGCTCTAGCAGCATGTCCACATTAGTTGCTAAACTGATGATGTGCAATGGTAAATGACTCCTGGTTCGAAGGTTGGTTCTTCATTTCAGGTCATCTTGCTACAGTCCTCATAAATACTTTGAGCACTGCAACACTTCAACTAGATAAGATTGACTCAAGTTAGGGTGGTTTGCTAGTCATCAACCCTGGTTTTTGTTGGTCCAACATTATTTCAATTATCCAGATGGTAACGAGGGTTAAAATAGATGGGTTGATTGTTGTTTCTCGTTGGATTGTAAGGTCTCACTTTTTTAAAGATAAAGTTTAATTTCTTGCACTTTTCTGCCTTTATTTATTATGTCAGGTCAGCAAGACGTCTTACATGCATTATTGTG
The DNA here is from genome assembly GCA_014182565.1 of Eucalyptus marginata. Lineage (NCBI taxonomy): Eukaryota > Viridiplantae > Streptophyta > Magnoliopsida > Myrtales > Myrtaceae > Eucalyptus > Eucalyptus marginata. The sequence goes on along the minus strand of CM024589.1, from coordinate 41,449,411 downwards.
CCAGAGAATTACTGCAACTTGGAGATTGTGGGGACAGTGAATATTTGCGATGGACACTTGCAAAGGAATTTCAACAGATGGAACAGAGGTATTAACAAAAGAATTAGAAATGTGAGATGCAATAGAATCTTGTTCTTGCATAGAAGTTCGTATCTGAATGTGTCGTTTATTGCTCTTTCATTGTAGATTCTTCTCATTAATGCTATATCTAGTTTGCCATGCATAAGTGTTCTTACCCATGCCACCTTTGTGGGAGAAATATGAATTATGGGACAAAACGTTGCTGGTATCTACTGTTTGAAGTGATTCATTTTTCCCCTTTCAAGTTTGGTCCTCATTGCCGATGTGTGTACCAAATGTGAAATTCTTGATCTCATTGTATGCATAACCGGAGTTTGAGTATGATTGCCCGGATTCAAAATTGGACTTTGTGAACATTGCCAGTCTTTGCTTTTTGGTGTTATCCAACTCATCAATTATTTGAGTTTGTTGATCTTTTCTATCCATTTTCCTATTACCAAAAAATTGTACGAATATTTTTCATTTCCTCGCCTGAGTAGCCAGAACTATGAGACCATAATGTGAGAAGGAGAACAAGATAGGGAAACCTTTGGGGGTGGGGTGTTATCTTATGGGTTTTGTAGTCAACAATGATTTTCACTTACCCTCTTCTTAATATTCTAGTGTTTCGTATTTGGTCTCAGGTTGATTACTTGACAATATAATTGGAACTTAAGTTGGGTGATCTTGACAGATTGGGCTTTGTTTAGCTTATGATCATTATGTATGGAAAAACAGTGCCTCATTTTTAGATTAGGGAATGATTTAATCATTACGGTTTCAAGGAAGCTATCAAGATGCCTTTTTTCACTATTTAAAAAAAAAAAAATCTTGATATGAATTTATTGTCACAATTCCCTCATATGTCTGTTTCAGCATTCACTAGATACATTCCCTTTTCACTATCCTTCTATGAGGTATATACCTTTAATCTAAAACTACAATTTTTTACATGTGCAGAGTACAAATACAGGATGGCTCTGAATTTGCTTCATCCAATCAAACTCATGAAATTGGGTTTACAAATTATATCTCTTTCCAAATAGTCTTTGTTAGATGTTACAAACGATATAGTAGAGTTGAGGTGATTTATGAATGATTCAAGCAATGTGAAGTAGGGAAGGTCTTTGGAATCGATCTTGTTGTGCAACCCTCCTGGTTACTATCGTGTGGATTTGGCTCTATAAAAGGTAAAAGCTAGGTTTATCATATGTTAAATCCCTTATTTGCAGATGTGGCTAATATATTATGTTGGAAACAGGAACTTCAAATTGTTATGCTGCTAAATAAGATGAATGATGCTTGTGAAAACTTGAGAGATGCCTGGATGATGATCTTGCAGACCAGTGACGTTCCATTTATGCATATTTCAGGAACCTCTTGTGCAATTAACTGGGAGTTGGACCAATTGAAGGTAACTTGTGGATCTAGAGCTTGCATAATGATTCCTTACTTGTGATAAATATAGGATGCTCCTGAGTTCTATTTGTTCCTATACATGTCAATTCCCAATTTAAGACATTGATGGCAAAAAGGAAAATCTAGGATATTGTGCTTTTCTTTTGAGTCTGGTTTCACAGCGGAAACAATAGTGGTCAACAACTGGTGGTATCAACCCTGTCGAACAAGTAACCATGTGTACTTGTCAATTGGTAACCCAGCAAACCTGTCAACTAGTGTGGACCAATTCTAGGCCTTCCAAAAACGTTCAGGAAGAGTGTTGAAGTTGGGTTGGGGTTTGGAACTCCAACCTCTTGTAACTAAAAGGCATGCCAACCATCTGCTTTGGCGTCTTCTTGCTTCATTTTGTGGTGGATAATTCATTTATTGATTTGTATTGGCTTAGTCTATTGAAAATTTGAATGATTCTATCGAGAACAGGAACCCTGTCTTTTGTGCTTAAGCAGCTTTGTCGAGTGAACTGGGCTTCTTTTGTTCTGGAAATGTGTTTTCTTTTAGATAACATCACATGCAATTGGTTCAATTGGTCGAATTGTTAGAGCATGGTTCTACTAGTTTGACTGATTGAACCACTACTTCGGTTTTAAAAACGTTTATTCTTTTGTTCTTCCTATTATGTATATGCTCTCCTCATCAGCGCAAGGAGTGGCAGCTTAGTTTTTCCTCCTATATGCATATACATCCTATTTCATGCCTGCAATTTTAAAGGATGTTATACTTTCTGCCTTAACATAACTGCAAAAGTTGTGTTGACAGTTGGTGCCTTATACTTGAATGCTTGTTAAGGAATGTGCATTTGATGACCCTAATGGGTTAGTAGTGCCACTTTTGCTTCTATTTTGTGAGAACACTTTTGCTTGGTTGTCTCATTCTCACTTCCAAAACACTAACCCAGTGAAAATACACATCTTGGACTCTATCTTACACCTAGAGATGGTGCCGCATTCCCCATACTGTAGTTCCTCCTTGGTAGTGGTAAAATTTTTTTACACCGCCATACAATCGAGCTACGGATCAACTCATTGTGATGCCATCAATTGTATACTCTGAAAACTATTTTCCTTGAGCTTCTTGCCATGTCCGTTTGCAGTTTGGATTTTTGGAAACTTGTTGATAGTCTTTCCTTTCTATATCATTGTTTGATAAACTCACCAATATTAGTAACAAATTTATTTCATTGACTAGGTGGTGGAGCTGGAATTATCCTGTCCATGCTCCTTACTAACCACTTTTACAACCTACTCTTAAGTTTAAATATGACGGCATAGGTATGTTGTGCCTCTTTAATGGACAATTTCATGCTTGTTCCGATGGTTGAAAACGTGCAAATTTATGCTCCAAAGAATATCTTTTTCATTTCAAGAAGTACAATACTGAACTATTAGGTTTTCCTGTAAATTTAGATCAATTGGGAGGTCAAAGTGCAAAAAAGATGAATCTTTAGTGGCTAGACATATACAGAAAGAATAATTATCTTCTTATCGTAGGTTCATTGCAGTTTGAGTTACTGACTGAGAACTAGTATGTACATGTTCATGATGATAGACACTATCGGGGTCTTTAGTGTAGAAAGATGCGTAGAGCATTCATGGTTCACATGCATACGATAGCCTCTTCGGTACACAAGTATTGCTTCCACCTATGTTTTAGCATGATGCAAGTATTGTACTTATTTCTTTTACCAAACAGAGGTATCAAAACATCACATTAGTTATGGCCATATTATAGGAACATCGGAGTGAAATCAAGTTGAGTTATTTATTTTTAGCTACAACAAGCAGAGGTGTGGCTTGTGTTTTGGCTACAAGAAAGCTGGCCCTGGTCTACATACTTGGACAAGGATGTAGATGAAATCTCAGATTCAGAACGAACGTCTACTGTGGGTGGACCTCTATTGCTGGGGACAGTCTCTCCTGGTAATTGCTTCAAATTGAGAAAGCTCTCTCTTTTTTCTATTCAGTGTGTAAAGTGCTTGAATGTCTTAATTGAGAACATGATCTTGAACTGAGGAGTTGGCGTTTTATAGAGAAAACCTAGTGTGAATGAAGGTTCCGAGTGGAAATCTAGATTCCGTTCTAGTTTAGTTTATGCGGTGGTGATTGTACTTGATATTATGATTATATTATGGTTGTTTATGTGCACTGATATTTGTTTCGGCGGTATCTAATTTTGTTTGGTCATAAGGAAAGTAAAACGCGAAGTAACTCAGGATAATATCATCGTCCTTAAAAAGAAATGGATAGTTAAGGTAGAGCAATTTCGAGACAGTTTTCTTAGAAATAACTTTGAACTTTACATTATGGAAGAACTTCCCTGCTGATAATTTTTAATGCTTGAATATACTTTCAAGAGTTGCTATCAGCTGAACAACATGATGCCTCATACTTGGAAGCCTAAATTATCTTGTTCATGCTTCAGATTTCTACTCAACCTGTAAGTATCGTCTATCTTTCAGTAAAAAGTCCCTAAAATCCTATGTAGTTCAGATGTTGAAAGTTGTGAGGCAAATTTGTTGCAAAATTTTTAAACATCGTCGCATGAGTCATGCGTCATTTTTGTTCTCAACTGGTTAAGGCCTGCTTAGTTTTAGAAAACAGCTTTAGTTTCCATTTTCATAGAAACTGTTTTCGATGTTTTGTTGACAAAATATTTGTTTAGTGAAAATAATATATGTCATTAGGGATGAAAATTGTGAGAATATGCTTGGGTTACATCACATTCCAAAAACAGGCTTATCTATTCCAAATCTCAATGTTTGCATTTGGAATGGGAATACAAAAAAGTCATCTTCAGTTTTTGATTTTGATTCTGAGAATAGTTTTCCTTTTATTCGTCGACTGCTTTAGGAGTGTTACCAAACGCATTTTCTGGTCTGTTTTAATTCTCAAATTGAAATCAGAACAGACTTTTGAGAATCTTTATCAGCCGAATGCCTCCTTAGATTATCAATCTCTTTTTGTCTGTAGAAAAAATGGACTTCATCAAGTTGCTTAACAGGCTTTGAACATTGAAGATTACTTCATGTCATCCAGGCATCATTTTATGTAATGCATAAGGAGTGGGTTGATGCCACTAACATATTTCGCGAGGAAGTTTGATTTGCTGTCAAACCTTGTTAGTGACCATGGCAAGTGATACTGTTAATTCAGAGCGGTAGATGGCATTTCATTTTTCTTCATTTAACTATTTTCGTTTGCTTATCTAGGTCTTGACTCTTTCCCTCAGGAGGAGTTTTCCAATCTATCGGTTTCGTGTTAATTCTCTGGATGAAGAGGTATGGCTAATTTTTTAAGCTCTGGTGCTGCTATAGGACTTTGGCTTTTTTGGTTGGTTTTTATAATCTCAGTCTGCTAGTTTGTCCAGTGATAGGGTATGAAGTGTGTATCACAAGTTGTTTGTGGTGCTGGAAAAGAACTTCTGCTAGTTGTCCTCAATCATCTGCGGGTGCGTGTTATTATCTTTGCATCTGGCCTTTTTCCTTCATGCATCTCAGTGAACAGTCTTGGAGGTGATAGGATAGAGATAGGAATTTGCTACAGGAAATTATTCTTCTGCCCATCTTGAGACACGCCATATTTTTCAGAACATCCTGATGTTGATTCTTCATACAATCATATTGTATGCAATCATTTGTTTAGTACTTAGATGTGAGAATTGATTATTTTTTATTATTATTTTTATCTTTAGATCACGATTTTTAATATACCACCTCTTTTTTGGCAAACCAATGCTGAGGATGTCAACTCCTAGTATTGAAATTGGTTTTACTAAGTTGCATGCCAGATAGATTCATATTAGGTGTTTGAGAACTACTGATGCATTATACTCGCATTTTTCCTCTTCAAATCAGTTTTGTATACTACTCTTAGTCCCTAGTATTGATCCTTTTCTAGTAGTTTGTTGGTAGCTCTTTGGATCCAATGTTTCTTTTGAACTTTTTCGATCTTGACTTTCAGTACTAGCGGCACTCTTTTGTCATGGTGACGTTACTCGCAAAAAAGTGAGATGTTGATGTTGAAACTTGAAATTATATGATGAGATAACATGTGTTGGAATAAAGGGTAATTGGAATAACTTAAAATCCTCAAAAAAGTGTGAAGTTTCTTTTTATAGATTATATAGTTCACCTGTAGGGCAGCTATGGGGTGCAACCGATATACCAAAGGAGCCCAAAAAACTAAAGCCATACACAAAACAGCTCCCAAAGCCAAAAGGGAGCTCAAATACCAGGTCAATCATCGACTAATCAACCAGGGCATGTACATCCATATGCAAGTCTGCACTATACCAAAAGTGTGTGACTTTAAGCCAAATTTCAATAAAATGGAACAGACGATTTCTCTCCATCAGAAGCTCTCTTGCTCCACGCCTTCCAAATCAGCCAAAAGAAACAGGGGAATTGAGTTAATCCCACTTGTTGTGCTGTAAACAAATGCCCTGCCATGCCCAAAGTTCTTGCTCAATAAAACCTCTGATAACCCAAGATAACATGGCACAAGCATAGGAAACTGTCCAAACCATTCTTTCCAAGAACAATGAAGGAGGGGATGCCGTGCGGACTCTGCCTCCTTTTGATGAGGAAACACCTATTAACCAGTATTTTGTCTCATTTATAAAGTAAGGATTTGTTCCCAGGTTGCTTCCCAAGCAGAAAGAGAAACTCTAATTGGAATTCTCACTTTCCAAATCGATTTCTGAGGAAAATCTGTTTTGCCACGAATCTCCCTATTGAGCAGCTTTTCCCCCCTTCAAGTCTGGTCCTCATTGCTGATATGTGCACCAAATGTGAAATTCTAGATCTCTCTGTGTGTAACAGGAGTTTGAGTATGATAACTGGGCTCAAAATTGGTTTATGTAAACATTGCAATCCTTTAATTTAAAGTTTGTGCTTTTGGTTTTACCCGACTCATCAATTATTTGAGCTGAAATATTCATTTCTCATTTGGCTAATTCAGGACTTCTGTTAATGGGTTTGTAGATATTTCTATCCAAATGCCTATTACCATAAAGTTGTCCTATATTTTTCATTTCCTTGTCTTAGTGGCCAGAACCTTGAGACTATAATGAGAGAAGGAGATAAAGAAAAGGAAACCCTTGGGGGTTAGGGGTTATCTTCTGACAATGGTTTTTTACTTACCTTTGTCTAATAATCTAGTTTTTCGTATTTGATGTTTGATTACTTAACAATGTACATGGAAGCTTTAGTTGGGCGATTTTATCGGATTGGGCTCTGTGTTTAACTTATGATCCTTGTGTATGGAAATACTGTATCTCATGTTTCCTAATTAGAAATTTATTTGATAATCACATTTTCAAGGAAGCCACCCATATGCCTTTCTCTTCTATTTTGAAAAAGATACTTTGTAAGAATTTATTGCTACAATTCCCTTTTATGTTAGTTTTAGCATCCACTAAATATATTCCCAATTCACTGTCCTTCTATAGGGTATATACCTTTAATCTGAAACTACAAATATTACCCAGAGATCCACATGTGCAGAGTCCAACTGCTTTTTCATGCTAATCATTACTCTGTATGGTATTGCAGGATGACTTTGAATTTGCTTCAGATTAAATTTCCTTCCAAATACATGAGGAGTCTTTTTTAGATGTAACAAATTGTATAGCGGTAGTGAGTGGACTTATGAATGATTCAAGCAATGTGAAGAAGGGAAGATCTTTGGAAGGATCTTGTTGTGCATCCCTCTTGGTCACTGTTGTGTGGATTAGACTCTATCTGAGGTAAAAGCTTTGTATATCATATTTTGTGGCCCAAATTTGCAAGTACGGCTAATATGTTCTGTTGGAAGCAGGAACATCAAATTATTATGTTGCTAAATAAGATGAATGACACGGGTGAAAACTGGGGAGATGCTGAGATGACAATCCTGCAGGCTAGTGACCTTCCATTTGTGCATATTGCAGGATCCACGTGTGCAAATAATTGAGATTCGTACCAGTTGAAGGTAACTCATGGATCTGGAGCTTGCATATTGATTTCTTACTCGTGATATCTAGAGTTATATTCCGATCATGTCAATTCACTATTTAAGACATTGATGGCAAAAGGGAAAAAGTAGCATATCGTGCTTTTCTGTCGACTCCTGTTCATGTCAGAGTTTTAAGAAGTGGCTCTGGTTGGACTGGGCACCAGACCAGTCCAGTCTGGTTTCCCAGCAAAAATAGTATTGATCAAGAACTGGTGGTATTGACCTTGTTCAACTGTTAACCAGGTGTACCTGTCAACTGATACCCAGCAAACCTGTCAACTAGTCTGGACCAGCTCTGGGCCATAAAAAAGTTCAAAGGAGTAGCGTTGGAATTGGGTTGGGGTTTGGCACTCCAACCTCTTGTAACTAACAAGTGTGCCAACCATTTGCTCTAGTGTCTTCTTGCTACAATTCGTGGTGGATAATTTATTTATCGACCATATTGGCCTAATCTAAAATTGAACAGGATGCTATTAAGATGACATCAAGCATGTGTAATCTATTAAGATGCTACGATGTCTGCCGACTCACTGGGCTTCTTTTGTTCTGAAAGTGTGTAATCTAATATATGCAAAGTGTTCTATCAGATGACATCACATGCAATTGGTTCAGTTGGTCGAACTGGAAGAGCATGGTTCTACCGCTTTGACAAGTTGAACCAGTGGTCTGGTTTTAAAATGTTTGTTCTTTTATTGTTCCTATTTATTATTTATCTGCTCTTCTCATCAGCATGATTAGCAGCAGCTTAGTTTTTTCTCCTATGTGCATGATGCATACACGTCATTACATGCTTGCGATTTCAAAGGATGTTTTACTTTCTGCCTTACTGTAATTGCAAAAAGTTCCAACATGCCTTGACAGCTGGAGCCTTGAATGTAGGTTAAGAAATGTGCCTTTGATGGCCCTAATGGTTTAGTAGTGCCCTTTTTGCTTCTATTTTGTTAGGATATTGCTCGGTTGTATTATTCTCACTTCTGAAACACTAATCCCGTGAAATTGCACATCTAGGACCATATCTTCGCCTGGAGATGGAGAATGAGAAGCTTTGCAACATTCCCTGTCCTGTAGTTCTCCCTTGTCAATTGGTGGTAAGAACATTTTGACACTGTCATACCATCAAGCTAAGGATCAATTCATTGCTATGCCATCAATTGTATAGTTCTGAAGGTTTTTTCTTTGGGCTTCTTGCCATGTCCATTTGCAGTTTTGGATGTCTGGAAACTTATTGTCGCCCATACTCTTTACTTAGTGATCAATGTTTGATAAACTTGCCAGTGTCGGTACAAATTTATCTCGTTGGCTGGGTATTGGAATTGAATTAATCATGTCCATGCTCCTTACTACATTTCCACTTAGAACCTTCTATTAAGTTCAAATGTGACTGGCATAGGTACACTGTGCCTCTTTAACAGACCACTTCATGTTTGTCCCTATAGATTGAAGAAGTGCAAAAAATATGCTCCAAAGAAGAATATTTTTTTAGTTGAAGAAGTAAAAAAGTGAAGTATTAGTTTTCCCCTAAATTTTAAATCAATTGAGAGGACAAAGTGCGAAATGATTTAATAGTCACCAGACAAATACAAAATGAATAATCATTCTCTCATGGTAGGTGCATAGCAGTCTTGAGTTACTGACTGAGAACCACTATTTACAAGTCCATGACCATAGATACTATCATGGCATCTAGTGTAGCAAGATACTGTGGAGCATTCATAGTTATATGCATGCTGTAGCCTCTTTAGGCAAACAAGGTTTGCTTCCTGCCTGTGTTTTAGCATAATGCATGTGTTGTAATTTTACTTTTACCCAACAAAGGTATCTAAACATCATGTTAGTTATGGCCATACATTCAAGGAACACTGGACTGAAATCAAGTTGATCTTTTTTTTGGCAATGGGAGGTAGAGGTGTGGCCTGTGTTTTAGCTGCAAGAAAGTGGGCCCTGATCTACATACTGGACGAGTATGAAGAAGATATCTCTTATTCGGAATGACTGTCTGTTCAAGAGTTTGTGGTGGTTATGCTTATGTTGCTACTGTGGGTGGACCTCTCATACTTGGAGCTACAGACATTGGTGTGAGAAGCAATGCATGTGGGCTGATTGGTGCTCTTCGACTTCACCCTTTCTGGAGAAGTCTTAATCCATACCTACCATGTGCCTTTTATGCTAGGCGGGTATTTGTCGATAAAAAAAAAAAAAGAAGTGGAGTAAAATGTAGCGATTTATCTATCGAGTGGGATGGAATTGACCAAAAGATGCTGAATCATGGCTTCTATCTGATGGTAACTGTTGTCATGGTATTGCTGTAAGCTTTGAGACCTGCTCGATAGTGCCAAGCTTTTGCTTCATCTGTATATGTTCACTATTTTCATGTGTAAGAGAACCAATTGTTTGGTTTGGATTATCTACACTTTGGGCTGAATGGTTCGGGCAGTGTACTTGACTAACGAACTCTGCATTTGAATGTTGAGATCTCTTACCCAAAATCGACTTGCTCCTCTCCACATGTCATTGTTAAGTGACGCATGCGATCCGGTGTAGATAATACAATTTTGCGGGGAACATGACTAGCCAGATATATGGTTTCAATTTGGCAGTAAAGAACATAGGCTATATTCCGATGTCAGATATTTGGAGCCCTCAAATAGATGGTAGGTTTAAGATAATGAGATTCTGTCTACAGCATCATGAATAAACTTTGTATCCTTAATAAAGAGCATCATGGAGTCTTTTAATTCAATTATGTACATTCAGGAATCAATAATTTTTTAATTGTAGTATTCTTTCTCTCGGAATTATTGCCAATCTCCAGAAGAAAGTATGCATGAATGTAACATGTGCATTTGTGATACTTCTTTTCTTATGTTTATTATTTGTCGCGATGATAGCTCTTTGGGAACTTCAGCTGAATTTACCCTAAAATTAACTCCTCCTTTATTTATAGCTCTTCCATATCTTCACGTCTTCAATGTATTCTTCCTAATGCAAGTGCAGAAATAGTGACATTTAACATTAATTATAAGATGGGACAATAACATTATCAACAAAATAAATGATCGTTAATAGGTCCGCTGCTAGTGCAAATCCCATGTAAACATTAAATTCCATAACCCGTTTTACACAAGCTCATTTTGGAGAAATTGTCGTCAAAAGTTTCGAGGACTGAGAAAATAAGAAGAGAAGGCTAGGAAAAGAAGTACGGTTAAGGAAGACGCTTTACTATTCATAGGAATTGTCTAAGGAGATAACTTGTGTCTATCGCACCGGACACCTTTGGCTAAACCTTCTATTTATAGCCATTGTAGAGCCTCATAAAATTTACTTCTGCCACTATTCTCAGTAATAATAGAACTAATGATCATTTGTAACTCAACATCATTATAATACTAACCGTCCGAATGATCAGAGAATATCAAGGTAACTTAGCATCATGTCTCAATAGTGTGTGTTCCCAAAAATAGCTTTACTGCCTGTGGATAGCGGCAAACTGGCAAGACTTAATACAGGACTCTAATCAGAAAATTAGTCACTTAAGAAGACAACAAAGCTAATCTATACACAAACGAATAACTTTATTAATGATGATGGGGTCAAATACAGATAAGTACCTAATGTGCCCTCATATTAGTTTAACCAACCAATCTTCTTTTCTAATGTGATTTTCCTGTCACTTATTGATAAAAATGCATACAGAAACATGTTGCCGTGTGCTTATTACATCTTTTCATATCTACTTAGTGGTAAAAATATCCTGTCAATATCCACTTGGCATCACCTAAGTGAAAGTGAGTTTTAGCTATTCAAAGTGTGGAAACACTTGACATCCTTTCAAGCCAAATGAGTATTGAATGTTCGGCACACAATATTAGGGAAAATTACCAAGAAAGTCTTAAGCCTATTGTGTTTGCATCAATTCAATCATAAACTTTTAAATTTGGCTAATGGAGTTCTAAACCTTTGGAGGATTTACCAACGTAATCCACCTAGTCAAATTTTGAGCAGAGATTGCCAACGTAATGGTTTACTAAGTCACATGCGAAATATTTCTGTGTTAGGTGTCTATGATATACTTGCCTAAATACTTGGATTTTACCACTTCAAACGAGTTTTGTAAGCTAGTCTTTATATATGTAGTATTGTTCTGTTTTGAGAATGTGTTGGTCTCTTTTTGGATCCAAAGTTTCTCTTCAACTTTTTAGATCTTGACTTTAGGCTGTAGAGGCACCCTTCTGTCACAACGAACTTACTCATAAAAGGAATCACGACCTTGAGTTAATGGAGTGTTTTGCGCCCATTAAAGACATGCTATGTGGATGATGGTTATGCCGATTAGCACAAAATCATCTGTGAGATGTTAGTTTGAAACTACATGATTAGATACAATGTTGGGATATAGGGTAATTGGAGTAACTTAGAAGTCCTCAGCAAAGTAAGTTTCTTTTAACACATCAGAAGTTCAACTATAGGGCACCAAGGGAGTGCAAACGCATATAAGAAAAGAGCCCAAAAATTAAAGCCTTGTACAGAAGAACTCCCAAAACCAAAAGCAAGCTCAAATACAAGATAAATCATCGACTATATTGAGCAAGGCATTTATATCCATATGCAGTCTCCACCATACCAAAAGTGTACAACTTTAAGCTCTCTTGTTTAGCTCTTTCCAAATAAGCCTAAAAACAGAGAGACGAATTGAGTTAATCCTTCTTTTCTTGCTCCATAAAAGCTCCAATAACCCAAAGATAATTCGGTGCAAGCATAGGAAAATGTCCAGACCATTCTTGTCCATGAACGGTGAAGGAGGCGATGCCGCACGGATTCTACCTCCTCCTTGCGGAGGAAATGCCTGTTAACCAATATTTTGCCCCTTTGTTGTAGGTTATCTAAAGGGAGGATTCGTTCCCAAGTTGCTTCCCAAGCAAAAAGAGAAACTCTAATCCGAACCCTCACTTTCCGGATCGCTTCCCATGGAAAATTAATTCTGCCACCGACAACCTCCCTATTGTGAGCAGCTTGTAGCGAGACTTTACTGGAAAGATTGCATCTAGGGCAGAACCGGCCATGGCAAAGACTCGAGATTTCAATTGGCATCTTCCACTGCTCTCGACGTACTGGTAAAAGCAGCATTGGCAGGGCAAGCTTGCATCGGTCATAGTTGAAAGAACGAGCTACAAACCTGGCAGTCTATACGCTCTTCAGGTGCCGAGCCAAGCACAAGTGAAGGTCTGCAGCAGGAAGAATTCTTGTGCCTCGCAATATGAAGAATGACCAGATCAAACATGGCACGTACATTTATTGGTAACAAGACTTAGTGATCTGTCCAGAAAGTGGATGAGGATAAGCATAGACACGAATAACGTTCGGATTATTTATGTTCAAGTTCGATATGCAATCGTCACAAATTGGAAAAAAAAAAAAAAAATGGCGCACAGAAAGGGGGTGGGTTTTAGGCGGTGATGGCAAACAATGAGGTCAGAGTATTTCCATCCGGCTGAATGTTTGGAGCTTGGGTGGTGATGGCAAATGGCTTGGTCGAGTTTGGGCTTGGCCCGTTGTCTCGACATTTAGCATGCGTGAATGTTCGCTCTCTGACATGCTGATTCGAATAATTTATTAGCATTTTTTTTTAATTCAAAAGTAAATAAGGATTAATTATCACATTGCTTTTTTTCAAATTTCAATTTCAAGAACTAATCCATGATCACGTTTGCATCAGTGTGATGTCCCATGAGTCCTCCAACGCTTCCGTACCAGCTCTGTTGGAACAGAGCGAAATCTCCTCCCGTTGGCCACTTTGTTTTGTTGTGGTGTGCAACGAGATTATTTGTACAATTGAATGTATGGACCCAAATCAAATGATATCGTTTCTTAGACAAACCTGAACATCATGCCATATATGACATTATTCATAAATTGATGTGAATTAAGGCTCCATTCGTTTTGCGAAAAAAAAAAAAATGAATGATTTGAAAAAAATCATTTTAAAAATTATTGTTCGTATTGCTTGAAAGAATCCATTAATGAAATGTGTTTCATTCTTGACAATAATCTATATTCAAATATTTGCATACTCAACAAGAATTTCTCGCATTCGTTCATTTTTGTAATTGTACGAGTGATTTTTTTTGAAAAATAATTTTCCATATTGTTTGCTTTTCCGTGAAGGATTTTAGCTAGCGATTCAATACGGATCACTATTCTGGAATCAATCTTGGCTTCATCCTTTTGATCAAAAATTGAGACCGATAGGCATTTATCACACTTGCCAATAGATAAAAGCGCAACGATTTGTTCCGTCAAGGACCTCGTATGATCTCAACACACAAGCATACTTGCGCGCTTAACTTATAGATTTTCCTCATTTCTTTTTAATCAATGACAAGGCACGTTAGTATGTAAAAAGTGCATCTTGTCTTAAGTAGTAGAACCCACTTGATCAAAATTCTTTGTTTGCAAAAAAAAAAAAAGGATTTCGTAAAAGAAAATTTAAGACTTTTTTCAATGACTGCTTTTCTCTTTCATTTTTTCGTCTTCGCTTTTTTTTTTTCGTGTTATTGTGCTGTTCTGTCAAGAGTTTTTTTTTTTTTTTTTGGTTCTTTTTGAGAATTCTTGCTAATTTATTTCTAGATAATTTTTAGAGCAATTATCAAAAGTTCATGTCGGGCATAAGCGGTGCAAAAAATGAATGAACATAAGGTATCTGAATACGTATTCGTAGCATATGGTTCAATCTCATCAAATCTTTATTTTCTTAGCAAAAAGGAGACGAGGTAAAAGGAAAGTCCTCGATTCTTACCATTCTCATAAAGAATTTCGAAGAACGAAATATTATGTACTCTTTGAAGATTACCAACCACCAATCCAACCAATCCTTGTTGTACCAAGTGTTATGAACTTTCTTTCATTGGAATAACGAATATTGTAACAAAGTCTAGTACTTTTCGAAACTAATAAGTAGACGATCATGTGCGTTCTAAAGAATTCGTGACTCAGTTGATAAAAAAAAAAAAAAAAAAAACAAAAAAAAAAAATGGAGAAATGAAACGAAATGGAAAGAGGAATAGAGCCGAACAAGGGTCAACCTATTAATTCAGAAGATTCATATTCCACTGTGGAACATGTCCTTAAAAGAAGCAAGAGAGGAAAAAGGGGAAAAAAATAGCAAGTACACTTGGGGTTTGATAAATATTTCAATTTTCAATTTTCAGAAAAAAAGAAAAAAGAAAAAGGAAAGACCCGCCCCTTCCCCCCGCCTCCGACTATCAAACCGAGTGTACCAGATTTGTTCCACCAGAGCTGGTGGCTGCGGTTCTCGAGCTACTTGGTGTAGACCGACGAAGGAGGGTCGCCGGCGCGTGCTTCCATTTCCGCTTCAAGTTCCGACGAACTGCTTTGTTTTCTCAGGTTCGGCTCCCGTTCGGGCGTTCTTTCTATGACGTAATGGGCAGGTCTAATCGATTGTTTTCTGATTCAGTTTTGTGAGGTTTTCGCTCGATTTCTTCTTATCGGAAGGTGAGGATGGCGTGAGTGGAATCCGGAGAAAGGTTTGTTGGCAATGGTCGCGGAGGACTCGAAGGTTTTTAAGATGTCTATCTTAGGTTTTGGCTCGATTTCTCACGCTCGAGCCGATGTAATTTAAGATGTGATGAAAGTAATTATCTGTTATTTTTAAGATCATGAGATGCCTACTTGACTGAAGAGAAGCAAGACCTCTTGGGTTCACTTGGTTGACCTGAAGAAGAGGAAGCCGAAGCCGAAGTTCTCTTCTGCAATTTTCGTTTCTCCAGTAGGTCAGGTTTCTTTTTTGTTTTTTTTTTTTTTTTTCCGATTTTTCGCGGGACGAGCCGTTTTTCCAAGGATCCCGGCTCGGAGGCGTGCGAGGCGACCGGACGTGGTCCGATCCATCCAACTCGCCCTCCATTCGCCGTCGCCGAGCCGGGTAGGGACTCTCGCCGACACCTCTGTTTGTGCCCCCTGCCTTGCCCCGTTTCGGGCTCGCCGGACCAGGCTTCCTCGTCGTCCGGTTCGCGCGAGCACCGGCCCCATTCGTCTGTGCGCTGCTGTTTTGGATCACTACTGCTTGTTGATTATTATTGCGAGTCCCGGCGCGAGTTGGTACTCGGTTTTTCCCCCCTTTCAGCCAGCGCGCTTTAAACGTTCGATGAAATGCCCGAACCAAACCCCGTTCGGTTTAATCTCTACTCGAAGTTATCGAAAGTGGTCTGGACCGTTCGAGGCCGTAGCGGCCCGTTGGGTCATCTCTTACGTTATTTTTCGTATGATGAACGAGCCCGGAGAAGAAGTTTAGCCCGACTTATGGCCCAATCCGGCCCGGCTCGGCCCGTATCCTCTCTCTCTCTCCCCTCTTCCTCGTTGTCTCTCTCCCGCCTGTTCTTCCTCTCCCGCAATCTTCTCTGCAAAATTCTCAGGCTCCAGTGCACTTGGTTACTCTCTCGCTCCTCTTCCATCAGGCTTTCTTCCAGGATTTTCGGGCTCTAACCCTCCACCACTAGCTCTCCCTCTCAGTTCGCATTTGCCACCGGACGCTTTGGCTGCTCCCGGATCTTTTTCGGCTATGGAGACCGACGAAGGGTCGCGGCACGTGCTTCCCTTTCAGCTACAGTTCGACAAACCTCTGGCTTCTCAGGTTTGGCTCCGGTCCGCCTTCTTTTGCGACCTAATAATTGGCGGGTCGATTCGATTGTTTTCTCATTCGGTTTTGTGAGGTTTTTGCTTGATTTCTTCCGATTGGCAGGTGAAGATGGCGGAGTGGAATCCGGAGAAGGATTTGCTGGCGATGGTCACGGAGGACTCGAAGGTGGTGCTTCATTGCTTCACTTGGCAAAGGCTGTGGACGATCTCTCCTGGTAATTGCTTTGACTCGAGAAAGTTCTCCTCTTTTTATTTTTTATTCAGCATGTTCGTTTCTTCAACGATGGCTTGGTGTGCGCCCTTTGAGTCATTGGCCTTATTCCCCCTTTGCTTTTCCTTAAATGTGCTACGATGCTTTTCCCTAAATAAATCACTTAAATTGACAATCCAGTTCAAATTGCGTTTGATGGAGATTTGGTCAATATAGAGGTGAAGTGCTTCAAAGTCTAAATGAGGATGTGATGTCAAACAAAGGAGTTGGTGTTTTACACGAAAATGAAGAGTGAATGATGGTAATGGGAGGGAAAATGTGGATATGACATAGTTGCAAATGAAGATTCCCAAGCTGATACTAGTTGAATGAAGTGATTTTTATTTACAGGCGCGACAGATTCCTATAAACTTCTAGATAATATTGGTGCCTTAGGAGATTTCCATAACATAACAGACAATCATCTAGACCAACCGGAAGCGTAGCCTACTCTTGTATTGCCATCTTGTTGCCCTTTTTGGTACACCAGTCAAAGTATTCATGAAGATAAAGAACTTGAATTGGAGGGGATGTCATTTATGCTTGACAAACTAGCTATGTCAGATGCAGAAATGCTAGATGCCCACATGGAGTTGGCAGGTTTAACCCCGGCAATACCATCTCAATGTTGTCAGGCATCTATATAGTTTTTCTTCGATTTCTCTTTGTGACTCTCACAGTGTAATATACTTCTGGCTACTCTTCTTGTTGAACGTTCCTTACAAGGAGAGATTTGATATAGGCTGGAAAGTTTCTCACATTTTGAGCATGTGTCCCTCATAATTGCAAGAGTCATTCTTTGTATCAATGAATCATATTAAACTTTTTTTACCTACTAATAGCACTATTTGAGCCTAGGAGAAGTTAAGACTTATTTATACAACCAATTCCACTCCTTGGACTTGATGTAGTAAGTGAAACTCTGCTTTCCTATGGTATTATTACTGTCAACAAGCTAAAATTGGGAATGAAAACTCAGTTATCAGAAGAAAATGAGCAGATAAAATAACTGGTGGGTGCTCGGAAGATAGTGATTTTGCCACTTCAAACGAGTTTGGTATGCTAGTCTTTGTATCCATAGTATTGTTCTGTTTTGGGAATGCGTTGTTATCTCTTTGGATCCACAGTTTCTTTTGAACTTTTTAGATCTTGACTTTCGGTTGTAGAGGCACCCTTTTGTCACAATAATCTTACTCATAAAAGGAACTGAAACTGTGAGTTAATGGAGTGTTTTTGCGCTCAATAAAAACTTGCTATGTGGATGATGGTTATGCTGATTAGCACAAAATCATACGTGAGATGTTAGTGTCGGTACTTGAAACTACATGATTAGATATAGTGTTGTGATATCGGGTAATTGGAATTAACTTAAAAATCCTCAGAAAAGTATTAAGTTTCTTTTAATAGATCAAAAGTTCAACTATAGGGAACCAAGGGGATGCAAACCCATATAAGAAAAGAGCCCAAAAATTAGAGCCATGCACAGAACAACTCTCAAAATTGAATACGAGCTCAAATACTAGATAAATCATCGACTATATTAACCAAGGCATCTACATCCATATGTAATCTCCACTATTACAAAAGTGTAGGACTTCAAGCCAAATTTCAACAAACAGAATATCTCTCTCCATCAAAAGCTCTCTTGTTCAGTTCCTTCCAAATGAGCCTAAAAACAGAGAGGAATTGACTTTAAGTCCTTTTCTTGCGGCACCATAAACTGATGACCTGCCAAGCCCAGAGTTCTTGCTCCATAAAGCTCCAATAACCCAAAGATAAGTCGGTGCAAGCATAGGAAACTATCCAGACCATTCTTGTCCATGAACGGTGAAGGAGGAGATGCCGCAAGGATTCTACCTCTTCCTTGCGGAGGAAATGCCTGTTAACCAGTATTTTGCCTCTTTGTTTTCGGTTTTCTGAAGGGAGGATTCGTTCCCAAGTTGCTTCCCAAGCAAAAAGAAACTCTAGTCAGAACCCTCACTTTCCGGATCGCTTCTCATGGAAAATCCGTTGTGCCACCGACAACCTCCCTATTGAGCAACTTGTAGTGAGACTTCACCAGAAGGATTATATTTAGGGCAGAATCAGCCGTGGCAAAGACTCGAGATTTCGACTGACGTATTCCATTGCTCTTGATGTTAATGACCATCTTCTCTAGTAGGATTGCATCTCTTGGTAAAAGTAGCGTTGCAAGGCAAGCTTACATCCGGCGTCATCAAAAGAGTGACGAGCTGCCAACCCGGCAATCTCCATGCTTTTCGGATGATGAGCCAAGCACGTCAGTTTTGCTACGGGCAGAATTCCTCTACCTTGCAGATAAGAGGAGTGGCCGATCAAACATAGCCTATACGTTTATCGGTAACAAGACTTAGTGATCCATCCAAAAGTGTGACGAGGATAAAAATAGACACGAATGAGGTTCGCTGCTTGACTAGAGAATGATTATGTACGTTAGAGTTTGATATGCAATCATCACAAAGAGGTTGGATTTTGGGCGGTGATGGCAAATGACTCGGTCAGAGTGTCTGGAGCTTGAGTGGGGATGGCAAATGGCTTCGTCACATTTGAGCTTGGCCCGTCGTTACGACATGTTAAGCATGTGTGAATGTTTGCTCTTGTGAGATGCAGATTTGAATAATTCATTAGGATATTTTTTTAATTCAAAAGTAAATGAGGATTAATGATCACATTGCTTTTTCCAAATTACTCAACAACTAATCTCCCACCACGTTCGCATTGATGTGATGTCCCATGAGTCTTCACGGGCCGGGACCCTCAGCCTCCATGGGTCCTGAAAGGGCTGCTTTCAGGCTTTGACAAGGCTTGAACATCATATGAACCGGAATTAAACGATATCATTTCTTACACAAACTTGAATGGCATGCCATATATGACATTATTTGTATATTGATGTGAACTAAGACACGTTTTGTTCCACGAAAAATGAATAATTTGAAAATTACTTTCTTAAAAATGATCGATCGTATTGCTTGAAATAATTGATCAATGAAATACGTTTCGTTATCGATAATAATTTTTGTCCAAACATTTTGTGCATGATGAAATTATTTTGAGTTAATTCATTTTTATAACTGTACAAGCGATTATTTTTTGAAAAATGATTTTCCAAATTGTTCACTTTTTGTGAATGATTTCAACTCAATACGGATCATTATTTCAGAATTGATTTCAGCTTTATTTTTTTTTATTAGAAATCGAAGGCAATAGACATGTATCACACTCACCAATAGATAATAGCGCACGATTTGATTTGTCGTAAACCTTGTATGATCTCAATACACAAGCGTATATGCGGGCTATATGCAATCGAAAGATCGAAACATGAATAGGTGGACCACTTGATTCACGCTTAGCTTATAGATTTTCCTCATTTCTTTAATTAGCAACGATGCATGCTAGTGTGCAAAAAGCGCATCGTTTTTGTCTACAGCAGCAGAATCCACCTGATCAACATTCTTATTCGCCCCAGTGGCCACCCTTCCATCTTGGAAGGGGGAGGTTGGGGTCAAATCCCCACCTTCTCGGGGGGATTGGGGTGGGGACGATTTCATTTCGTGAGTGGGTTTCGACTCCCCACGCCCGCAAGGAGGCGGGACAAAAGTCGAGCGTGAGTGTTAGAGTAGGATTAGCGTAGGACTGACAAAAAAAAAAATATTCTTATTCGCAGCTAAAAAAAATAAAAACAATAAAAAAAGGTTTGTAAGAAGCAATAAAATTTCCTAAAAGAAATGCCTAAACGCTTATTAAGCAATGGTAACTTTCTGATGCTGGGGATCGCCGACCTTCATACCCCTAAAGCAGTAGCAGCTGCAGAATTCGCAGTGGCGAGTTGTTATCCTTCGAATCCGTTAGCTTCAAGCATTGACGAAACAGACTCAGAAGATACTACCAACGACGACGATGACGATGAGCATGGTATTTGCCAAGCCGGAGGTCCCACAAAGCACGCAAGCTCCGAGTCTGGCGAAGAGGATTCATGTGGAGGGATCGGAAACAAACAGTCAGAAAAGAAACCGAGAAAGCATACCGAAATTCTTGAGATATGATGATAAATGTTTCGTTGTGTGACTTTCTATATGATGACGAGAGAGATGCAAACATAGGAACTTCTATATGGTGACAGCAGGCTTACGATATATATGTTTCAAATCGGGAGTAGTTTCAGTTGTTGCGTTTTTGTAGAATTGTATGAATCATGCGAGTTTTTTTTTTTTTTTTTTTTTTTGGTCTGACATGCGAGTTCATTAAGAACTTATATAGACCGTTCATAAATTTTAAATTCCATTAGCTGTTTTACACAAGATCATTTTGGAGAAATTGCAATTAAAAGTTTCAAGGACCGAGAAAACAAGAAGAGATGGCCAGAAAAACAAATATGGCTAGGGAAAACGGGGAGAAGCTTTACTATTGATAGGAAATGTCTAGAAGACAACTTGTGTCTATTGCACCAAACACCTTTGGGTATAATTAACTTAGTGCTACTATATGGCGAATTACAGAAAGTGCATTGAATCAGGCTCATTTTGCACAATCACAACTTATAGAATATATCTTTTCGTGTATAATTTGCTTTGGATAGCACGTCCTTATAGATCATGACGATAGTTCAACTCTTATAACTTTTGTGTTCAAATTGAAGTCCTATCTCATAAACTAAACCTTGATAAAATACGAGTGCTTGATGATAGCCCTTTTGCATTTGTATTGATAATCTATTATATTACTGCTTTTGGTAGTGGCTTACAATAACCTAATCCTCTTGTTTGTTGTTCATCAGATAAAAAAAAAATTCTTAGCATTTTCAGATGCAAGTTCAATTTAAGGACAGCTTGAATAAATGTGACATGAGGCAATAATTTGAGATTTTTAATGGTATTAAACCTAAATAAAATAAAAAAATGTTAGATGGATTACGTGCCCCTGATATCAAGGAAAAAACCAATTTAAAAGTAAACGATACGTGTTTTCTATGATTGCAAAGGAGAGAGAGAGCATAGTTCATTTGTAGAATAGGCCTTCTTCAAAATTCCAGTTTAATTAAAACTTTATATTTTGATTTTATTTGTCAATTGACTAGCTCTACTCAGTTTTTCGTCATGAGCAAGCCCCCATCATCGTCGCCTCATGGATGGGTTAGCTAGAGGTCCAAAAATTCGCACTGCCCGAAGCCAAAACTCAGTTGAGAACCCTAAATTCGGAGGCTCTCCCTCCAGTTTTTGAAAGGTTTGACGTCGCTGGTGCAATCTTCTTTTGTAAAGATATTCCTTAGCTTCCGAGGATGCTTGAGAAATAAAGTCAGCTTCAAATTTCTTCATAGTTCATCGCAGGTTGCAATATAACTTTTATTTTGGTAAAATCTTCAAAATGGTGCCTACATGACTACTTATCTTTGTGATCTGAGCAGGGAAGCACCATGCGATGGACTAGTAGACTTAATAAGAACTAGGATGCGGTACATTCCTTATGTAGGAGTGTCTCGCCACAATTCTTCTTACGTCATTTAACTCGTTGCTGCTGCTAACAGGACCTCACTCTTAACAATAGTTAAAGACAACCTAGCTTTTTCAAAAGCTGTTCGGTAGGGTAGAACCAGTTGTGGCAAAAACTTAAGAGATTTCGATTCGCATCTTCCATTGATCTTGACGTTGATGACCATCTTCTCCGGAGGAATGCATCACTTGGTAAGAGCAGGATTGACAAGATGAGCTTACATCCGTCATCATAGAAAGAACAAGCTCGAAACTCGGCAATCTCCGTGCTCTTCAAATGGGGCACATAAAGTACTGCAGTAGGTTGAATTCCTCTGCATTGCAGTTACGAGGAATGGCTGGATCAAACAAGGCTTGGACATTGGTACCAAGACTAAGTGATTTGTCTAAAGTGCAATGAGGATAAGCATAGATATGAATGACAGTTTGCCCCTTGACTAGAGTGATTATGTATATTCAAATTCAATATCCAATCACCCCAAATTGAAAAAGAAATGGCTTGGTCGAATTCTAACTTGGCTTATCGTCATGACATTTATATAGGCATGAACATTTGCTCTCATAAGATTCCGTTGAATATTTCATTTGGATATTTCTTTAATTCAAAATTTTATGAGGATTATCACATTACTTTTTCCAAATTACATTACAATAATTAGTCCACCACACTTGCACCGACGTGAATGTGATTTCCCATGAGTCTGGCGGGCGAGAATCCTTCAGCCTCCATGGCCCAAAAGCGTTTGACAATGATATATTTGTTATAAAGTCCAGCCCGGCCCGGCCGGCCCAGCCCATTTGATCCCGTGGCGGCCCTTAAAAAAATCTCTCTCTCCCTTCTTTTGGTCCCTCTTTTTCTGCCTGCAATCTTTCGCCGGGAATTCTCGCTTTTCCGGGGGACCTCCTACCTTCCTCTCTTTCGCTCTTCCATCCTTCGTCCCGCTCTTCAACTGCCTCCGTCGCTGTCCGTACGCTCCTCGCGGTTCGTTCCGGCAGAGCCGGTGGCTGCGGTTTTCGGGCTGCTTGCGGAGCATTCTCTCTAGCAAATGGAGACCGACGAAGCAGGGGGTCGCCGGCTGCTTCCGTTTCAGCTTCAAGTTCCGACGAATCGCTTTGGCTTCTCCGGTTCTTCTCCCGTTCGGGCGTTCTTTCTCGACCTCCTAATGGGCGGCGGCGATTCGATTTTTTTTTTTTTCCGATTAGTTTTTGTGAGGTTTCGGCTCGATTTCTTCCGATTGGCGGGTGAAGATGGCGGGAGTGGAATCCGGAGAAGGATTTGCTGGCCGGCCATGGTCACGGAGGACTTCGAAGGTGGTGGTGCTTCGTCGCTTCAATTGGCAGAGGCTGTGGACGATCTCCCTTGGTAATTGCTCCGACTAGAGAAAGTTCCACGTCGACGTCGATTTTCTCGACCGTTGCGCGCCTGAACTCAGTCCGTGGCTTTGCTTTGCTGTCGACGGCCACGTCAAGGACCTCTCATTCGATATGACTAAAGAGGCCGTGCGAGATGGCTGGCCATTTCGCGGTACCGCTGCTCCTTCATAAATGCTCTTAGTTGGTGAACCTGCATTTGAGGCTCCGTGGCTTCTGGTTGAGTAGGAGTATCGCTTGGATTAATCTTAGGTCCCTGTCCATCTGTGACTCGGAGGTGACCAATGAGTTGATGCGTGAGATGTTGAAGGGCAGCTGGATGCCGTAGTCTGAAGCAAAACATCAAGCTTTGTTCAAGAACTTTGAGGGAAATTGCGGTCCATAGCTGCTTTTGGTATGCACTTGATGAGGGTTTCCCTTGGAGATTTCGAGTCCTCTTTTGTTGTCCTGTCATTGCGGCCCCGTTTGGTTCGGCTTTCCTCCCGGGGAAAATATTTTGCGTTTGGTTCACATTTTTGGATCTCTATTTGCTTAAATGCTAAAGCATTTGAAATCTTAGTTCAAAGTTTAATGAATTTTTTTTTCAATATTACCCTTACTAATAATTATATTTTTCCCTTTTGCCCTCAAAAACACTGTTTGTCTTCTTCCTTGACCTGCTTCTCGGCCGAGCAAGCAGAGCTTCGCGGTGGGCGGCGGCGGCGCTCAGCCGCGAGCATCTGGCCGTCGAAGGGCCTCGCCTGGGTCGCGCAACCCAGGCGCCGCCGCCTGAGGTCGAGCGACCCAGGCGACGCCGCCTGAGGCCGAGCGACCTCAGGTGGCGTCGCTGGGTCGCTCGACCTCAAGCGGCGTCGCTTGAGGCCGCTCGACCTCAGGCGAAGCCCTGGGTCGCGCGGCCTCAGGCGGCTGGGTTGCGCGACCCAGGGCGTCGCCTGAGGTCACCGACCGAAGAAATCTTGTATCAAGTGACCACCTCTTAGTTATTTTGTGTAGATATGATGTTTTGCCTCACTTCACTAATTTTGATTAACATTTTGTCGCTTAATGCGTGTGCTCTGTCTTTCCTCTTCTTTTGTTAATTTTGTTTGGAACAAATTACTCTCTCTCCCCCCTCTCTCTCTCTCACCCACCCCCCACCCCGCCCAACCAACCAACAACCACCCCCCACCCCCCGGTTTTGTTTATAATGAATCACTTCCTTTGCACATTGCAATGTGTGTCATCAATACTGGCTTCTCTGAATCATTCCAATCTACTCCAGGTAAATGTATAGCATCGTTATGCTGGTGTCCTGATGGCAAGGTTGTTGTCTTGGACTTGAAGATGAGACGGTTTGACCGCATGATCTCGAAGTGAGTTTTCTATGTTGTCATTTGAATGTTACCCTCATTGCTTCTCAACTAGAAATTCCTTCTGCAACAATCCTTTGTCATCAGAACGTGTTCTTCTCTAATCTCTCTTGGGAAAGATTCTGAATTGCTCAAAATCTGCATGATGCAATGCAAACAGCAAACTTGCTCAGCGAAAATTCAGCTACTAATAGAGATAGCAATCCACTTTTATTGGTCATGTCTGTCAATGTCAAGTTAACGATGGTTTGCTAGATAGGTCAATCTGAGCAAGATATGATTAACAAAATTAAAAATTGTTGGAAAACCCTGTTCGAACATGACCCTTTTGTTAAGTAGGTCAACAAATTACAAGAGATGAGTAAGCCGTTTAACCAGTTAGATTGAACTAAAGGGTTCATTCCAATCCTCACATGATCGACACGGCATATGTACAATATGCATATCATCATCAATGTCAATTAAGTTTGAAAAGAAACAAAAATTCATGTATGATTATTATTAGAGATTTTGATGGACTAAATATAATCGATCATGATTAGTCAGGTTGTTAATCAAGTTGGCACTATTGTTTAGTAGATAGTTACATGAGTCAATTTCTATTTCACGGTTTGAACTATGAA
The DNA here is from genome assembly GCA_014182565.1 of Eucalyptus marginata. Taxonomy (NCBI): domain Eukaryota; kingdom Viridiplantae; phylum Streptophyta; class Magnoliopsida; order Myrtales; family Myrtaceae; genus Eucalyptus; species Eucalyptus marginata. The sequence goes on along the minus strand of CM024589.1, from coordinate 41,424,148 downwards.
TTCGCAACAATATTCATTTATTAATTGTGTTAACTGTTAAGTAGGGAGCCACAATTTTGATATGACATGATAACCACTTAGTTCACCCTTAGATGTCCCATGGTAATTTGAGTCATAAATAAAAAAATCAAATCTATGGATTGTGGATCGTGAATTTCATCCAATGGAATCATAAATGATATAATGTTTGAGATTGTTATTTCATGACAGACGTAATTACTAGATATTGATCGTAAAGTATGGTGTTATTTTTATTGTTAGGTAATTACTAATGATAAAGATACTTCAAATTCAACTGGTGTTATTATTCCTAGACATGAGAAATTACTACATTTTATATTTCTTTGGTCAAATAAGTACCCATTTGACAAGGACACAAAGATTGTGTGCATAGTATTGTAATTGGATTCCCTTTCATAGAATTTACTATGAGACAATCAAATCATCCACTGAGCCTGATGCAGCCAACAAATCATGCAAGGTGATTACCAAGTTTTTGGTGAAGATTGACTTAGAAACTCAAACAAGGATCCGGTTTCTTCTTGAAGTTTAATCACTGAATTTATCAACTAGGATTTGAGTATTATTAGGATTTTACAATGTTGCCTTCTCCCTTTCAAGTTTGAGTAGGAGGATCTTACAAATACCCAATCACGTTTCTCGTTTGGAGATTTCCTGTTTCAACTAGGAGTAGAAGTTTTAGAGAGTCTCGATATAGTTGTAATTTTTAACTTTCAACAGAGTTGATAATTTATTGAACTTGGCAAATGTTTGCTTTGCAGATTATGTGATGCAATTCATTTTTGGTGTCATGCTTAAGAAACCCTAGGTGTGATGCTTAAGCAGTTTTGCGTGATGCTTAAATACTTATTCTTTATTGTGGGACTCATCGTCCTACACTGAAGCCTTGAAATGTTTTTGACACTACAGTGTTTGATGCATGAGTTAAATTATAAATCAGGGAAATTGATTGACTCACATCTAATTGGTGAAATCAGCAGTGAATTACTTTAATCACCAATCGTACAGAATTTATATGCTATTCAATAGATTTATATACTTTAGGACTTGAATATGATTGATGTGCTTAATTGCATTCTTGTGTAGGACAAAAACATTTCACCTTACTGCTAATGTCGTCATCAATTATTTAAACTATTTCAATTGTCAACGACAAATTAAAGCATAATGTTTGCTGGGGGACCACCTCGTTGTGAGAATCTATGGTCTAAGTGGATGGTGTCATATAGAAGCATTCATCTATGACATGCTCATTTTCATCAAAATTAATAGCTTCTTCAATTATTTGTAATATATGTTCAGTTCAGTCAAATTAAGAAGGCAATTATTTAGGTGACTCTTAAATGAGATGATTTGTATGTGCTTCAATTATGCTTGTGGGTGGAAAATTTTGTAAGTAACTGGTTATATTACTATTAAGCTATAACTGCTTGGTCATGGGTAGAATGGCTCGGAACTTGGCTGAACTTGCTGCAATTCTGTTTTTTTGATATTTCTACCAGTTTATTACTAATCGTCTGCTTCATGGATTACATTTTGCTGAGAAAAGAGTTTGTTTGTACATAATGAATGTTATCTTACCAAAGTAGCTATCTTTATGGAACAATGGATATGCAGTGTGCTGCTTTGATATGCATATGCTTGCAGTAGCAGTTTGGCATGCTGCGGTGTAATCATTTCTAACATTTATAAATATTAAGCAGAATGGAAAACTTTTAAGAAGCTTGAAGTCCCATATGGCAGTTGTGGTGTGTCTCAACTAGGAGGAGGATGCCCAAGTGAATAGAGCATGTGGTATCTTTCAACTTAAAAGTTGATACGACTTTGTGATCCTTATTACCAATAATAGATATCTTATGGCTCATACCCTTCGTTTGCCGTTAAGTAGTTATTTTAGTCTGGTTTTCTTAAATACTTCTTTTTTGAACTTAGAATTATATTTCACAGTCCAATAGCTTTAGTATGGGTTTCATGGAAGATTTTTTGAAAGCACATGTTTGTTGTCATCTTTAACTCAATGATTTGTTTGTCTCCTTAGCTTTAATCTTTTTTGTTTCCATTTTTTTTTTCCAACTGGAAAGTAATTATTCATTTGTTTTATAGAACGGTTCTGGTAACTCTTTGGCATTTGAAGATCGCACTGCTTGATTCTTCCCTCCAGCTCCAAGAGTTCTTCGCATGCTTGGACTAGTGCCTGGAGATGCTGGTTTAATTGAGAATGGTTGAGATTCATTTGTAGAGCTCTAAAATTCTTCAAAGCAATGTTTCAATATCCTTAGTGGTGGAGATAAAGATGGGCTTTTGTGATTCAGTATATTTGGTGTCTTTCCAATCGTAAATATTTGTAAACATGATGTCTGTTCAAATCAAATACTTACACCGACCAAAAAAAAAAAAAAAAAATCAAATACTTACGAGTTTGATCTATCAGATTTGGTTTATGATTCATCTTTCCTTGTTCTTGCTTCTCTTAATAAATGGATTTGATGGCAGACTGGCAGTAAATCGGTATTGCTTGGAAAGTAATGGGCTGATTAAGTAAGCAACTATACTATGTGAAGTTACGCTTGTGTCCGACCCAAAAAAAAAGTTGCTTGTGAAAATTCCAAATGTTTATGCCATTTCCCAGGCTAGATTTCACTTCCGCTAGTCACTCTAAAGATGACACCTGCCACTTCAATGCAGCACGCTTATCCAAAGTTTTTGTTGTTAGGCCTGAGGATAGCCTGCCTCATATGCTTTCTGCTCTACTCCGGACCATTGGGTTTCTGCCCTGTCCTATGAAGATTGAGAGAGCCTATGAAGATCTCCCCCTTTCCAGCAAGTTTAGTCCAGGCCAAGGACATTGCAGAAGCATTGGTCTTGACTTCATAAGAATACTTACTTGGAGGGCCAAGATGTTTGTCAAATATTCACCCAATATAATGTCATAAAAAACAAGTGTGAAAAAATGTACAACATAAATACAAATTTAAATCAACGTTTGTAGAACTAAATAGCATGCATATAATGAATTATCAATATGATAAATCTAAAAACATAAAGTCATGGCATTGCTTTTGGGTTACCAAATAATATTGTGTTGAATTCAATAAAATTGTGTTTTTTTTGCTATTGGATGTCAACTTTTGTTGCGTCAAACCAATGATTGACAATTGTAAATATGGATAGGCTTAATATGTTGATGTCTCAAAGTTAATGTTGTAAATATACCAAGTACTCTCCTATTAGAGTGTTAAATATGTATAGGTTGACATATTACATTCATCTTCGATCCCTATTAGGTTAGACGCATTTTAGGCAAAGTACTCTTTTAAGTCACGAGCTTGAATTGATTAGCTTTATAGAATAATGCAGTTAAGCTCTTGAATTTAATGTGATAATTCAACACTTACAAAGTATTGTAAACTAATACTATAAAAAAGAGTACTCGTGAAATGCATGAGAACTCTTTTTTTTTAACACTCCACAATTTCAAGTATTGGCATTTTAGTTTGGATTGTCGGTATATAAATAGCATTGATAATTCTTGCTTGCATTGTTACTGGTGGATATCCAAATAAAGCTTCTTTCTATTGTAAAATGAAGTAATAAATGCATTGGATTTTTAACATTTTACTCAATTGTTCATAAATCTTTTGACAGGAGTAAATTCAATGTGTGAAGCCCTTGTTTTATTGAGTAACTAAACAAAAAAATGCATTAAAGAGTGTCTAAATGGATGGACTCACTATTGAACATACAAATTGCTTCACATCTTGCACCAACCAAGTTGAATGACAATATTAATATGGTTAGATATAATTTGAGTGGTAAGTAAAACCTATTTAACATGTTTATAAGAAATAGCTACATCTCATTATTTAATAAGAATAGATCTATATAAAATAAACTGTTGGATGAGAACAATATGCCTATGTGTATTTACCACCTATATTACATTTTCATTAACATTGCCACCCCTCATTATTTAAGAGGAACCACATACATCTATAAATAAAATAATTTAATCTAAATGAACTAACACTGCACGTATTAGTTCCATTCAATAATATAAATATTTGAATTAACACGCATTACAATAAATAAAAGGAAGATTGCAACCGCTAAACTAAACCAAGCAAAAAAATTATGGAAAAATTGAAAGTTTTAATTTATTAATTTGGCTTTGGGTAAATTAAGAAATTGTGACATCAATAAATTTGGTTGACTTCATAATTAAGTAGAGAGCAGCGTGATGGGCCTAGCAAGTAGTGACTCTTTCGCAATAAGAAATGGACAAAAAGTTCAGTGGAGAAGAGAGTAGCCTCAAGTCAAGGAAGAACTTGTGGGGCCCAACCACTAGGAGTAGGGGTAGAAATAAAATTATCATATGCTATCTAATTATAAATATGCCCCGGATGATAAATACACTCCTCAACTTTCTCCTTCCTCTTTTTTATATGATCCTAATTCCTTAAAATCTCTCAAATTTTAGGTTCAAGCTTAATTTTATCTCGACTTTTTTAAAGAAAACCCTCAACTTTAAACCCCCGATTTTCTTGTCTAAAAAATTTTCTCATCTAAATATTTTTCTCAAATTTTATATCCAGTCAAGAGAGCAATTTCCATATTGACAAGGGGCAATCTCACCATTCAAATGCCAAAATATTTTTTGGTCGGAGTGTGGGTCAAGAGAGGACCCTCACCCAAGAGAGTGTGGGTCAAGAGAGGACCCTCACCCAATTCAACATGCAATAATTGCCGAGAGAGAGAGAGTGTCGGAGAGTCTCCGTCAAGAGAGACTCTCACCCATTGGGCGATTTTTGAACATTCACTGTTTTATTTATTGTATTGAAATTTGAAGAGCCCGTCTATAGTATTGAGATTTAGCATTGTGAAGGCAACGACTCCAAGCACGTGGTTGCGGTTCCCAGCAAATGAATTACGAATTTATATGTAGCCTGACAAGTTTGACTCATTGGTGCGATTCAGGTTGCCAACTGGTTTCATTATATAAATCAAACCACAAGAGAATGGGCAACAAGAAAGCATTTCCTATTTCCTGAGAAGCATTCTAGTTTTTTTCTCCGTCAGACTTGAAGGTGAAAATCAAGGGCAAATTCACAGCAAAGCCGAAATGCATCGTCCCATTTTTGGGCATTCTTTCGCCGTGCTCGTGGCACTGGTCCTTCTCTTCGTGCTCGCGTTCTATTTTCTCAATAAGAAGAGAACTAGTGCGCGTAGAAATGCCAAAAATGCTGATAGCATTTGGTTCGTTGACTGCGCTGACAGAAAATAATTCTGGCAGATCTAGTTCATCTCCAGCAGAAACTAAGAACGGTGGTGCATCTGGTGTCTCCGATGGCTGCACGGTGCAACGGAAACTAATTCTAGTGGATCTAGTTTGGATCCAGTCTAAATTCGGTGGATCTAGTTCGTCTCCGACAAAAACTTATAAAGCCAACAACGGTGCATCTAGTTCGTTGACTGAAAACTGCTATGAGGTATTTTTAAGTTTCAGAGGCCCAGATACTCGATATGGCTTCACCGATCACCTTTATAAAGGGCTCCTTGATGTTGGAATTGATGCTTTTAGAGACGATGATGAGCTCTGCCATGGCGAGGACATCAGACCAGTGCTTATGGAAGCCATCACGAGTAGTAAGATCCTGATCCCCATTTTCTCAGTGAATTATGGTACAAGTAGTTGGTGCCTAGATGAACTTGTTCAAATAATGGAGCGCAAGAATAATAATGGGCAGATAGTGTTGCCTATATTCTACAAAGTGAAACCAGCCGAAGTGCGATATCAAACCGGGAGGTTTGGAGAGGCATTTCATGAGCGCGAGAGTCGTTTGCGTGAGAGGTCTTCTTTCGAACCAACGACTTTGGAGAAATGGAAGTTAGCACTTGATGAAGTCAGCACCTTGAAAGGATACGAAGCCCTAGGGTAAAATTTCTCACCAAAACATTCTCTATTTTCTTTTAATATGTGTGGGTGTTTACTGGTTGTTCTAAGTCCTTTTTTTTGTTGGTATGTTGGTTGTTCTAATTCTCACCTGCTTCATTTTACGTTCTTTTTTTTATATATAAAAACTGTAAGATCTTGCTGGCAGTAAGATCCTACGGTGCATGAATTCTATAAGTTATTCTTTCTTTTTAAGTTTTCTGCTTTAATGATATTGACCAATCTAATTATAAATTTTATTGTTATGATCCCATTCACTTGAATAATAATAGTTTTTTTGAACGAATTTTTACTCTTATATCAAAGATTTTGTAATAAGTATAAGATGATGGTAAAAAAATTTATTGCTTTAATGAATTTACTCTTATATCATAAGATTTTTACTCTTACAACACCCCATTCACTTGAATAAATTTTATTCTTTGATGATATTGACCAATCTAATTATAGGGTACATTACATTAATCTTCAAAATTTTCTAATTACATAATATTTGAGATTAATAGTACAACTCATTGGCGATTTTTATTAAAGCTCATAAGATAGTAGCGTCCAAGCCTTGCTATAATTCTTTATCTTCCCAAGTTACATTTATTAAATCATTGATATCGTTGATTAGTTATTATTAAAATTATTTTACGAAAGAAATGTTTCATTGGTTATATAAGATGATGGTAAAAAAAATGATTATTTTTATTATATGTCTGTTTAAATAATTTTCAAAGCATTTCCTATCTTCAACAAGTAATTTCTATCTCATGCATCTGCATATATTGAAGCAATGTTCTTTTTTGGGTAAAAATTATTCTTCTACTTCCCTATAAACTCAATACTAGATCATTAAAAGCATAGAACATAGATACTCAAAAGGAAAATAAAGTACAACTTGTTGTCATCCCTAGAGGCAATGAAAACTGATAAGAGCACCAATCTAGAATGATACTAAATTCACAACACAATTTAAACTTGCAAGCTTGTAGAATTGCGCAAACAAGAAGAAATCCCTTCAATTGCATTCAAGTAGTTTGCAATATCACAATCTGAACAACTTTTCAGATTGGTGTTCCAGGACCTGAAATTCATCTTCCATCAAAAGTTATGACTTGTTTATTGATTGATAGCTAACTCTCATATTGGGCTGGCTTATTAGGATTTTTGCTTATTCAAATGCTCTAGACAATTTTTAAAGTCACATCCACGTCATCCCTAATATCTTTAATAAAAACCAGTTTAAAATTTGGTTCAAATCCATATATATGCAATATTTAAGATTCATAAGTGATACCCTAAGTTTTCCTGGCTTGATAAATTATGTTGGAGTAACAATGAAATGGGGCACCCCATTTGAAGCAACCACCATTTAGACTTGGACTTAGCATATAACATTATATATGGAGGTATGACAACAATGATTTTAAATTTTTTCAATCTATCCCTAGATTTATTGTGTTTTCATAGATAAACAATATAAAATCATTGTTGCACATATTTGAACTCATGTCACATTTGATAGGTCTGAAGTAAATTTGGTGAAATTGATTGTCCAAAAAGTGTTGAATGAATTGAAGAAAAAGTTTGAGTTGGCCATTTCTAAGAATTTGGTTGGAATTGACGTTCATGTGAAGAAGGTTATGGAATTTGTGGATAATAAATCTCACGACACCATATTTGTTGGCATCCATGGAATGGGAGGCATTGGTAAGACTACGCTTGCTAAAGCCATCTACAATAGGCTCTTGGATCAATTTAAGCTTTGTAGCTTCATTGCTGATATAAGGGAATCGTGGAAGTGTAATGGCATACATTATTTACAAAATCAGTTAATCTATGATATATTGCAGCTGAAAGATGAAGTTTGTAATGCGGATGCAGGGACTAAGTTCATCTCTTCCAAATTTAAAAGTAAAAAGGTCCTCGTTCTTCTTGATGATGTGGATGATGTCGATCAGTTGAAGTGTTTGGCTGGTAATCGTGATTGGTTTTCTTCGGGAAGCAAGATCATTATTACCACCAGAAACAAGAGGGTTCTTGAAGAAGCTAGGGTGGACCACAACTATGAACATAAGGAAATGGATGACAATCAATCTTTGATTCTGTTTAGCAAACATGCATTTCGAAGGGACTCTCCTCCAAGGGAATTTGAGGACCTCACTCATGAAGCTGTATCCATCACCGGAGGGCTTCCCTTATCCCTTGAGGTTTTTGGTTCATTATTGTGTGGAAAAGAGTCAAGAAAGTGGAGAGATACGATAAAGAAGTTAAAAAAAGTCCCTCCTAAGAAAGTGCAAGAAAGGTTAAGAATAAGTTACGAAACATTGGACTATAGACAAAAACAAATTTTTTTGGATATTGCTTGCCTTTTCATTGGCACTAACAACATAATCGCATCCTACATGTGGGATGCTTGTGACTTTTACCCAGGGGAGGGAATTGAAGTATTGATATTCATGTCATTGATAAAAGTTGGAGATGATCATAAGCTCAGAATGCATGACCAATTGAGAGATCTTGGTAGGGAAATAGTTTGTGAAGAAAACCAACGAGAGCCTTGGTGCCGTAGTAGGTTATGGGACTATGAGGAAGCCCAAAAAGTGCTAAAGGAAAATAAGGTAACCGTTTCGTTTCTTTTTCTCATTTAGTCCATGTTCTACGCTTAAGAGTAATGTTGGTCACTACTTAGTGCTTGGTCTAGAAGGACCGAGAACCTTCACTATTGCCCCGAATTTTTCATTGACGTGATTAGAAAGTAGGGAGTTGCTCTCTCATAGAAAGAATTTCCTTTTATGATTTTTCTGTCATATATTAATTTTCCCTATCACATGAAATTAAGTGTACGTTGCAATATATATATATACACACATATTAAATCTCTTGTTTGATATATTAATTAGTAAAATCTTGTATTTCACGTATAACTTTTTCTCTTGATAAATGGCCCTCTTCGCTGAAAATCTTTGTTTCTCTTTCGAGATGACTTTCACGATTTTCATGCTCTTGTATTATGTTAAATCAATACTTTTAATAAAAACCACTTCACATAGAGTTTTTTTTTTTTAGTGCCAGGTTACTTAACAGGTACTCCCAAAATACCTTCAGTCAAAATCTACAGGCTGAAGCAAAGGGCGAGATAGATTGCTTGCCGCAACTAATTAAAAATCAAAAGTAAATATCTTGCTCTCCCATCAAAAGATCAAATAATACTCAGATTCCAGAAAACAATAAAAAAAAAAAATCATGTATAATTCGGCGTGTCGACAAGTTTCACGGATATATCACCAAAAAAAAAAAAAAAAATTGGCCAAAGTGCGTGCTCTTGAGAAAAAAACAAAAGATGAAGAATAAAAGTTACTCGAAACAAGCCTTTCTGAGTTATTTCAATTATCCGAATCGATGGCGAGAAATTAATTTCTTTCATAAAAAACGGTTAAGCCAGGATCTCGTGGCCTCTTTATCTTCCCCCTTCCATTTTGATTTTTGGAGTTGTCAGAACGGTTATTTCCATTTTGAAGTGTTATGAATGCGTTGAAATAAAAAAAAAGTTTTATTTTTAACTTTTTAAAATATATATATTATTTTTTTTTTTTGCTAGAAGTCTCCTTAATGACACCGAATCTGTGGTAAGTCTTGCTCGCCGACTCGCTGCTTCTGAGGTTTTTCTCCCTTTTATCTATCCTTTCACCCATGCATTGCTTAATAGAAAAAGTCTCCTTAATAGAAATATAAAATTGACCAAGTAAAATTTTGATTTTGCACTTTGCAATTTGATTATATTCCGTGCTTTGCATACATGTCTTAACTAGTGTGATAATGAAACTACAGTTCCAGAAAGAAGAAGATTACAAGTTGTAGTGTTTTTACTCTACACGAGCCATTACATCATAATTCTTTTTAAGATCTGGATGTGTATGGCCAAATTTCAAAATGGAAGTCGACATCCTTCACTTTGTGAGCCTTTATAATTGTAGTTTGTTGGCATAAAAAGAAAATCATGTCTTCACATTGCTGGTCTCTTGAACACATTAATACACATCAATAGCATTATGAACAAATGATATTCGATGACTTTAGTTGGATATAGTACTAATGAACATTGATTCTTGCTTATAGGGAACGGACAAGATTGACGCGATTAATCTGAGTGAAGGCAATGTAGAAGGCTTATTTGAAATATTTTCGCTAGAAAAGGATGAGGGAGATGGTCACATTTACACAGAAAAACAATTTAAGAATTTGACGAATCTAAGATATCTTCGCATGAGAAATGCACATCTCAGTGGAGATTTTAAGGACTTAATGAAGGGGTTAAAATGGCTTCAATGGCGAAAATGTCCCGCTAGTTTTGAAGTAAACAATTTTGATGTAAAGGAATTAGCTATACTCGAATTGCAAGGAAGCAAGATAAATGAGAAATGGGGAGGATGGAGTTTTTTCAAGGTAAGAATTATAGTCTTTTTTTTTTTCCTCCCCTTTTATGCTTTCCTTTGAATCATAATGACTCTACACTCATCCATCGACATTCATTATTATTATTATTTTTTTCTGTAGATGGCAGAGAAGCTTAAATATCTAGACCTTTCATTTTGTGGTTCCTTGGAAAATACTGACTTCCTCTCAGCTTTTGAGAAGTTAGAGGTTCTCATCCTCACGGGGTGTAGGAGACTGAAGCGAATCGATGCTTCCATTGAAGACATGGAGGGCCTCCTTCGCTTGGAGCTGGGCTCATCCCGCACGCTTCATCTTGCCGTAGGCGCCGACGCAGCGTCAAACGCCCCATTCCTCCTTTCTGCCTCAGGAAGCTTCCAGTAGAAATAGGTAAATTAAAAGCACTGTGGCAACTCAATCTATCCAATACTTCATCCCTTTCTGCATTACCAAATAGCATAGGGTCTTTGGAGAATCTAGAGATTCTAGATATTTCTTGGAGTGGTATAGAAGCATTACCCAATGGTATTGGGAGTCTGAGAAAGCTCCGAGAGTTACGTGCTCCCTATTGCAAAAATCTGAAGTGGATAATGGTAGAAAGCATGTGTAATCTTTTTTCCCTACGACGCCTTGATTTTACACACTGCAAGAAGCTCCAATTTCTGCCGAACCTTCCTTCCGGCTTAACAGATTTGGGCGTCACCTGTCGAAGTCGCAGATTGCCTTCGCTTTCCCACCTAGCCCATCTCAAGGAACTACAACTTTGGGATTGCGAATTTCTCCAGTGCATCCAGGAGCTTCTATCAACGCAATTAAAGAGTTCGAATGCTCCCAATCGACGGACATTGAAGAATCGGAATCACCACAATCCCTAAACACGCCCTTCAAGTTGGAAGTTTTGAAAGTCTGTGGATGTGGATCTATCGAAACGCTGGACGTTTCACAGTTTGTCCATCTAAGGACATTAGATGTCTATGATTGCAAGAATCTACTTGAAGTTCGAGTTCTTGACAAATCGATATATTTGGAAAGCTTGGCTATCTTATCTTGTGATTCAATCAAACGGTTGGACCTTCCAAAATTCGGGTGTTGAAGAAATTGAATGTTGACAGCTGCCACAAATTAGCCGAAATTCAAGGCCTTGATAGGTTGGATTGCTTGGAAAGGCTAGATATCAATGATTGCGCTTCAATTGAAAGGCTAGACCTTCCAAAATCCGAGAGGCTGAAGATATTAAAAGCTACAAGTTGCAAAAACTTAGCTGAAATTGAAGGCCTTGATAGGTCGGAGTATTTGGAAAGTTTAGATATCCAATGGTGCACTTCAATGGAAAGGCTAAACCTTCCAAAATTTGGAAGGCTAAAGGAATTAAATGCTCAAAAACTGCAAAAACGAAAAACTTAGCCGTATTTGGAAAGTCTAGATATCCAAGTGCTTGATAGTTTGGAGTATTTGGAAAGTCTAGATATCTCTAGGTGCACTTCAATTGGAAGGCTAGACCTTCCAAAATTCGGGATGCTGAAGAAATTAGAGGCTTGGCATTGCAAAAACTTAGCCGAAATTCAAGGGCTCGATAGTTTGGAGTATTTGGAAAGTCTAGATATCTCTAGGTGCACTTCAATTGGAAGGCTACACCTTCCAAAATTTGGGATGCTGAAGAAATTAAAGGCTTGGCGTTGCAAAAACTTAGCCGAAATTCAAGGGCTCGATAGTTTGGAGTATTTGGAAAGTCTAGATATCTCTTGGTGCACTTCAATTGAAAAGCTACTCCTTCCAAAATCCGAGAGTCTGAAGATATTAAAAGCTAGAGATTGTGAAAACTTGGTCGAAATTCAAGGCCTTGATAGGTTGGAGTTTTTGGAAGAATTGAATATCATTGGATGCAAGTCACTCAAAACAATTCCAGAATTATTTGGAACACAGATTTATCGACATTATCAAATTACAAGTGCCAACTATAGCGTATCATATCCATACTATAGGGACGACTCGGATTGAGGGATCGGACGACTTGGATGAAGGATCCACATTTTCTAATGAAGGTACATAAAGCAGGTAATCGATCTATGCTCTTTTTAGATCTATTGCGCAATTTCAATTTAAATTTCCCGCTTGCAATATCTTTCAAGATTTATGATCTTGTCATTATTATTTCCTGGTTGATAGTGTCACCATTGTTTTCTTACTTGAATTCAAGGAATCCGGGGGGAGATGTTCATGGAAGTTAATGTGTGCTTTGGCAAAATGGTTCTGCTTATCATGTCAGTAGCGGAAATAGATGATAAGGCTTTCAAAGCGCATCATTTGACATTAGTTTTCAAGTAAGATCCTTCATCCTATGCAGAAAAATAGAGATTCTTGACATCTTATTGATTTTGGAACAATGGAAGTGTTGAAAAACTGATGTGTACAGGTTTTTGATAGCATGCCAAAAGTCATTGTATAGGTCGAAGAAAATGCTAAATGAAGGACCCTATATGGCAATCCTTCTAATGTGAGGTTTTAGTTTGCTCCACGCTCAGCATGCAATTCATGATTGCATATTTCTAAGTACACTTAAGAGTGAATTTACAATGCAAAAGAAGCATGTTGATATGGCATCCCTTAGTATGCATATGCTTCTCACTTGGGATAAAATTTGTCCAACCATTGTGTTCCACCGTTTTATCTCACAGACCTATCTTCATTAGGAGATTAAGATAAGCATATTAATTTATAAGTGTTAAATGCAAGCGCAAGCTCTTCGCCTAGTGGTGTGGTCGTGAGTGAACTAGCAAACAAGGTAGAAGCAAAAACATCTTGAAATATTTGGATCGATTGGGAAAATTACAATTCGAATATTTCTGACCATGGATCCATGTTCATTTAGTTTGAATCCAGGGTATACCTACTCCAAGCCTCCCAAAGAATGCATCTTGATGTTTGTAGAGTGGGTAAAGCCATCTATCATATACTTGAACTATTGAGTCAGACAATACATTAACTAGAATGTCTTTTGACATAATCTGCTGTGCTATGAAATGATTGCTTATAGTATGCATAAGCTCTTGTTAGTGCACTTACTTGCTTAAAAGAAAAACACAAGAAGCATTTCCTTAAGTTTCCTGAGGAAACTTTTCAATATCCTATATGCCATTTGAAAACCGTCTTGCATTAATTCTAACGCATCAATAGCACATAATGATAAGGAAAAGAGTCATAGTATGTCCCACAAAAGAAAGCATCTTGAGTTGAATACACTATGCTAATTTGATCAAAGCTTTTGTGGTTGATGACGTTAGAAGCCCCATTAGTTGGATCCAAAGAGTTCAAAAAGAATATCAAGTTTGACAAACAGAGTTCCATAAACTTTGGAGTATTATTAGCAGTCCGTTGATGTTAGTTACTGGATTGATTTCGTCTGACTCACTAGCAGGATTCGATTATTCATTCCCCGGTTGATGTAAATGTTGTAGCATCCTAGAGAGCTTTCAGAAGGCACTTCTAAAAGGAATTGAAATCATAGAAGGATGAGGAGCTCCACATTTCTTGAACTTCTCTGAACCTTGACAATGCATCCTTGGAATGGTAAAAGTTATTTGCATGTTGTCAGGCCACATTTCCTTTGGGTTGTTTGAACTCTAATCTTCACAAGCCCTCTTTCAGCTTGCATCCCTGTGATTTGTTATAGTGTTGGTGCTGTGTTTTCGGCTGCTCACAGAGCTTTAGCTATGGAAACTGGCAAAGGACCAAAGTGTGTTGTGCTTCCATTTCAGCTTCAGTTTGAAAAACAACTAGCTTCTCAAGTTTAGCTCCCAGTGTTCTTTTGTGACCTAATGGGCGGTCGACTTGATTGGTCTGAATCGGTTTTGTGAAGTTTGCTTGATTTCTAATTGGTAGGTGAAGATGATGGAGTGAAAACCATAGAAGTGTTGGCTGGCGACGGTCACAAAGGACTCGAAGGTGGTGCTTCATCGCTTCAATTGGCAGAGGTTGTGGACAGTCTCCTTGTAATTGCTTCGAAGAGAGAAAGTTCGTCAGCTTAGTATTCTTTGGATACTATGAAGTGTGTTCAGTTTAGTATTGCCTTCATATACTCTAGCAGCTATTTTGGTAGGCCTTCACTGTGTTGTGCTATCCATTTGTGTGCCAAAGAATTCTAATACTGTGGTTTAATGGAACTGGTCATGCTTTAAATGCAAAATGATAAGCTGTTAACTTGGTATTGTTTTCTAGCAGCTGAATCTGCTTTAATCCAATGTGACTGAATTAGTTTCTAAACTAATGATATGCGATTGTAAATGACTCCTGGTTTGTGGGTTAGTTTTCATTTCATGTCATCTTGTTACCATCCCCATAAATACTTAGAGCACTTCAACTAGATAAGGTTGACTCAAGGTAGGGTGGCCTGTTGGGTGTCAACTGTGGTTTTTGTTGGTCAAGCACTATTTTAGCTATCCACATGAAAACAAGGGTTAAAATTAATGGGTTGATTGTCATTTCTCATTGGATTGGAAGGTTCTCACTTTTCAAAAGATCAATTGTAATTTCTTGCACTTTTCTGCCTTGATGTGTTCCGTCAGTTACGTTAGCGAGATGTCTTACATACATTATTGTGCTGGAGAATTACTGAAATTTGGAGGATTTAGGGACAGTGAATATCTACAAAGGACAGTGGCGGAGGAATTTCAATAGATGGAACATAGGTATTAGCAAAAGAATTAGAAATGTGAAATGTAATAGAATCTTGCTCTTGCATAGAAGTCTTACCTGAATGTGTTGTTTATTGCTCTTTTATTGTAGATTCTTCATCTGAATGCTATATCTAGTTTTCCATGCATAAGTGTTCTTACACATGCCATCTCTATGGGAGAAATATGAATTATGGGACAAAACATTACTATTATATGTTGTTTGAAGTGATTGCTTCTTCCCTCCTTTCAAGTCTGGTCCTCATGGCTGATATGTTTACGAAATGCAAAATTCTCAATCTCTTTGTATGCATAACAATAGTTTGAGTATGATTGCCCCGGTTCAAAATTGGTTTGTGAGAATATTGCAATCCTTTACTTAAAAGCTTGTGCTTTTGGTGTTACCCAACTCATCAATTATTTGAGTTTGTCTGTAGATCTTACTATCCATTTTCCTATTACCATAAAATTTTACAAATATTTTTCATTTCCTTGCTTGATTAGCCGGAACTTTGAGACTATAATGCGAGAAGGAGAAAAAGAAATGGAAACCTTTGGGGGTAGGGTGTTGTCTTTTGGGTTTTGTAGTCAGTGATTTTTCACTTACCCTTTTCCTAACATTCTAGTGTTTCGTATTTGATCTTAGGTTGATTACTTGACAATGTAATTGGAACTTAAGTTGGGTGATCTTGTCAGATTGGGCTTTTTTTAGCTTAGCTTATGTTCATTGTGTATGGACAAAAATTTCTATTCTAGAAACAAATCTCATTTCTCTAGATTAGGAAATAATTTAGTCATTACGTAATTAAGAAATAAAAATTATTTCAAGGAAGCCGCCAAGATGCCATGTATTTTTGCTTTGAAACTTTTTACTATTTAAAAAATAAAAAAATTCTTGATATGAATTTATTGCCACAATTTCTTCCTATGTCTATTTTACCATCCACCGATATGTTCCTATTTCACTGTCCTTCTATGAGTTATATACCTTTAATTTGAAACTACAATTTTCTCCAGAGATCTACATGTGCAGAGTACAACTGTTTCGTTTCTTTGTATGAATCTATAGGATGCCTCTGAATTGGCTTCATCTAATGGAATCATGAAATTGGATTTACATATTATACTTCCTTCCAAATAGTCTTTTTTTAGATGTTACAAACGGTATAGTGGTGGTGAG
Source organism: Eucalyptus marginata (assembly GCA_014182565.1). NCBI lineage: Eukaryota > Viridiplantae > Streptophyta > Magnoliopsida > Myrtales > Myrtaceae > Eucalyptus > Eucalyptus marginata. The sequence continues at coordinate 41,407,905 of CM024589.1, read as the reverse complement.
GTGATTTGTGAATGATTCAAGCAATGTGAAGCAGAGAATCCTTTGGAAGCGATCTTGTTGTGCATCTCTCTTAATTACTATTGTGTGGATTTGGCTCTGTATAAGGTAAGAGCCCGGCATATCATATTTTAAAGCCCTTCTTTGCAGATGTGGCTAATATATTATGTTGGAAACAAGAACATCAAATTGTTATGCTACTAAATAAGATGAATGTGCTCGTGAAAACTTGGGAGATGCCTGGATGATGATCTTGTAGGCCAATGACCTTCCATTTGTGCACCCACTTGTGCAATAAACTAGGAATTGTACCAACTGAAGGTAACTGGTGCATCCAAAGCTTGCATATTGATTCCTTACTTGTGATAAGTATGGGATACTCCTGAGTTCTATATGTTCCAATACATGTCAATTCACTATTTAAGACATTACTGGCAAAATGAAAAGAAAAAATGAGGATATTGTGCTTTTCGTTCGAGTCCAGTTTCACAGCAGAAACAGTAGCGATTAAGAACCGATGTTATTGACCTTATTGAACAAGTGACCGGGTGTACTGTCAATTGGTAACCTAGTGAACTTGTCAACTAGTCTAGCCCTCTTCTGGGCTTTCCAAAATCTTAGAGGAAGAGCGTTCAACCTCTTGTACAGATGTTTGTTCTTTTGTTCTTCCTATTTGTTAGTATTTGCTCTCCTCATCAGCATGAGGAGTAGCAGCTCAGTTTTTCCTCCTATGCGCATTTACATGCCATTTCATGTTGCAATTTTATAGGATGTTTTACTTTCTGACTTACCATAACTTTAAAAGTTCCTACATATCTTGACAGTTAGGAGCCTTGTACCTTTATGTATGTTAAGAAATGTGCATTTGATGACCCTAATGGGTTAGTAGTGCCACTTTTGCTTCTATTTTGTGAGAACACTTCTGCTCAGTTGTCTCATTCTCCCTCCTAAAACACTAACCCAGTGAAATTACACATCTAGCACTCTATCTTACACTGAATGAGAAGATTTGCAGCATTCCCCATACTACAGTTCCCCCTTGTTAAGAATTTTTAAACCAACATACAATCGAGTTAAGGATCAATTCATTGCCATGCCATAAATTGTATACTCTGAAAACTATTTTCTTGGAGTTTCTTACCATGTCCATTTGCAGTTTGGATGTTTGGAAACTTATTGTTGCCCATAGTCTTTCCTTTATGTATCATTGTTTGATAAACTTGCTAGTGTCAGTAACAAATTTATCTCATGGACTAGGTGGTGGAACTGAATTAATCTTGTTGATGATCCTTACTAAATTTCCACTTTTACAACCTACTCTTAAGTTCAAATATGACTGGTGTTGGTACATTGCGGTCGTGCCTCTCTAATGGACCGTTTCATGTTTGTTTCGATGGTTGGAAATGTGCAAATTTATGCTTCAAAGAAGGGTATTTTTTTAATTGAAGAAGAAAAATACTAAGGTATTAGGTTTTCCTATTAATTTAGATCAATTGGGAGGTCAAAGTGCGAAAAAGATGAATCTTAGTGGCCAGACAAATACAAAAAGAATAATTATCTTCTTATGGTGGTTAGAGTTACTGAGTGAGAACTAGTACGTACATGTTCATGATGATAGATGCTATCATGGTATTTAGTATATCAAGATATTGTAGAGCATTCATGGTTCACATGCATACCATAGCCTCTTGAGGTACACAAGTATTGCTTTGGCCTGTGTTATAGCGTGATGCAAATATTGTACTCATTACTTTACCCTACAGAGCTATCAAAACATCACATTAGTTATGGCCATATTATAGGAACACCGGAGTGAAATCAAGTTAATTTTTTTTTTTTTTGCGACAGCAAGTAGGGGCATGGCTTGTGTTTTGGCTGCAAGAAAGCGGGCTTTGGTCTACATACTTGGACAAGCATGAAGATGAAATCTCAAATTCAGAATGAACATCTGTTTGTGAACTTGCGGCGGTAATGTTCATGTTGCTCTTGTGGGTGGACCTCTAATGCTTGAAGCTGCAGGAGGCATCAGTGTGAGAAGCAACGCATATATGCTTTTCGACTGAAGCTCTTAGGCTCCACCCTTTCTGGAGAGTTATAATTTATGCCTGCCATGAACATTTTCTGCTAGGCGGGCATTCATTGAAGAGAAAAAGCGGAGTGAAAGTTACCTCTTTATCTATTGAGTTAGATAGAATCGATTGAAAGATATTGACCCATGGCTTCTATCCGGGTGGATAACTATCTTCATGGTATTTCTGCAAGCTTTGATAGCTATTCGATGGTGCCGAATTTTTTCTTCATGCCTATATGTTTATTATTTCCTTATATAAGAGAACCAAATGTCTGGTTTGGATTGTTTGTACTTTGGGTTGAATGGATTACATGGTGTAGTCAATCCACAAACTTTGCATTTGAATGTTGAAATCTCTCACTTAAAATTTACTCACTTCTCCACGCGTCATTGTTAAATGATGCATCCAATCCAATGTACAAAACACTCGTGTGAGAGGGTCAATCTTTGGGATTACTATAATCGAAATGATTGGCTAGATATATAGTGACAAGTTGGCATTAAAGAACAAATACTATCTTCCAATATCAGAGATTTGAAATTTGCAATTAAATGATAGGTTTAAGATTATGAGATATGTTTCATATTATTGAAAAGAGTATCATATAGCCAAAAAATTTAATGATGTATAGATATACAAGAATCTAAAAATGTTTAATTTTATCATTCGTTCTCTAAGATTTATTGCTATTCTAAAGGAGAAACTCTTATAGATGTAATAGCTTTGTGTTTGATCATATGCATCAAGATAGTAATCATATCGGTATATATGATTGTATGCATGTAAAATGTGCATATGTGATATTTCCATTCTTGTGTTCATTAATTATCCTTATGATAGCCTCTTGGTCAATTTTAGCCGAATCTACTGTGAGATTAACTTGCTTTATTAATTTATTTGTATATCTTCATGTCATCAATGTACTCTTTCTCAATGCAAAATAAGTGTAGACATAGTGACAACAACAATTAGTAATAAGACGAAACGATTATTATTACCAACAAAATAAATTATTGGTATTTGATCCACTACCAATGCAAACCGCGTATTAAATCAAACTATGCACAAGCAGTCTTACACAAGCTTGTTTTGGAGAGACTATAGTTAAAATTTTCAAGGACCGAGAAAACAAAAAGAGAAGGGCGGGATCATGAGTACTAGTGGAATATGGAGAGAAGCTATACTATTGATAGGAAACGAAGAGAAGGCGATTTGTGTTTGTCATTCATAATACCTTTGGCTAAACCCTCTATCATAGCTATTGTGTAATCTTATAAAATTTGCTTCTGCTACTATTTTAGTAATTATAGAACTATGTTTGTAACTCAACATCATTCTTAAACTAACTATTTGAACGAATGGAGGATATTGAGCGAACTTAGCATCATAATTTAACAGTGTATGCATTTCGAAAAGCAGCTATATTGCCTATGGATGGCAGCAAATAGGCAAGACTCAATACATAGTACTCGATCAATGTGGTTGCAATGCCAATGCAAAACTAGTGCATAATTTGAGCATGCTCTTTGAATGATATACCTTGTGTTCCTTACATTTGAAAAATTAGAGAACCTTTTGAAGAAAGATGTTGAAAGAATTAGAGTAGAGAGATACCATCTCATGAAAAATTAGTAAACAAAGTTGTTCTGTCCACATATAAAAAATGTTATCAATGATGATAGGGTCCTCCATAAACAAGTAACAAATATGGTCTCCCCTAAGAAAAAGTTATGATAAATTCTATCTGAGTGCGATAGTAAGAACGATCGAATTGAGCCTGGACTTTGTTTAGGTGGTTCATCTAACTGCACAATTCTGACACCTCTCTTCTTGATGGTGAAACCTCATTGCATCACGGCTTCTATCTTGAGTAGCGAGAATTTTTAACGACGGATCATTTCCTTTGACTAGCCAACATCTATCAATCACAAGTTCTTTCAAGTTTCTTGAATAAATGTTGTTGTGATCCCTCCCCATGCGTGCAACTTTCAAACTTTCAGTACTCAAGAATCATGCTACCCATCAAAATCTTCTCAATCACGTCATCATACGCCTTGGCTTGGCAAATGGACAAAGACTTAAGCAAAGTCTAGCCGATCTCTGATTGTCTATAACTCTGATGCCACTTGTTGAGCAAGGAAGCGTGCCTCTAATACCAATTGATGGTTGTGAAAGTGACATGTTAGTAATACAGTAAAATTGTAATAGGCAACTTGAAACACACATATACTGGTACAAACATAACACTGAAAAAAATGATCATGTCAAACAACTAGTATATACTATGAGTAGGAAAAGACCGCGCCCCACTATTACAGTTGATTTTCTCACGCCACTATAAAACACTCAAAGCAAACTAGCTCTTACAAAGATACATTCTCTAAGGCTCTACTTGTGTTGTGTCTCGAAGGGCCATGATTTTTAAGCCCGATTATGGCCCAAACCGGCCCGGCTCGGCCCGTTATCAAATCGTAATCTCTCATTGCCTCTCTCCCGCCTGTTTCTTCCTCTTCTGCCATCTTTCTCTGCAAAATTCTCAGGCTTCCACTGCACTTCGTTACTCTCTCCCTCTTCAGGCTTTCTTCTAGGGTTTTCGGGCTCCACCCTCCACCGCTAGCTCTCCATGTCTGTTCGCATTTGCCGCCACCGCCGCTTCCGTACGCTCCCTCGCTGCTTGCTCCAGCAGCTGGTGGCTGCGTTTTTGGCTCCTCCCAGAGCTTTTCAGATATGGAGACCGACGAAGGGTCGCGGCGTGTGCTTTCGTTTCAGCTTCAGTTTGACAAGCCGCTGGCTTCTCAGGTTCGGCTCCCGTTTCGACCTTCTTTCGCGACCTAATAATGGGCGGGTCGATTCTTTTGTTTTCCCATTCGGTTTTGTGAGGTTTGTGCTCGTTTTCTTGCGATTGGCAGGTGAAGATGGCGGAGTGGAATCCGGGGAAGGATTTGCTAGCGATGGTCACGGAGGACTCGAAGGTGGGTGCTTCATCGCTTCAATTGGCAGAGGCTGTGGACAATCTCTCCTGGTAATTGCTTCGACTCGAGAAAGTTCTCCTTTTTTGTTATTCAGTGTGTTCGTTTCTTCAACGATGGTTTGGTGTGCGCCCTTTGAGTCATTGGCCTTATTCCTCCTTTGCTTTTCCTTAAATGTGCTACGATGCTTTTCCCTAAATAAACCGCTTCAATTGCCAATCCAGTTCAAATTGCGTTTGATGGAGAGTTGGTGAATATAGAGGTGAAGTGTATGAAATTCTAAATGAGAACATGAGATCAAACTAATGAGTTGGTGTGTTACACAAAAATGAAGAGTGAATGATGGTAATGAGAGAAAATTTGGATATCACAGTTGCGAGTAAAGAATCCCAAGCTGATACGTAGGGATTTTTATTTACGGGCGCGATAGATTCCGATCAACTTCTAGACAAGATTGGTGCCTTGGGAGATTTCCATAACATAACTGACAATCATCTGGATCAACTGGAAGGGTAGCCTTCTCTTGTATTGCCATCGTGTTGCCCTCTTCGGTACACCAGCCAAAGTGTTCATGAAGATAAAGATCTCAAATCGGAGGGGATGTCGTTTATGCTAGAAAGACTAGTTATGTCAGATGTAGAAATGCTTGATGCCCACTTGGAGTTGGCAGGTTTAACCCCTGTTGTAAAAATGGTAACTTGGAGTTACCAAACACATTTTCTGGACCGTTTACATTCTCAAATAAAATGAGAACAGATTTCTGAGAATCTTTATCAGCCGAATGCCTCCTTAGATTTTCAATCTCTTCCTGTCTGCAGTAAAAATGAACATCATCAAGTTGCTCAACAGGCTTCCGACATCGAAGATTTACTTCACATCGTCTGGACATCATCATTGGTCATGCACAAGCAGTGGGCTGATACCATGGACATATTTCATGAGAAGTTTGATTTGTTATGAAGCTTTAATGACCATGGTTAGTGGTCCTGTTAATACAGAGCAGTAGATGGCTTTCCGTTGTTCTTCATTTAACTGTTTCTGTTTGCTTATCTAGGTCTTGACTCTTCTCCTCAGGAGGAATTTTTGAGTCTTCTAGGTGGTGCTAGGACCAGTCCTGTAGTCCATCAGTTTCTTGTTAATTCTCTGGGTGAAGTGGTACGACTGGTTTTTGAAGCTCCAGCGTGGCTTTTAGACTTTGGTTCTTTTTGTTGGTTTTATAATCTTAGTCGGCTGGTTTGTTTAATGATAGGGTATGAAGCATGTATCAATAGCTGGTTGTGGTGCTGGAAAAGAACTTTAGCTGGTTGTCCTCAATCATCTACAGGTGCACATTATTACCTTTGCATTTGGCCTTTCTCTCTGATAAATTATTGAGTTTAAGTATCACACAGAACAGTTATAGTAACTTATGCTTTGTACATCTTGAGACATGCCATATCTTTCAGAGCATCCTGATGTTAAATAGATAAAATAACCGGCGGGTGCTCAGATGATAGTGAATTGAGCCAACATTGATCTCATCTGTGATGCTTAACCTTGGTTATGAGAGCTTCTGTTCGCAACAATTTGTTAACGTACTTAGATGTGGGAATTCATTAATTTATATTTTTTTACCAACTATTTTTCTAATTAGAGCACCATCTTTTTAAGCTAATGACCATTTTTTGGCAGAGCAATGTTAAAGATGTTCAGTCCTAGTAAATGAAAATGGTTTACTAAGTCACATGCAATATAGATCTGTATTAGGTGTCGGTGATCTACTTGCCTAATTACTTGGATTTTACCACGAACGGGTTTTGTATGCTAGTCTTTGTATCCATAGTATTGTTCTGTTTTGGGAATGTGTTGGTATCCCTTTGGATCCAAAGTTTCTCTTAAACTTTTTAGATCTTGACTTTAGGCTGTAGAGGCACCCTTTTGTCACTATAAACTTACTCATAAAAGGAACTGCAACTGTGAGTTCTTTTTAGCTTTTTGGTCATACAACCGTGAGTTCATGGAGTGTTTTTGCGCTCAATAAAAAAATGCAATGTCCATGAACGGTGAAGGAGGAGATGCCGCGGGGATTCTGCCTCGTTCCGGAGGAAATGCCTGATAACCAGTATTTTGGCCTCTTCGTTTTAGGTTATCTGAATCGAGTATTCATTCCCAAGTTGCTTCCCAATCAAAAAGAGAAACTCTAATCAGAACCTTCACTTTCCGGATGGCTTCTCATGGAAATTTATTCTACCACCAACAATCTCCCTATTGAGCAGCTTGTGGTGAGACTTTACTGGAAAGATTGCATCTAGGGTAGAACCAATCATGGCAAGGACTCGAGAGATTTCGATTGGTGTCTTCCACTACTGTTGACGTTTATGACCTTCTCTAGCAGGAGTGCATCCCTTGGTAAAAGCAGCATCGGCAAGGCGAGCTTACATCCATCACCTTCTACTTCTTCCAAGTGCAGGAGTACTGAAGGGGGCAAAATTCCTCTGCATCGCAGACATGAGGATGGCTGGATCAGACATGGCCTGCACATATATTGGTAACTAGACTTAGTGATCCATCCGAAGTGGTGATGAGGATTAAGCATGACATGAATGATGTTTGCCGCTCGGCTAGAGAATGATTGCGTATGTTCGAATTCGATACCCAATCATCACAAATTGGAAAATAAATAAAAAATGGTGCGTGGGAAGGATTCGGTTTCGGACGATGATGGCAAATGACGTGGTTAGAGTATTTCTATTCGGCCGAATGTTTGGAGCTTGGGTGGTGATGGCAAATGGCTTGGTCAAGTTCGAGCATGGCCAGTTAACTGGCCATTTGAGCAAGCATGAATGTTCGCTCTCGTGAGATGTTGATTTGAAATCATTAGCATATGTTTTTTAATTCAAAAGTAAATGAGGATGGATTATCACATTCCTTTTTGACAAATTACATTCGCATCAATGTGATGTCCCATGAGCCCTCCGATGCTTCTGTACCAGCTCTGTTGGAACAGAGTGAAGCCACTTCATTCTACTGGGGGGTGTGCAACGAACGTATGGACCCAAATTAAATGATATCGTTTCTCAGACAATCCTGAGCACCATGCCACATATGACGTTATTTGTTAAATGACGTAAATTCAGGTATTTTTTGTTCTGCAAAAAAATGAGTGGCGTAGAAAATACCTTCTTAAAAATTATCATTTGCATTGTTAGAAATAATCGATCAATGAAATATGTCTCAATTATCCAAACATTTTCGTGCACAACGAGAATTTTTCGCGTTCATGTGTTTTTTGTAAACTATTTAAGTGATTAATTTTTGAAAAATGTTTTTTCAAATCCTGTTTTTTACATGAAGGATTGTAGCTGGCAATTCAATACGGATCACTATTTCAGAATTGATCTTGGCTTTACTTTTTTTATCACAAATCAAGAGTGATAGACGTGTATCCCACTCGTCCGTAGATAAAAGCGTAATGATTAGATCCGTTGCAAATTTCGTATAATCTCAACATACAAGGATAGGCTATATGCAGTCCGAAGATCATAACATGAATGGATAGACTACTCGATCCGTGCTTAACTTATAAATTTTCCTTCGTTTTTTTTTTAAATAAAGCAATTACGAATGTTAGCGTGCAAGATTGCATCATTTTTGTCTACAACGGTAGAACCCACCTAATCAAAATTCTTGTTCGCAACCAAAAAAAAATAAATTGTAAAAAGCAATTGGATTTCGTAAGAGAAATGCCTAAATGCTTATTAAGCGACTATGCTAGGAATTTTTGCTTTTTACAAATTTTCTCTTTCATTTTTTCATATTCTTTTTCGTGTTGCTGTGCTGTTCTGTCTGGAGTTTTTTTTTTTCTTTTGTTCATTTTGAGAATATTTGCGATTTTATTTCTGGATAATCTGTAGAGCAATTAGTCAAAAGATCATATCAGGTATAAGCAATGCAAAAAAATGAATGAAAATAAGATAGACGATGACGTATTTTTGCGACCAGCGAAGGAGGGGTCGCTGGCGCGTGCTTCCGATTCAGCTTCAAGTTCTGACGAACCGCTTTGGCTTCTCAGGTTCGGCTCCCGTTCGGGTGTTCTGTCCGGGACCTCCTAATGGGCGGCGGCGATTCCATCGTTTTCCGATTCGATTCCGTGACGTTTTGGCTCGATTTCTTCCGATTGGCAGGTGAAGATGGCGGGAGTGGAATCCGGCGAAGGATTCGAGGGATTCGAAGGTAATTGCTTTGAATCGAGAAAGCTCTCTCTCTTTTCTATTCAGCGTGTGAAGTGCTTGGAAGTCTTAAATGAGAACATGATGTCGAGCTGAGGAGTTGGCGTTTTAAAGGGAAAACCAAGAGTGAATGAATGTGATGCGAGTGGAAATCTAGATTATGTTCTAGTTTATGTGGTGGTGATTGGACTCGATATTAGGATTATATTAGGTTGTTCATGTGCACGATATTTGTTTCGGCAGTATCTAATTTTGTTTGGTCATGAGGAAAGTAAAACTCGTATTAACTCAGGATATTATCATCATCCTTCAAAAAGAAATGGATAGTTAAGGTAGAGCAATTTCAAGGCAGTTTTCTTAGAAATAAATTTGAAATTTACATGATGGAAGAACTTTCCTGCCGACAATTTTAAATGCTTGAGTTGACTTTCGAGAGTCGCCATAAGCCGAACAACATGATACCTCATACTTCGAAGCCAATCTGTAATTTTCATACTATCTTTCAGTAAAAAGCCTCTAAAAATCTATTAAGTTCAGATGTTGAAAGTTGCGAGGCAAACTTGTTGCAAAATTTTAAACATCATCGCATGATTCACACGTCACTTTTGGTCTCAACTGTTTAACGCCTACTTAGTTTTAGAAAACGCCTTTAGTTCCCATTTTCATAGAAACTGTTTTCAATGTTTTTTTGACAAAATATTCGTTCAGTGAAAATGATATATATCATTCATTAGGGATGAAAATTGTGAGAATATGCTCGGCTTACATCACATTCAAAAAACAGGCTTACTCATTCCAAATCTCCATGTTTGCACGTGGAATGAAAATACTAAAAAGTCATCTTGAGTTTGTGATTTTGATTTTGAGAATTTTCCTTTTATTCATCAAGTGTTTTTGGAGTGTTACCAAACACATTTTCTGGTCTGTTTTAATTCTCAAATGAGGAGCAAGAATCTTTAATAGGGAATCGTTAGCTTCAACTAGCCAACATCTGTCAATCTCAAGCTCCTTCAAGTTTCTTGATTAAATGTAAGTGCTTAAGAACAAGACCACCCATCAAAATCTTCTTGATCACGTCATCACTCACCTTGACCTGGCACATGACAAATTCTTAAGCAAAGTCTCCAATACCAGTTAATGGATTAGAGAGCGAGGTGCTAGTAATATGAGAAAATTGTAATAGGTAACTTGAAACGCATATACACCGGTACAAACAAGACACACAAAAAAAAAATGATGGCCTCACACAACTAGTGTACATTATGAGTAGCAAAAGACTGCACCTCACTATTATAGTTGAATTTCTCGCACCACTATAAAAACACTCGGAGCAAACTAGCTCATACAAAGACACATTCTCTAAGGCTTCGTTCGTGTCTCAAAAAATCAATATTTGGAAAAGATTTTTTCCCTAATTTTGATCATTTACATTTCCCAGAAAAATAGAAAGTAGAAAATATTTTCATTATCGACAAAAATGTTTTGACACGAATTGTTGTTAATAATGAAAAATATATTTTTTTATCAACTCATTTTTTAAAAAAAAAAAAGATGATTCAGTTTAGGAAAATATTTTCTAAATTATTAATTTTTGGCCAAAAAAACGGAGTCGTGCTCTTCATTTTACCCTCGGTTTCTCTCGCGAAGCCCAACTCTCTCTCTATTGTTCTGAAGTTCACTGGTTCCGTGGCTTACTCCTAAACTCCACTCCACATCAAAAACTCTATAAATGGGCCGCGCCTTGACATGATCAGTAGTCTGACGGGCCGGAACCCGGGCCCGATGGGCCACTTGATAAGCCCGACTTATGGCCCAATCCGGCCCGGCTCGGCCCGTACTCAAATTCTCTTCTCTTCCTCGTTGTCTCCGCCGACCCTCGCTCCGGCCGCCGTCCGCACGATCGTCAGGTTGACCTCCAGCTCCTCCGCTCCCCGTCGAGTCCGAGTTTCCGGCCTCCGGTCCGTGCTCTCCGTCGAAGGCGGCTCCGATTCGGAGCGCGATTCGTCGAGCCGGTCGGGAATAGAGGAGCTCGTGATCGTGCGCGGCCTCGTGGAGGCGTAATCGGCTGTCGAACGAGGGACGTGGGGAAGGGCTTGAGGCAGAATGTCTTGGTCTTCAAGCTTTCTTCTAGGGTTTTCGAGCTCTACCCTCCACTAGCTCTCTGTACACCCCCTCGCTGCTTGCTCCAGCAGCTGGTGGCTGCGTTTTCGGCCGCTTCCGGAGCTTTTCCAGCTATGGAGACCGACCAAGGTTCGCGGCACGTGCTTCCCTTTCAGCTTCAGTTCGACAAGCCGCTGGCTTCTCAGGTTTGGCTCCCGTTTCGTCCTTCTTTTGCGACCTAATAATGGGCGGGTCGATTCGATTGTTTTCCCATTCGGTTTTGTGTGAGGTTTTGGCTCGATTTCTTCCGATTGGCAGGTGAAAATGGCGGAGTGGAATCCGGAGAAGGATTTGCTGGCGATGGTCACGGAGGACTCGAAGGTGGTGCTTCATCGCTTCAATTGGCAGAGGTTGTGGACAATCTCTCCTGGTAATTGCTTCGACTCGAGAAAGTTCTCTTTTTTTTATTTTTTATTCAGCATGTTCGTTTCTTCACCGATGGCTTGGTGTGCACCCTTTGAATCGTTGGCCTTATTCCCCCTTTGCTTTTCCTTAAATGTGCTACGATCCTTTTCCTCAAATAAACCACTTCAATTGCCAACCCCGGTCAAATTGCCTTTGATGGAGAGTTGGTGAATATAGGGGTAAGGTGCTTGGAAGTCTAAATGAGGATGTGATGTCGAACAAAGGAGTTGGTGTTTTACACGAAAATGAAGAGTGAACGATGGTAATGGGAGGGAAAATGTGGATATGACGTAGTTGCAAATAAAGAATCCCAAGCTGATACTAGTTGAATACAGCGATTTTTATTTACAGGTGCGAACCTATAAACTTCTAGATAATAGTGGTGCCTTAGGAGATTTCCATAACATAAGTGACAATCATTTAGACCAACCGGGAGTGTAACCGATTCTTGTACTGCTATCTTGTTGCCCTTTTCGCGCTGCATCAGTCAAAGTGTTCATGAAGATAAAGAACTCAAATTGGAGGGGATGTCATTTATGCTAGATAGACTAGTTATGTCAGATGTAGAAATGCTTGATGCCCACTTGGAGTTGGCAGGTTTAACCCCTGCAAAATACCATCTCAACGTTGTCATGCAGCTATAAAGTTTTCCTTCAATTTCTGTTGGTGACTCACGATGTAATATCACTTCTGGCTCTGCTTCTTCCTATTCTTCTACTGATTGAGCGTTCCCTACAAGGAGAGATTTAGTTTAGGCTGGAAAGTTTTTCACATTTTGTAATGCTAAAATTTAGAGTCTAGTATGGAAAGTTTTGCACATTTTGCATTACTTGAAGTTAATTTATCTTCTTCTGATTACGAGGGGCATTTTGTTACATCATTTTAATTAATTAAGTTTGTTGTTGGGAATTTAACTTACTTGTGAATAGGATATATCTCAAGCTATGCTGCATACATGTATACATGGAGGGAGGAGTTGGAGAAAGCAAAGAGACTAGGAGGGTAGGGGGAAGCTGCATCCAAGTATGTTAAGTTCTTATATGACTTTATCTTTTGGTAATTCGAATTCATAAGAGCTTAGGATTAGATGCCTAGCCTTGGTGGTTTTTTTAATCTATTCTCACTTGAAAAATTTAGATAGGAGGTAACATCTGAATGCTTCATGCATCATATTGCCTTCTGGATATGATAAAAAAATGTTGTTAAGTGCTTCTTGAACTAATCCTTGAGTGGTTTCTGTTGAGATGTTAAGTTGTAGATACTTTTACACTCGTGATCCTTCCTTGAAGTATGCTTTCATTGATCCACTCCACCTTGAGGTTCCAAAGCTGAGCAATAAGATTTGTTTTTGGACTAAGATAATGGATTGAAGGCTGCCAAAAAGACATAGATTCCCTAGCTTTAGATGATTTACTAGCCCAAAGAAATCCATGTCAAGCTACCAATATCCCTTTCAGATATACTATGTACTGTTATGATGTTTGCATCACTTCCCAGATTTTATTTATCATTTTCTCAGTTTTTGTGTGTTCTCTGTGTTTCCTTTTTGTCTATTAATTTATGGTGAACAAATTATTCATCCTCTCTCTTTCTAATTTTTTTTTTCCTTTTTTTTGGTTGTTGTTGTTGTTTATGAAATCACTTTTCTTTGCACATTCCATTGTATGTCATTATACTGGATTATCTTAATTATTCTAATGTACTCCAGGTAAATGTATAACATCATTATGCTGGCGTCCTGATGGCAAAGTTGTTGTCTTGGGACTAGAAGATGGTACAGTTTCACTGCATGATGTTGAAGTAAGTTTTCTATGTTATTACTTTAATGTTACCCTCACAACTTCTCAACTGGGAATCTTCCTGCAACAATCCCATATCATCAGAATGTGTTCTCCTCTAATCTCTCTTGTGAAAGATTCTGAATTGCTCAAAAGCTGCATGATGCATTGCAAACAGCAAGCTTGCTCAACAAACATATACCTGCTAATAGAGATGGCAATCCATGTTTACGAGTCCTGTCTGCCATTGTCAAATTAATAGTGGACTGCTAGATAGTTCAATCTGAGCATGAAAAGCTTAATAGATCTCATTAGAACACTCTTTTTGAACATGCCCTCTTCTTTATATAGGTCAACAAACGACAAGAGATGAATAACCCATTTAACTAATTAAAGTGAATGGTTCATTCCAATCCAAGCATTACTGACACAGCATTTATAACTTGTACAATACATGCAATATGCATATCTTCGTCAATGTCATATAATTTTAAAAAAAATAGCCATAAACTTACAAAGTCCTCGGTTTAGATGATATCTTGTGTCTTATATATATCAATTTAACTAATTAGATTGAATGGTTCATTCCAATCCAAACATGACCGAGACAGCATATAGAAGCAGTCATCCATGACACGCTCATTTTCATCAAATTAATAGTTTCTTTCTATTATTTAAAGTGACATATGTCCAGTTCAGTCATATTAGGAAGGTAATAGTTCGGGTGATTCCTAAATGACAGAATTTGTATGTGCCTCAATTGTGCTTGTGGGTGGAAAAGTTCATAGATTACCGGTTATGTCATTAAGCTAGCTGTTTGGTCATGGGTACAATTGCTCAGAACTTGGCTGATGCTGCTGCCAAAAGGTTTCTTTAAGCCGTCTACTGATTTACTAATCATTATCCACTTCATGGATTATGTTTGCTCTTGAAGAACTTATTTTTACATATGAATGTTATCTTACCAATCTAGCCGTCTTTATGGAACTGTGGATATGCATTGTGCTGCTTTTTTATGCTAGTGCTTGCGGAAGCTATATGTACTGTGGTATATTTATTTCTAACTCGGTATAAATATTAAGCAGAATGGAAAGCTGTTAAGAAGCTTGAAGTCCCATGCAGCAGCTGTGGTGTGTCTCAATTGGGAGGAGGATGCCCAAGTGAATAGAGTATGCATCTTTCAACTTAAGAAAGTTCATCTTACTTCTTGATCTTGACTCTTGACAGACAATATTTTATTGTTCATACCTTTCATGTTCTATCTAATGCTTTGTTTGCAGTTAAGTAGTTATTTTAGTCTGGTTTACTAAAATATTTCTTTTTTCAAACTTAGAATCATATTCAACAGCTTCAATATGTATCTATGGAAGGTTTTTTGAAAACTTATGTTTGGTGTCAGCTGTGAGTTGTTGATTTGCTGATTGTTGACTTTTAATCTCTTGTTATATATATCTTCTTCTTCTTGTTTTTTTCTCCATTGGAATGATAATTATCCATTTTTTAATAGGACACTTCTGGCAACTCTTTGGCATTTGAAGATCGCACTACTCGTTTCTTCCCTCCAGCTCCGAGAGTTCCTCGCATGCCTGGACTAGTATCTGGAGAAACTGGTTTAACTGACGATGGTCAAGATTCATTCGTAGAGCTCTCAAATTCTTCAAAGCAATGTTTCAATATCCTTTGCAGTGGAGATAAAGATGGGGTTTTGTGCTTCAGTATATTTGGTGTCTTTCCAATCGGAAATGTTGTAAGCCTCCTGTCTGTTCAGATCAAGTATTTAGCAGTATAGTCTATCAGATTCAGTCAATGACTACTTTCCTTTCTCGCTTGCATAGAGCAGTCTTTCTTAATAAATGGATCTGATGGCAGAAATCAGTATTGCCTGAAAGTAATGGGCTGGTTAATTAAACAACTATACTGGGTGAAGTTATTCTTGTAAAACTTCTAGACTTCACTTCCATTGGTCACTTTAGAGATGACACCTCCGACTTCGATACAGCACAATTATCCAAAGCTTTTGTTGTTTGCCCTGAGTGGTCCTTCTGTCTATACTACAGTTGAAGCACCTAAAGGAGAATTTGGGGTCTGTTTGGGTTAGCCTGCTGTGCAGACTTTCTGCTGTTGTTTTAGACTCTTGAGTTTCTGCTCTTTTTTAGGGAGATTGAGAGAGCCTATACGACCGTCGGTTGGGGAAAGTGTTCTATGAGAGTGTATGCTTGTGTGTAGATAATTCTCTCTGTGGGTGTGCAGCTATTAGAAGATTTAGACTTTTGGGTACTCTGAACTTTCGTGCATGTTTGGGTTTAGTACTGTTTCAACGTGAAAACATGATGAACTTCTCAACAGACATTTGATTAGTCTAGAAATGCATGCTGAAGAATTGTCCTAATCAGTATCATTTAGGTTCCTATCAGTTGTCTCTTTAGTAACATGGAGCCAGTCCTTATAGTTACAATTCCTTGTTGGGACTTTCCCAAATGTACTTCCTAGGGCCCACTGCCTTTCACCAGATCTATAAGTGTGGCGTATGGTTTCCTAATGGGAGGTTTTTCAGATCTATATACAAGTTTGTGAATTGTCAATGACGATTTGATCACAATTTCTTGACTCGGTTGACTACCTAAACAGGTAATTTTCACCTTAAGATGAGATATTTTAGATGGAAAATTAAACATGTTTGATGGGAAATCACTTGTTATGAAAATTGATGGAGCTCATTTAGCTCATTGTCGAGCTTCTGGGTTGTCTTTTTTTATTATATATATATAATGTAGACCTGCTAATTTAAAAGATGCCAGTGGCAGGAATACTAAGTTTTTGTGGAAACACAATGTAGAACTACTAATTTAAATGCCTTCCAAGTTGTAATGTGATGTAGATATTCTGTAGTCTGGTGTTGAGGTAAGTGCATTTAAAGGCCTTCAGAAAAGTCGAATAAGTACCTATACTGCACTTGTGCTGTTGCCCATGAAGTTTACATTTTTTGCTTAAGTTGTTGCTTCTCTCTGTTTTCTAGTTCCATCATTGACCTGACCTAAAAATGAATGTTATGGTGCTTGGTTGATCTTTAAGTTGATCTTGTAGAAATAGCACACAGTTCCACTCTCCACTAGTTATTTTAGTTTGGAAGCTTTTTTAACTCTCTGTTTCGACTTTATTTGTATAGTTGCTTTGTTATATTGAGTTCGCTATTTTCAGTTTGATAATCAGTCACTTATTGCTTCTTGCTATGTGATTGCCATAATGCATGGGAATGTGCACCAAGAATATACATGAATGTGATATTCCTACAACAACCAAGGACAGAGACACCGTTTGCCGACTTCTGAATGCATCTGTGAGGAAGGTACACTGATTAACATAGTTGCCTCTCAAGAGCCTCCATGTTTCTTCAACTAATGGGTTAATGATAGGAGGCCTTTTTGCTCTGCTGGGACTAATTTTATTTTCCTTCCTAATTAGTCTTCCAATATATTGCAACTTCACGATATGTTAAATTGTCTTTTCTTTGGTTTTTCCCATGCATTAGGAAAAGAAAAATACAAAATAAACCTTAAGAGACACTTTTTGAACAATTGGTGATCAAGCTAAACTTAAAGTTAAACAAAGGAACCTAGACTAAATGAAACAAAAAATTACTGTGAATTGTGCATAGTTTCTTGCTCAAAATGCTTTGGTGACCAGCAAAGAATTTCATTCACTTTGTGACATTTAAGTTATAGTCAGCAGATACATTGTCTTCTCATGAACGCCTTATTGGAATTTGATAGAGAAACTATCGAGTTAAAGCTCAGTGGTAACTAAAAATGTTTCTATAAAAATGTCAAACAGCCTGACACAGAAAATGTCAAACAGCTTGGATAATATTTTATAGATGTAAGATGCAGACTTTTTTCTAAACTTCAAATGTACCTGTAAGTTTATTCCTGTGATTGGATTATTCCAGATATCATGTCGGATGTTTCACCAGAGCAAGCTAACTGCCATGTAATTGTTATCATTAGGTGGCTTTATCCAAGGATCTTTGTCATTTGATGGTTGCATGCTCAGGAGAACTTGTTGAAGACATTGTTGAATCAAGAGGGTGTCAAACAGTTGGAGATAGTATGCATGGCTTTCATTGCTTAGTGCTTGATACTTCAATATTCCAAAAGAGGTAAAATTGCACTTGCATTTAGTGTTATTCATATTTTAGGTGAAACTTCTCTCTCTCTCTCTCTCTCTCTCTCTTAAGTTTGTGCAGCAGTAATTGGACTCCGTATTATAATTATATTACAATTGTTCATGTGCACTGATATTTGTTTCAGAGGTATCAATTTTGTTTGTTTTTACAGAAAGTAAAACTCATATTAACTCAGGATATTATTGTCAACCTTAAAACGAAACTGATGGTTAACATGGAGCAATTTTGAGGCATTTTTCTTGGAATTTAACCTACACTTTGCATGATAGAAGAACTTTCCTTCTGATAATTTTAAATGCCCAAGTTGACTTTCAAGAGTCACCATAAGCTGAACTACATGATGCCTCATACTTCGTAGCCTGAATGATTTTTTTCATGCTTGATAAGGTTTTCACCCGACCTTCAAGTATCATACCATCTTTCCGTAGAAACCTCTAGAAATCAATGTAGTTCGAATGTTGAAAGTGGTGGGACAAAATTGCAGGAGTTACTCTTGCAAAATTTTGAACTTTGTTGCATGATTCACAGAACATTTTTGTTCTCTACAATTAGAGGCCTGCCAAGTTTTCGATAACAATTTTTGTTTTCGTTTTTATGGAAACTGTTTTCAATGTTTTATCACAGAAAACTTGTTTAATGATGTATGTTGTAAGGATGAAAATTGTCAGAATTTGCTTGTGTTCCATCGCAATAAGAAAAGAGGCTTAGTTATTCCAAATCTCCATGTTTGCACGTGGAATGTGAACGCTGAAAAGTTGTCTTCAGTTTCTAATTTTGATTTTAATAATAGTTTTCCTTTCAACTGTTTTCGAAGTGTTACCAAACACATTTTCTGGACCGTTTGCATTCTCAAAAGAAATGAGAACAGATATCTGAGAATCTTTATCTGCCGAATGCCTCCTTAGATTCTCAATCTCTTCCTGTCTGCAGTAAAAATGAACTTCATCAGGTTGCTCAACAGGCTTCCAACATTGAAGATTTACTTCATGTCGTCCGGACATCATTATCAGTCATGCACAAGCAGTGGGCTGATGCCATGAACGTATTTCATGAGAAGTTTGATTTGTTAACAAGCCTTATTAATGATCATGGTTAGTGGTCCTGTTAATACAAAGCAGTAGATGGCTTTTCATTGTTCTTCATTTAACTGTTCTTGTTTGCTTATCTAGGTCTTGACTCTTCTCCTCAGGAGGAATTTTTGAGTCTTCTAGGTGGTGCTAGGACCAGTCCTGCAGTCCATCAGTTTCTTGTTAATTCTCTGGGTGAAGTGGTACGGCTGGTTTTTTTAAGTTCCGGTGTTGCTGTAGGACTTCTGTTCTTTTTGGTTGGTTTTCATAATCTTAGTCTGCTAGTTTGTTCAATGATAGGGTATGAAGCGTGTATCAAAAGTTGTCTGTGGTGCTGGAAAAGAACTTCAGCTGGTTGTCCTCAATCATCTGCAGGTGCACGTTATTACCTTTGCATTTGGCCTTTCTCTGATAAATTATTGAGTTTTAAGCATCGCACAGAACAGTCTTAAATGGTGATCAGATAGATGTAGGAATTTGTTATAGTAAGTGTAAAAGAGATAATTATTTTCTATATTATTAAAAGGTAGAAAGGGTTACAAATATATATGCTCAGATGTGCTTAACCCTAATTATACCTAAGTTACTATTCTACCCTTATTACTCAAAATATTTCTCAACACTCCCTCTCAAGTTGGGATATAGATATCAAATAAACCCAACTTGTTACATAAGACTCTCAATCTATTCCCCCGTAGAGATTTTGTAAAAATATCCGCGAGTTGATCCTCCGACTTTGTGTGTTGCAGAATAACCTCGTCTTTTTGAACTTTTCTCGCACAAAATGACAATCAACCTCAATGTGCTTAGTTCGCTCATGGAAGACTGGATTAGATGCAATATGAATAGCGGATTGATTATCACAATATAGCACGATGGATTTGATGGTGATATTCCAATCTACGAAAGTAACATTCTCAACCATAGTAATTCACTTGTCACATGTGCCATAGCACGATATTCACTTCAGCACTTGATCGGGAAACTACATGCTGTTTCTTGCTTTTCCATGCAACTAAATTACCTCCAAGAAACACACAATAGCACAAGTAGATCTCCTATCCACGGGACATCCAGCCCGGTCAAGCATCGAAAACTGCGGTGTTTAGATGGCCATAATTCTTGCTTGTAATCCTTTACCTCGGCGCTTTCTTCAAATATTTGACAATTCGAAGTACAACATCCCAATGAGTAGTACGAGGAGAACTTATGAATTGACTTACTACACTAACCGCAAAGGATATATCGGGTCTCGTGATAGTAAGATAGTTTAACTTACCAACTAACCTTCGATACTTTGCTGGATCATGTAGTAATTCTCCATGTTACGCATCAAGTTTCATATTGGGATCCATAGGGGTATCGGCGGCTTTACTCCAAGAAATCCAACTTCACCAAGGATGTCCGTACATACTTTCGTTGTGATAAATTGATACCAGCATGTGAATAGGCTACTTCAATACCAAGAAAGTATCGAAGACGTCCCAAATCTTTAGTCTTGAATTCTTTATGCGAGAAATTGCTTAAGTTTTTGAATACCACTTGAATCACGCCAGTAATGATAATATCATCCACATATACAACTAGAAGGATACGGCCCGGTTGAAGACACGGAGCGAAAACGAATGATCTACCCGACACCGCTTTAATCCAAATTTGATAACCGTATCACTAAATCTACCAAACCAAGCACGAGGAGATTGTTTAAGTCCATACAAAGCTTTGTGTAAACGACATACCACATTCTCCCCCTGAGCAATAAACCCAGGTGGTTGCTCCATGTAGACTTCCTCAGCTAGATCACCATGTAAAAAGGCATTTTTCACATCCAATTGATGAAGGATCCAGCCAAAGTGCACAGCCAATGAAATAAAAACACGGACAGAAGAAATTTTGGCCACGGGAGAGAAGGTGTCATTATAGTCGACACCATAAGTTTGAGTATATCCCTTCGCAACTAACCGTGCCTTCAATCGATCAAGAGTACCATCCGGGTGAACTTTAACAGTGAAAACCCAACGACAACCAACAGGTTGCTTATCAGTAGGTAAGGAAGTAAGCTCCCAAGTTTTGTTCTGAATTAGTGCCTCCATTTCATCTTCCATGGCACGACGCCAACCCTGGGATGAGCAAGAGCTTCAGCAACACTACTAGGCACGAAATAGAAGACAACGACGAGACAAAGGCAGAGAAGGTAGGAGATAAACGATCATATGACAAAAGCGAGAAATAGGATGACGCGTACGAACACAATTAGAAAGACCGAATAGGAAGAATAACGATCAATAGGACGACCAACACAAGAACGTGTACCTTTTCGAGATGCAATGGGCGGATCGGGATCGAGGCCGGCACCGCAACCGATGGGGGAACCGATGAATCAGTGCCGATGAAGGCCGCTCTTGTCATAGTTGGAATGGTACCTCGTCGATGATAGGTGCGGTCGGCGCAAACCGAAATTTGCTAGAGGTAGTCGGGGAGATAGAAGGCGGTGGAAGCATTGGTAGGACACAATCATCACTATCACCATGTGTCGTGGAACATTCGAGAAGGAAAATATGATTGATCTTCAAAGAACGTCACATCTATAGACACGAACATACGACGACGACTAGGAGAATAACATTTGTATCCCTTCGAGTTCGAGAGTATCCCACAAAGACACATTTTTCAGCACGAGGATCCAGGTTTATCAAATACGAGGAGTAAGATTATGTACAAAACAAACACACCCAAAAACCCGAAGAGGTAAGGAAAAGAGAGGACGATTTGGATGTAAGAGTGAGAATGGTGTCTTCTCTTGAAGAACCGAAGTGGGAAGCCTATTAATTAAATAACACGCCGTAAGAACAAACATGACCCCAAAAGTGTTTAGGTAGATGCATATGAAACATGAGGCAACGGGCGACATCAAGAAGATGGCGATTTTTACGTTCAGCTACACCATTTTGTTGTGGAGTGTATGAGCATGACGTTTGATGAATAATACCATGAGATGCCGAAAGGGTTGGAAACCGAAGTTGTAGCAAGGTATTCTCTAGCATTATCGATCGTAAATGTTTGACAAGAGATATTATATTGATTCAACACCTCAAAATAGAACAATTGAAAGCAACGAAAAATCTCTGTACGATCTTTTATTAAGAATAACCAAGTCATTCGGGAAAAATCATCCACGAATGTAACAAAATATTTGAATCCAAAGACATCAGACACACGACATGGACCCCATACATCTGAGTGAACCAACTCAAATGGACTAGACACACGACTCGCATACGGGAAGGAAAAGAAGCTCTATGATGTTTACCAAGCGACAAGCTTCACACCGAAAGGAACTCACGAGACTTAGACTCAGGAAATAGACGTCGAAGTAGGTTTGGTGGTGGATGACCAGCACGACAATGCATTCGATATACATCAGTGGATGTTTGTTTCATAGCTGCGGCAGCTAATACCTTCTTATCAAGGTAGTACAGGCCATTTGATTCATGTCCCCCACCAATCATCTGTCCAGTCCTCAGATCCTGAAAAACACAATGAGAAGATGAAAAAGTCACGGAACAATTTAGTGCTTTGGTCAATGAGCTAACAGAAATCAAATTATAAGGAGATTTTGATAGGTGAAGGACAGATGATAAAGAAAGAGAGGGACTTAAATGAGCAACTCCCATACCGTAACTCCGAGACCGTGAACCATTTGCTAATGTAAGCGAATTTGATAATGAAGGAGATGTAGAGTGAAAAGAAGATAATAGGTTAGAGTTACCAGTCATGTGATTGGTAGCTCGAGTCTATAACCCAAGAATCAAGTGATGTAGACAACAAACACGATGAACTACCTTTAGAGGTTTGTGCGAGTTGCGGTAGGGAGCTGAAGATCCTGTCATTTGTTGGGAGCGAACCAATGTATCATATTCAGCACGGGTTAATGTAACTGGGTCACCCGTCCTAAGAACTTGAGTTGAACTTGGTGGAGCCATTGAGGGAGGACTAAGAGAATCATCAACCTCTCGCATAAGCAAAGCAAGAGGTGGTTTGAGCTCTGGATGAAGTGTATAGCAATAAGCTTCGTATGTCCAGGCTCTTTGACAATGATGACAATAGCGCGAACCACGATTATTCCAAGAATTAATCGTACCACGAGTCCTAACTCCCCCTTCACGACCTCCACGACTTCCACCATGAACAACACCACGTCCACGACCTTGATAACCACGACCTCGACCTCCATGTCCACTAGAACCACGAGAAAGCATAGCACCAATCTCCATCGCCGGCATGGAAGAACTCTTCTCAGGAATTGTAGAACGGAGAGCTCGGGAGAAGACTTCATCTACCGTGGGAAGAGAACTCGAGATGTAATATGCCGACGAAGAGATGAATACTCGTGCCCCAATGACTTGAGATATAATATTACCCTCAAATCCTCTTGGCGTTTAGCTTGAGAACATCTGGATCGTTCGAGGCGGGAAGATAAGTATCCAATCGTTGGCAGAGAGTGGTGAACCGAGCATAATGATCAGACAAGGATTGATCTCCACGCTGAATATCAAATAACTTTTCCCACGTGTCACATACGCGCATCATATTATTTTGCCCCGAATAGAGTAATGCGCACTTATCCCAAACTGCTTTAGCAGAGTCGCATTGAATAAAGTGAGGACTAACCTTAGGGTCCATGCTATTCCATAATAGAGTTCGAATCATCGCATCTCCTGCAATCCAATCGGCGGCTCTACTCATGTCAGACGGTATTGTAGACGTGAGATAGTCCGGTTGTCCGGTGGCGTAAGATAGACTTCGACCGCTTTAGACCAGATGGATAATTAGTTCCATCTAACTTGACCGATGTTAATTGAAAATGACCAAAAGGAGATCCAGTCAATCCAGAGGTCGCCATTAGTGAATAAAGAATGATTGAGCCCAAGAAAGGAACTTCACGGTTGCGAATGCGATTCCAATAATTCACGCAAATACACAAAAAGAATTCCGAAAAGAAAGGCTTCAATCGAATCACCAAAGCACCAAAGTGTACTTATCCTCAATATCCCCATTGATTCAATGCAACATAATTATCGAATCTATATTCCACAATGGCCACTTCTAAAATTTTGTGCAGTACAAATAATGAATTGGGTTACTGTTCAACCTCCAGAAAATAACCCATCATTTGCCGCTTCTAAAAGCCTTTCCGTACTCCACAGCCAGCACAAAACTTTAAAAGTAATGATTAAAATAAAATAAAGAATCCATCATTCACTGTGCACATTTAAACCTCAGGAAGGAAGAGGCGATGCACCAATCTCTTATGCTTTTCTCCTCCTCCTTATTTCCTCCCGACAAACGCACCAACTTCCAACAGCAGCTTCAAATTCAACCTCCCAGCTTCCAACAACATCAATTTCCCCAAAAAAGAAACAAAAGAAAGCGAATTTACTTGATCTAGCAGCGTTCCCAAGCTCTTCCCCGTGCAATTGCCTTCATACCTATCGTCGTCGTCGTCTTCTTCAGCGAGTGAAACTGGTGGAGAAGCTCTCCGAGAAGGCTGTCTTGCCTTCCAGAGCGTCTTCTCTCTCCGCCTGGCAGCAAATCCAAGAACCCTCCTACGCGTTGTATAATTCTTTGGTGGAGAGATGCTTTATCGATTGTATCGATTCTTTCTACCGCAAGTCTCTTGGCAAGCAGAAGAGAGATGTGTGCTTCACTGTGCTGAAAAATTCCTCAAGGTATCAGCACATGTTGGAATGAGACTGGCGGAGCTCAACCAAGCAGAACAGCAATCAAATCCAAGAACCCTCCTACGCCATCAACCGCACGGACCAGCTCCCGAAGATGGGTCTCGAGTTCTCTCCTTCCGCTAAACCCCCGCAGGTTGTCGCGCTGGAATTCCCGCTCGGGTTTTCGCCGAGAAGATGGGCCTCGAGTTTACAGCGGCATTGGCGCTAGGGTTTCGCGGAATCGAGGTTCAAGCGGCGCAAACCGCGAGCGTGATCAAGCCGTGTAAGCCACGAGCGCGATCAAGCTACGCGAGCAGTGCGCGCGAGCCGCGCGAGCAGCCCGTACGAACGGCGCGAGCCGCACGAAGAAGTGAGAAAGAAGGACGCCGAGTGGCGGCGACAGCGGCGGCTATTCCGGCGAGTCGACGGCGGCGAGTGGCGCTCCGTCGTCTAGGGTTCCGACCAACCTCGCTCGATACCATGTAAAAGAGATAATTATTTTCTATATTATTAAAAGGTAGAAAGGGTTACAAATATATATGCTCAGATGTGCTTAACCCTAATTATACCTAAGTTACTATTCTACCCTTATTACTCAAAATATTTCTCAACAGTAAGTTATGCTTCACACATTTTGAGACACACCGTATCTTTCAGAACATCCTGATGTTGAATTCTTATATGAACCTATCATATGCAATGATATGGATTACCAACATTGAGTGGCTGGAAAGTGTGAGGTAAAATCTGATTTGATTCTGATTTAACAAGTTGGCAATCTCTACTATAAGCGTATAATAAAAATTATAGGTCATAATCATTGGTTTGAATATGAACTTGATCTGAGTTTGGGCTTTCAGAATACTGTAAATGGAGGTATGGGTATGGAAATTTTTATGCATTTATGTTATAATTAACAGGTATAGAGATATGTTCTCTACTTCAAAAGGAAAAAACTTTATTGCCCACTTCAATCTTAATATATATCCCTCATAAATCATATTCAACTCTTTTTACTTATTTGAGCCTAGGAGAAGTTAAAGACTTATTTATACTACTAATTCCACTCCTTGGACTTGCTGTAGTAAGTGAAACTCTGCTTTCTTATGTTATTATTACTGTCAACAAGCTAAAATTGAGAATGAAAACTCAGTTATCAGAAGAAAATGAGCAGATAAAATAACTGGTGGGTGCTCAGATGATAGTGAATTGAGCCAACATTGAGCTCATCTGTGATGCTTAACCTTGGTTATGAGAGCCTCTGTCCACAACAATTTGTTCATGTACTTAGATGTGAGAATTCATTAGTTTATATTTTTTACCAACTTTTCCAATTAGGTTGCCATTTTTTTAACTAAGCACCATCTTTTGGCAGAGTAATGCTAAAGTTGTTATGTCCTAGTAAATGAAAATGGTTTACTTACTCACATGTGAAATAGATTTGTATTAGATGTCTGTAATACACTTGCCTAAATGCTTGGATTTTACCACTTCAAACGAGTTTTGTATGCTGGTCTTTGTATCCATAGTATTGTTCTGTTTTGGGAATGTGTTGGTATCTCTTTGGATCCAGAGTTTCTCTTGAGCTTTTTGGATCTTGACTTTAGGTTGTAGAGGCACCCTTTTGTCACGATAACTCATAAAAGGAACCGCAACTGTGAGTTAATGGAGCGTTTTTGTGCTCAATAAAAACATGCTACATGGATGATGGTTATGCTGATTAGCACAAAATCATATGTGAGATGTTAGTATTTGTACTTGAAACTACATGATTACATACAATGTTGTGATATAAGATAGTTGGAATAACTTAAAAATCCTCAGAAAAGAATAAGTTTCTTTTAATAGATCAAAAGTTCAACCATAGGACACCAAGGGGTTGCAAACCCATATAAGATTAGAGCCCAAAAATTAAAGCCATGTACAGAACAACTCTCAAAACCAAAAGTGAGCTCAAATACAAGATACATCATCGACCATATTAATCAAGTCATTTACATCCATATGCAGTCTCCACTATACCAAAAGTGTACGACTTTAAGCCAAATTTCAACAAACGGAAGATCTCTCTCTCCATCAAAAGCTCTCTTGTTTAGCTCCTTCCAAATGAGCCTAAAAACAGATAGAGGAATTGAGTTAATCCTTCTTTTCTTGTGGCACTGTAAACGTATGCACTGCCAAGACCAGAGTTCTTGCTCCTAAAAGCTCCAATAACCCAAAGATAATTTGGTGAAAGCATAGGAAACTGTCCAAACCACTCTTGTCCATGAACAGTGAAGGAGGAGATGCTGCATGGATTCTTCCTCCTCCTTGCGGAGGAAACACCTATTAACCAGTATTTGCTTCTTTGTTGTAGGTTATCTAAAGTGAGGATTCATTCCCAAGTTGTTTTCCAGGCAAATAGATAAACTTTAATTAGAACCCTTACTTTCCAAACTCTAATCAGAACCCTCACTTTCCAAGTCACTGTTTGAGGAAAATCCGTTCTACCACCAACTTCCTCCCTATTGAGCAGCTCGTAGTGAGACTTTACTGGAAAGATTCCATCTTTTTCATTGTTCCACACAAATGCATCCTCATAGGCAATGGAATTCTTGGAATAATATAATACATTAAAAGAGATGTTAAAAACTCCCAATCTTGGGCTTGTCTCACAAACTCAATATCCCAAATGATCATTTCCTTGCCTAGACATGCCATCCAACTTTTTAGTTGTTGTAATGCCTATTTAGGAGGATCAATTTCTAAGAAGTCTTGTAGCACCACACCTTTATCGCATGTGGTGCCTTTGGAGGGAAAGCAACAAAATAGTAGGGTTTGAAATCTTGGGTAGTTTTGGTGGTGTACCTTTTAAATGGCTTTGGACATCATGTTCTGATTTCATATGGTCTTCTGATGTTTTATTTTTGTTTGTTTTTCTTTTGTTTTATTCTTGTATACTGATGCGTTAGAACTTTTTCTTTAATTAAAGTCCTTTATCATCTATAAGAAAATATATTGCCAATATCTTCTCTGCCAGATCTCTTTCCATACATATGGGCAATTTTGTGTGTTGTTAACATGTGCATTGCCCAAGCACATGCATGCGATCATGTGCTTGCACAGGTGTCTGCACTTGCACATGCACACTGTAGGGCTGTTGCTAATTAGATCGGTTCCTTGCTTCTCCTGGGTTCAGGGCTCTCTTGTACACTGCACATTCTTGTTGATTATTGCTATGGTGAGAAATAATGTTTCCTGTTAGTTTCTTTAAAGTTATAGACTCTCTTCTTTTTACTTTTTTGATATGTATTTCTATTGAAGAGCATCATGGGGTTCCTCTTATATACAAATTACCACCCATAAGCTTGTATTTATCTAAGATAATTCAAAAAAGGACTTACTGTCTAAAGAACTGCCCCCACAATGCCAAAAAAATATGGTGGTTATCCAAATATCTATCCTTTAGAGCTCCTATATAATTTATTTATTTTGTAGGAACCTGCCTATTTTTTTCTTTTGAAAGTTTATGAACTTTCTTTATCTCCATAGTCTGTCAATCAATGCTTTGGGGCTCCTTTCTCCTGTTGTTTACTCAAAATGTGCATTCACGACAGTGTAGAATTTTGTGGAACAATTGCCAAGTCATCTAAAAGATTACCTATCAAATAAAGATGTGGTACTTAATTACTATAATGCTTCCCCTCTCACGTAGGCTAAGACTTGGCCTTAGATTGAAGGATATATATTTGATAATTGGGGAGGTAAATAGGTAGCAAGGTGAGTTTTAAGCCTGAAACCTCCTGCTCTAATTCCACATAAAATTTTGTGGGACCAAAACTAACTAATCAAAAAGTGTAAGCTATGGGATAGAGATGTAGTTTGATATTTGAATGTTGTAAAGAAGTTACCCTTGCCCAAGCTAACAGCACAAGGGCTGGGGCTTTGTCTCCTTAAAAACATCAGCAATTCCTGTCAGCTTTGTGTTTATAGCCCACAACTATCACATAAATAAGATCTCTCTCTCTCTCTCTCTCTCTCTCTCTCTCTCTCTCTCTCCTTCCCCTTCACACACACACAGCCACTATGGGCAGGACTTGATCATTTCACACGAACATTCCAAACTTCCAGCCTGCTTGCATGAATTGGATGGTAGACTAGGCTCCATTTTCCAGGACTTGATCATTTCACACAAACATTCCAAACTTCCAGCCTGCTTGCATGAATTGGATGGCAGACTAGGCTCCATTTTCTTAATGATTTTTCTTTGTCAGAGAATCTAGCGTATGCTGTGTAATTCAAACACAGTTTGCAGTTGAAAGATAAGGATGGCTTGTAATGGCCATTTGCTGCGTGAAACATTTTCTTTCATAAAATTTTAACATCGATGGTTCCTATTGCTGTTTAGCATTTAACTTATATGTTCGATGTTATCTTTATCCCTCATGAGTGTGTCAGTTTCCTTGATTAGAGAGGATATTCGACTTGTGGGGTTAACTAATTGACTTATTGTTATTTACCTAGCAGCCTGCTGTAGAAATTATTGGCTTTAGAATGGGTGAGCTCAGGGGTCTTTCGAGATGGCGCTCTCGTTACCTGGGTATTGGTTTGGATGAGACACTGGTGGACAATGCAGTAGAAAAGGCTGGAATGCTGCTTGTACAGGTTGAGCGATTCATAAGGGTGCTCTCATCTGTTGTGCAGCAGGTAGCCTGTTACAATCTTTGTTATGATTTCTCTACATTTCTCGATACCTCCTGTTTGCTACTATTTTCTAAAATCCTGCCCGTCTCTCATCGTGCATGTCTTTAGTCACACTAAATTCCTAAATTTTAAACATGGAGTTGAACTACTTGTGGATATAAGACACAAGATCTTGTGTGCTCAGAATGACATTATTCTAAGTCGAATAGCATTATATATTTGAAACACGAGCTATTTTGTTGGGATTTTGAAGAAGATACTGTTAGCCAGGCATTTGCACATGACTTGAACCTGTTTAATAAAGTTCCATTTTGCACCTTTTAAGATCATGATGAAATACTGACAATATCACATTGTTGTTTGTTGATATCATCATGTATTTGAAGGGCCAGAGAGAAATTGCATGGCTTTTTTTTATCTTTGTTTCCTGCACCTTGACAACTTAGGGTTTGTTGATACCTTTTCAATTTTGCACATACTACACTGAAGACATGCATTCTTTCTTGTTTCAAAATGAAAATATTGCCAGTGTGACCACTGAAATCTAGAGAAGCTCAGAATATTGAGCCAGTGGTGTAAGCATTTTATATTGGTTGATTATGTGCATGTTGCTGAAGCTTTTGGTTTTGGTTTTGTCTCTCTTTCAGTTTGCAAATTTCTTCAGCTGGCTTCTGAAATGTATAAAGCAACTTATGTCAGAGCCAAGCGATCAACTTTTAACATACAATAGGTTTGTCTGATTTTTGTCCATCAGGTTCAGTCCTTATGGTGAATCCCTATTTACTCTTATGAATTTCGACAGTGAACTTGTTGTCGTGTTCTTGAAGTTTCTGTATGATCAAGATCCTGTTATGCAGCTTCTGGATTTATCCGAGGCTGATGAAGAAATTGACATTGATTTGTAAGTGATTTCCTCTAACTTGTCCAGTTCCTAATTTTAAGTCATTTACAATATGGCACCCAGAACCCCTGAATCTTTAGTTAATACTTGTTCACACCTGATGGAGTCACCAAGTGGACTGTTTGGCATTGTCATGTACGGAAAGCTTCCAGTAGAAATGGCTTGTATACTCCTTGAAAGTTACTTTTTTTCCTGTCATTTCAGTCAACATTAACTTTACTTGGGCTGAGATGTGACATGTCATTATTGTTGACAGAATGGCTACCCATTGAATTAATAAATTTCTTCTCTTGTGAATTATCTGAAGTTTTGCTCCTACTTGGTGTTCTTAATGAATTTCATTCATGTAATAAGAAAATGTTATTGCCTAGCCCTAGTTATGGAATCATATGTATCATTCAGACATGATGACTAATTTCATAATTTGACATAACCTTCTAATGCCGAGGGTGGGGCTAACCTTCTAATTCCAAGGATGGGTCATCTCTTCATTCTTTGTAGCTGACATTTGGTGAGGCAATGGCTCGAATACTGTGAAGTGTCGACAGCTTATTATTTCCTTCATGTACTCTAGCAGCAAATTTTTGTAGCCCTTCACTAGGTTGTGCTATCCATTTGTGTGCTAGAGGATTAGAATACCATGGTGTAATGGACCTTGGTCACGCTTTAAATGTCAGAGAGGTATCCTGTCAAGCCTAGTATTCTTTTCATGTGCTCTAGTGGCTCACTCCTGCTTTATTGCAATGTGATTAAATTAGTTGCTAAACTCAGGATATGAAATTGTAAATGACTCCTGTTTTGAGGGTTAGTTCTTCATTTTAAGTCATCTTGTTACTGTCTTCGTAATTACTTTTAAGAGCACAACGAGATGAGGTTGACTCAAGTTAGGGTGCTTTGCTGGGCTTCAACTGTGGTTATTTTTGGTCCAGCACTGTGTTGTTAACCACAGAGTAACGAGGATTGAAATTGATGGGTTGATTGTTGTTTCTCATTGGACTGGAAAGTCTTTTGAAAATCAAGTGTAATTTCATGCACTTTTCTGCCTTGATGTATGTCGTCAGGTCAGTAAGATGTTTTACACACATTATTGTTTCAGAGAAACAATGGAGAGAGTGAAAGAGTTAGTACAATTTGGAGGATTTAAGGACAGCAAATGTTTGCGAAGGACACTTGCAAAGGAGTTTCAACTGATGGAATACAGGTATCAGCAAAAGAATTGGAAATTTGAAATTTAACAGAATCTTCTTCGTGCATGGAAGTTCTTCCTTGAATGTGTCTTGTTGCTCTTTCATTGTCAATTCTTTGTATTTATGCTATATCTAGATTTTCCATTCCCATGTTTTTTTTATGCATGCTACCTCAGTGGGAAATATATGAACTCCGGGATAAATCTTTGCTATCATCTGTCATTTGAAGTGATTGATTTTTTCCCTCCTCCAAGTCTGGTCCTCATTGCTGACAAGTGTACCAAATGTGAAATCCTCGATAGCTTTGTATGCATAACAAAAGTTTGAGTATGATGGTGCAGTCCAAAATGGTTTTAGTAAACATTGCAATCCTTCAATTAAAACCTTGTGCTTTGGTTTCACCCAACTCATCATTTAGTTGAGCTGAAATATTCATTTCTCATTTATCTAATTCAGGTATCTTGACAATTCATGTTACAATAAAATTGTACCCATCTTTTTAATTTGCTTGTCTGAGTGGCCAGAACCTTGAGACTATAATGAGGGAAGGAAGAAAAGGAAGGGAAACCTTTGGGGGTGGGGAGTTGTCTTCTGGAGGTTGTACTCAACAATGGTTTTTCACTTACCCTCTACCTAATAATCTAGTGTTTCTTATTCGATCTCATGTTGATTACTTGACAATGTACATGGAAACTTAAGCTGGGTGATCTTATTGGATTGGGCTTTCTGATTAGCATATGATTATTGTGTGTGATAATGCCATATCTCATGTTTACTGATTAGGAATAATTTTAAATTTTTACAGTTTCAAGGAAGCTGCCCAGATGCCTTTTTCTACTATTTCAAAAAAGATATGTTGTAAGAATTTATTGCCTCTATTCCCTCTTACATCAGTTTCAGCATCCACCCGATACATTCCAATTTCACTGTCCTTCTATGAGGTATTTACCCTTAATCTGAACAATTTTATCTGGAGATCTGCATGTGCAGAGAACAACTGCTTCTTCATGCTAATCATTTCTTCGTATGGCTCTGCAGGATGCCTCTGAATTTGCTTCATCTAATCTGACTCAGGAAGTTGGGC
The DNA here is from genome assembly GCA_014182565.1 of Eucalyptus marginata. Classification (NCBI taxonomy): domain Eukaryota; kingdom Viridiplantae; phylum Streptophyta; class Magnoliopsida; order Myrtales; family Myrtaceae; genus Eucalyptus; species Eucalyptus marginata. Next base: position 41,375,491 of record CM024589.1, on the reverse strand, counting down.
TTACAGATTATATTTCCTTCCAAATACCCGACGAGTCTTTTTTAGATTTTACAAACTGTATAGCTGTAGTGAGGGGATTTATGAATGATTCAAGCAATGTGAAGCAGGGAAGACCTTTGGAAGCAATCTTGTTGTGCATCCCTTCTGGTTACCATTGTGTGGATTTGGCTCTATATAAGGTAAGAGCTCGGCATATCATACTTTAAGAATTTGTGGATGTGGCTAATATATTTTATTTTGAAACAGGAACTTCAAATCGTTATGTTGCTAAATAAGATAAATGATACTGGTGAAAACTTGGGAGATGCCTGGATGATGATCCTGCAGGCCAGTGACCTTCCATTTGTGCATATTTCAGGAACCACTCAGGCAAATAACTGGGAGTTGTACCAATTAAAGGTAACTCTTGGATCCTGAGCTTGCATATTGATTTCATACTCGTGATAAGTATAGGATGCTGCTGAGTTCTGTTTGTTCTGATACCCGTCAGTTCACTTTTTAAAACATTGATGGCAAAAATAAAATTGCTTTTCAGTCGACTCCTGTTCTTTTCACTGTTTTAAGAAATGGCTCCGGTTGGATTGGGAACCAGACCTGTCCAGTCTGGTTTCACAGCAGAAACAGTAGTGGTTAAGAACTGGTGGTATTGACCCTATTGTTATTAGGCGTAACTGTCAACTGTTGACCCACAATCCTGTCAACTAGTTTGGACCAGTTCTGGGCATTCAAAAAGTTTAAAGGAAGAGTGTTGGGGTTGGGTTGGGGTTTGGAACTCCAACCTCTTGTAACTAACAAGCGTACCAACCATTCACTCCAGTGTCTTCTTGCTTCAATTTGTTGGTGTATTATTATTCATTGACCTTATTGGCTTAGTCTATTAGAAAATTAAATGATGTTCTTGAGAACTTGAATGCTGTCATTTGTGCTCAACGAGGCTCTGCCGACTCAGCCAGGCATCTGTTAATCTGAACACGTGTAATCTAATATATGTGGAGTATTCTATCAGATGACATCACATGCAATTTGTTAAACCTGTTAAACTGGTGGAGCACAGTTCTACCAGTTTGTCCGGTTGAACCACTTGTCCAGTTTCAAAAACACTAGGAATTTTATTCTTCCTATCTTTTATTTATGTGCTTTCCTCATCAGCATGAGGAGCAGCAGCTTAGTTTTTCCTCCTATGTGCATGGACATGCTATTTCACACTTGGGAATTCTGAAGGATGTTTTACTTTCTGCCTTACCATAACTGCAAAAGTTCCAACTTATCTTGGCAGTTAAAGCCTTCAACTTGTATGTATGTTGAGAAATAGGCATGTGGTGTCCCTAATTGATTTTTTTTTTTTTTGGTCAGAATGTCCCTAATAGATAAGAAGTGTCATGTTTGCTTCTATTTTGTGAGAACATTTTTTGCTTGGTTATCTTATTCTCACTCCTGAAACACTAACCCAGCGAAACTATGCATGTAGGACTCTATATTACACCTAGATATGGAGAATGAGAAGATTCGCAGCATTCCCCATAATGTTGTTCCTCCCTTGTCAGTTAGTGGTAAGAATTTTTGACACCATCATACAACTGAGCTAAGGATTAAATCATTGTCATGCCATCAATTTTATAGTCCTGAATTTTTTTTCCTTGAGCTTCTTACTATGTCCATCTGCATTTTTGGATGGTTGGAAACTTATCGTTGCCCATACTATTTCCTTTTTGTATCAATGCTTGATAAACTTGCAAGTGTTAGCAACAATTCCATCTTGTTGACTAGGTAGTGGACTGAATAAATCCTGTCCATGCTCCTTACTACATTTCACTTAACAGCCTACTCTTAAGTTTAAAATATGACTGGCATATGTATATTATGTCTCTTTAATGGACAACTTCATGTTTGTTCCCACAGTTTGAAGAAGTGCAAACTTATGCTCCAAAGAAGAACATTTTTTTTCAGTTGAAGAAGTAATATACTAAAGTATCAGGTTTTCCCCTAAATTTAAATCAATTGAGAGGTCAAAGTGCAGAAAAGGTGAATCTTTAGAGGCCACACAAGTACAGAGAATAATCTTCTTATGGTAGGTTCACCGCAGTCTAGTTACTGTCTGAGAACCTGTACATGTTTATGATGATAGATACTATCATGGTATCTAGTATAGCAAGATACTGTAGAGCATTCGTAGTTTACATGCATACCATAGCCTCCTTAGGCACCAAGGTTTGCTTACCGCCTGTGTTTTAGCATAATGCATGTGTTGTACTTTTGCTTTTACCCAACAAAGGTATTTAAACATTCACGTTAGTTATGGCCATATATTCAAGGAACGTTGGACTGAAATCAAGTTCATGTTTTTATGGTGACAGCAAGTAGAGGTGTGGCTTGTGTTTTAGCTGCAAGAAAGCGAGCCCTGGTCTACATACTGGACGAGGATGAAGACGAAATCTCTGATTCAGAATGACTGCCTGTTCAAGATTTTGTGGTGGTTATGCTTGTGTTGCTCCTGTGGGTGGACCTCTACTCTCCAAAGCTGCAGACATCGGTGTGAGAAGCAATGCTTTTGTGACTGAAGTTTTTCGGTTCCGCCCTTCTTGGAAAGTGTTAATTTATACTTGCCACGTGCCTTTCCTGCTTGGTGGGCATTTGTTGAAGAGAAAATTGGAGCAAAAGGTAACTATTTATCTATTTAGAGCCATGGCTTCTACTGGTGGCAATTGCCTTCATAGTATTGCTGCAAGCTTTGAGACCCATTCGATAGTGCCAAGCTTGTGCTTCCTCTGTATATGTTTATAACCCTCATATATAAGAAACAAATGCTTGGTTTGGATTATTTATACTTTGGGTTGAATGGTTCACTTGGTGTAATTGACCAACGAACTTTGCGTTTGAATGTTAAAATCTCTCACCTAAATTTGACTTGCTTCTCTATGTCAACATTAAGTGATGCATCCAATTCAAAGCACAAAATACGTTTGTGTAAAAGGGCTACCCTCCGGGATCAATATAATCAACATGACCAGCCACTAAATATACAGTTGCAAGGTGGCTTTAAAGAGCATTTGACTATATTGCTGTATTGGAGATTCAGAATCCGCAAATGAACGGTAGGTTTAGGATGATGAGATTATGTCTACAATATCTTCAATGGACTTGTGTTTTCTTAACCAAGAGTATCACGTAGCCATTGAATTTAATGATGTATAAACTTATAGGAATGTTCAATTTTTTTAGTTCATGACGTAAAGGAACTGTGGAATGACCCAGTAAATATGAAAGATCTAGATACTCAATCCTCTATCATAAGGACAAAATTCTAGTGCAGATCCAATATTAAATCAAAGACCCCGAGCCGCTTTGCATCAAAGCTCGTTATTGAGACCATTTCAAAGACCGAGAAAACGAGAAGAGAAGGCTAGGAAAACGGGTACGAGAGAACTTAGGGTGCGTTTGGTTTAGTGGTTTAAGCCTATTGGGAAAATATAAAGTAATTTAGCCTGAAGGATTTTGGGTAAATGCAAATGCCTTTTGATAAATTATGCTTTAAGAAGTAATTTTGAAAGAAATGTCATTTGATAAAAAACATAATTGAAAAATCAGAAATTTGAAGAATGAGTAAAGGTAGTTTTGGAGGAAAAAAATGAGTTTCAGCATTTGGCTAAATGTTGAAAGCTTAATACTAGTCCCTACTAGTATTTGAGCTTTCGGTCTTCATAATGCTAATTTTTACTTGAAAGTTACTTTAAAATAATTGTTGAACGATTGAGCATTTTCCCAAGGACTTTGGAAACTAAAAGCCTTTTGGGAATGTTAAACCAAACGCACCCTAAGAGTTGACAATGTATGCGTTATGGGAAAATGCTGCATTGCCACTGGATAGTAGCAGTAGGCAAGACTTGTCACATGGGTCTCCATGGATTTGGTCGCAATTCTAATGCATAATAAGCGTATAATTCAAGTACACTCTTTGAATGGTATGACCTTGCATTCCTTACATGTGATACATCAGAGAACTTTCCTGAAGAAAGATGTCGAAAGAACTGAGGTAGAGAGACACTTTTCAACGAAAAAAAGTAGTCGCTTAAGAAGGCTTTCGACAAAGCTGTTCTATATACAGATGAAGAATATCACCAATGAAATAATATCACCATTTAAGAAAGAATTACCATAATTTCTATCAGGAATAGAATCATCTTCCCTAAAGCGAAGAAAGAACTATGAACAAGCCCGGACTTCGATAGTTGGTTGGTCTAACTCCACGAGTCTGACACCTCTCTTCCTGATGAAGTACCCCCACTGCAGCACCGCCTTTATCTTGAGCCAGCCAATAACACCTCTGCCGGTTCCCCTAACAAAACCATTACCGGATAACGGGGTCTCAGAGAACGGATCATTACATGGTGGGTTTTCAGCAAACCATTTCTCCAAAGCATCTAAATCAATTGATTGGATTCCTTCCAGCACATGAGGGCCTTCAAGAAGAACATTATCATATCCTGTATTGTCCATTCGGCTCGAAGAACCGATCATTTCGCGACGCATGGCATTCTGTAAATTGATACTGTGGGGCTGTGCTGGCAATCCGGCAGTAGTACTATCATGATATCCTGGAGGAATCTGAACATTCGAGCGGTCTGCAGACATGGGCTGATGTGCAGCAGGAGGAAAATTTGGTGATTGAACCCGCAAGGCCAAAGCCGTTGCACCATTGAGTCCTGGAGAAAGAACTAAAACATTAACGCGGTTCGTAAACATAGGCCGACGTAAGCACAGGTCTACGAGCCTATAAAAATTCTTGCAATGATTCATCATGAGCGTTTACTATTCTGGTATCACAGAAAGTGCTACTAGTTTTTTTTTTCCCCTTACCCTGCACATCTCTTTAATTTTTCTTGCCCCTGATCTTTGTAATCTTAACACGCTTCACTTGACAAGGCCCTTTTGTAAAATGACAAAAATGCAAATATAAACATGTTGCCGTGTGCTCATTACATCTAGTCATATCTACCTAGTCGTAGCATTATCTTGTCAACGTTCACTTAGCATGACCTAAGTGAAGGGTTCATGAGTATCCGCCCTCCCCGTCCCCAATCCCCCCTCAAAAAAGGCACATGTTACCACCTAATTTTTTTGTTGCTTTTCAATTGCTTGGACGGAACACATACATGCATACGTAACACATACATGCATACGTACGTATATATGCATTGAATGAGGCGCATTTTGCAACAATCACAGCTGGACAAACGAACGTCTTTATATTAAGTGGAACCCAAAAGGATCAGTTACACAATGCTTTTATATATAAAAGCTCAACAATCAAGTGGAAATTCCAATTTTCATTGTAATTTCACAGGCCACGTCTTTGTATGTGCTTAAAGGGAGAGACAGTATTGTGTTCTAGAGAACGTACCTTCAGCAGTGGAGCTCACATTTGCCGGAGGAGCTTCCAGACCAAACGGGGCAGGAAAGATTGGTGGAGCCAAATAACGTTGAACATTGCGCCTCATTGAATCAGAGAACGTCTCACCATTGAACTCTCTCACATCATTCCAGTTAGCCAAGGCCTTTTTCACAATTGCATCTCCATGTTCCTGGGAAAAACACACTTGGTATATTGCTTAAGCTGTACTAATGGAAGTATTTATCTCCATTATTGACAGGTAAACATTCTGGCTTCAAGCAACTACTTTTTTCGACAAGTAAAGTTGCATTCCAAAGGATGAACTTGTATTTAGATTAAGTACGTGAGTGCAGCACAGAGAAAGAAGAACAATATTGAAAGAACCGCAATTTGCTTTATGCCTATATCTGCCCATTTCTCTACCATGTAAAGGTCAGGCGCTCAAAAGATGTAATTTAGAAAGTACATTCAAGGCAAGGGCCTCAATGTGAAGATGCAAAGTTGACCAAGAAAGGACCAGTGAAGAAATAAAGCACTCATCCATATGTATTGTGCAAGTAATTAAGATCTTGATGGTTATAAACTTGGAAAGTAATGGTCGCAACGGGAATGTGTTAATCGTTCAAACTACAATTTGTTGATGAGTGCCTCGGATTCTCATGGATGAAACCGAATTAAGTGCTGAAAGTGCTCTTTAACTTAATATAGAAGGCCACTTAAATTTACAAGGTCACTAACCTTAACTCTGCTTCACAAAGAGCGCAAGCTCAAAATCACTCCATTAATAGAAAGTCTCTATTATGGATCTAAACATAGCATCTATATTTTCTTTTTATTCTCTCCACGGGAACTTCATTTTACTTTCGTGATCGGAAAGAAAAAAACAAAAGAAAAGAAAAGCAAAGCCTCTAGATGTTCAATTAACTCCTTGTTTCAGGTTTCCATATCTCTAATCAATTCTAACCCCTAATAAGCCACACAGCTACAAGTGAACATCAAAATACTGATTACATAGAAAATATGGGACAACTAATTCGAATTCCCCATGAAGGGGTGTGGCGAGTGAACTGGCTTGACAAAATTGACTAGGAACTCCTTGGTTACCTTCTCTTGAGTAGAAAGTCGATGAGTAGCAAAATATTCCCTGTCTTTGACTAGGCCGATTGGTTGACCATCAGTGTTGAATACAACACCATGCTTGGTCACGCCATCAGGATAGTCCAAGTAAAGTTTCCACATTGTTTTGCAAGTCATTGCATGGCGTATCAGGCTATCCCACTTCTTCTCTGTTATGCTCTTTCCGAGAATCTATGATGAATGAACACACAAGACTTACATTCTTGGCAGTCAATCAAACCATAATTGGGAATCATTAACTGAGTGCTTACCTCTCTCAATTTCTCAGGGTCCGTGAACAGTTGCAGTAGAAAGTCTTCCACTGTATATATTCCAGCATCACTCAGTTTTTGGTGAGATTTCCCACCTTTGGCAAGGTTCTCCAACCTCCAAACCTCATCGTCAGATGCAGGTGGATGATGCTTCATGTATGCTGTAAAATGAAGAGCACATATACATTAAGGTCCTGGCACTATTAGATTAATTTGTAGAAGCAAACCTCTAGGAGGCTTGCAATCTCTCCCCTGAAACTGATCCAGAGTGTGGACATTTACCAATAACAAACAAACCGATTGCTTCTTATTTATCAGAATTTTTGTTCGAGTTGTAAAGGTCCACACGAAATGAAGCTCTAAATTAAAAAAATTGAAGACTCTGGAAGTTCAAAATCATGTTTATGTTCAGTCATAAAGGATAAGGTTTATATACTGTAGAAAGACTATGAAGGACCTACCTTCCCCTCTATGTTCCTTGACTTGGAAGGCATCTGTTTTGGCTTCTCGGATTCGTGTATTCCCACAAAAACCCGTTGCCACCTTAAGCCCTATCCTGAATCTTTTACTCCTATTCCAACTGGAATTGTCAGTAAACATCAGTTCTCCTATCTCCCCAACACCTTCCTTGAGCTTCACTACGAGATCTCCAGCCAAAAGTGGCCTCTTTCCTTCACGTTATTTAAACACGTGGCTCTCAAACTCTTCTTGGGTCCAGTTATCCTCATCATCTTTGTTGAAGTCACCTTCGAGCGCGACGACGTCCAACTTAATGGAGGATTCCAGGCCTGATCTAACAACATCCCCTGTATTTGCATTGATCAAGGCAACGGAAATGTGAGCACCCCCCACTCCTTCTAGTTTCTGTCCAGTAAATAGAGAATCTGACAGTTTGGTTTGAATTTGAAGCTGTAAGTCTCTCTCATCATTCTCTCCCGTAGAATTAGCACTAGCCCTGCATTCTCTCCAGAAACCAACCATCAGAAATAGGAACGTGTATAAAAACGGAAAATTGGAAAAGTAACGACAAAGAGAGACAAAATACCCAACATCCCACTTGGACAGGTCTTACTGCCAAGGAAACTACAAGGATAAATAGACCCGTCGTTTTATTTGTTTAATAATGCACACATTTTTTTAAATGAAGTAAAATAAAATAAAATGTTTTACTGGCAAGCTACAAGGATTATGTTCTAAATTGAGCATTGACACTTTGGTGCACGACCGAGTCATTGTGGCATGACACTCACTGAGAGCTCAGACTGCCTGCTTGGGGTGGTAGTGGTAGGTCGGACCATTATTCCCCAAAACATCAACAATGCATAACCTGTCAACACTACACAGAAAGCCTTTCTCAACAGCATCACGAGGGAAGTGCATCCATACCTTGCACGTTGGGGAGAATGAATGTTTCCAAGCTCCACTGCTTCCATCTGTTCAAAACCACCAACAGCAGAATTGCCAAAGTTCGAGACATCAAAAAAATGAAGCAGGAGGGATACAAAACCAATCCATTCCATCAAAAGGAGTTGGAAAACCTATTCTGTGGCTCTTTCCTAAAAACAACTTATCAAACACCTTATTGAGCTAAGTTCTTCATGCATATTTGAATTCACTGTCTTTTACCAAACAGCAGTTGTCTATAAAACTCATATGATCAATCCTAAGCATTTTCATATTCCCCTTCCATTCCATGTCCATGAAAAAAAATTTATGTGCTTTAGAATGGTTATGATTTAGCTTTAGGTGATAAAGTCACAGTTGAAACTGTTATTGAGGAGAATGAATGGAGATGGCCTCCAGCAAGGTCTGATGATCTGCTTGAAACTCAGATGGCTTTGTGTGGGTTGATTGCTCCAAACTCTGGCTCTATAGACAGTGTGGTATTTACTGGATCATCTAGGGACTCTTTCTCTATAAAGGAGAGTTGGAAGCTAGTGAGGAAATGGGGGAACAGAGTGACTTGGCTTAGGCTTGTATGGTTTATGCCTAATATGACAAAACATGGGTTTAGAACCTGGCTAGTGAGTCGTAATAGGTTGCACAAAAGGATCTCCTGTGTCAAGATATGACGCTTTCATATTATAACAGGTTGTTCAAAAGGATCTCCCTTTCTTCCCGTCGAGCAGGGATGCAAGTCGGCCTTAGTAAGCGGACAGTACCAAGTGGAAGGCTCTCACTCAATGGATATAAGTTACTCTATGGATAACAGGTTGATCTTCCCCAAGAGTTCACATTGACAAGAAGGTTTGGCACCTCAATTTCGGCTGCCTATGTGGGACATTATGCTGTAACAGACTTGTATGGAAATTAGGCCTTCCCACGTTTTTCTTTCCACAGGTTGCACAATGAAATGAATATTTACTTATAGACAAAGGAGATTGTGCGAAGTTTGTGCTCGATGAATGCCGTTAAAACTGTCGGAATAAAGCAATTAGTGAGTTCATTCTATCACTTCATGACATGCAGATAAACAACTCATACCAAAAGTGCTGATGAAGATATGTCTGTGAAAAAGTAGAAATTTTATGATCTTGTTTATCTTACCAATCTCTGAAAATCATTCTCTGAACGCATCTGTGGCACTATATCTTTGAGAACATTCCAGATGCAACTACACCATAAAAATTGATACCATGAACAACTGCTGTCTTGTGGACTTATTCGTAACAAAAAGACAGATAACCCTTGACATTTAAGTTACTTGTACAAATGAATGTCAGATCTAATTACTGTATAAACCATAAATGCCAGACTCATCAAATGCATTCCTTAATCTAACTCGACACAAAAAGTCAACATAAAGCTGGAATACAAATTTATCCAGTACTTTGATAACAGAAGCAAATAATGTTGATTAGCTGCTATCTCCAAATGCACCGTCCTTTCAGTGATTTACAGAAAAAGGTATGCGCAGGTATTACACTTTGCCGAACAGAAATTTGGATTTATGGCATTAATACTTTGATGAGACAGTAGACATGGAAATTCTCCTGCAGAAATCAGTTCATGCAGTTATGATACTGCCAACAAACCAAATGAAATATAATCACCTTTGAAAATATTCGGCCCAGTCAGATTTAGCACTCTCCAGCTCTTCTCTGAACTGTCCAGCAAAGAAAGCAATAGCAAATAATTACATAGGCAAGAGCTATCTGTCACATAATCATCACATTCAAGTTTCACATCACAGGTATCTTCATTTTCCTCCTCCTACATTCAAAAGGTCATTGACCACATTTTCCAGGATTCAAGGCGACAGTTATGTCCAGGGCACTTCATCGAAAATTTGTATCTTTATTGTGATCCATACTGCCCAATACAACATGAAAAGCCTAAAGCATGTTCTTAGTGCAATTGCTTCCTGGGAAAATCCTAGAACATTCAGCGGGTCATTTTCACCACTCGACCAATAATTCTCTATACATCTCACGGCAATTTCTCATGCATCTAACCACTTCTAATCAAAGAGATAAGGAATCGAAATATAATGACTGTATTTCGCATGTCCAACTTAGCTAGTTTACTCATCTTACCATACTCCGCAGATCCTCCTTTGTCAAACAGCAAGTCAAACAGCAACTCAGCACGGGATTCATTTCGGACCCATTCCATGCTTGACTGCATGAACATCAGCATAAAATTACAAGCGAGGTAGGATATTTTAGACAACAGGATAGCAAAGTAACCTGGTAACGATAACAGCTCACTTGCTAGATAAATGATTCTAGCAGAATTCAGCTCGAATAAGGAGGAAGTACAGCGAGTGGCCAATGCGAAATCACCAAACAGATTCGAGACGACGACATTCGAGGTCTTTAGTACTTCGCATCTGAGCAACAGCACAAACCCACCAACAAAGAACTGAACGAAAGCGATTTAGGACGGTCATGAGGCAAAAGCTTATCGATGGCGGGCTTTCACCATATCTCTCATTTCAAGAATCGTCAACTCAAGAACCCTTCATTGAATCTCCCTCAAGTAAAGCTAAAACTAACGCAAGATCATCAAACAGTGAACCAAGCATCGAAACGTTAGGAGGGTAGGGCGAGCTTACTCGGTTGGAGGGAAGCATGGCCTCTTGGGTTGACTTGGTTGACCTGAAGAAGAAGAGGGAGGCAAAGCTCTCTTTGGCTTCCACATGGCTTTTCCCTTCTCCTTTCTGGAGCTCAACAAGATGTAGGAGAATGTCTGGTTACTGAAAAAGCGCAGCAGAATTTTTAATGACAGATCATTACCTTCGATTAGCCAACATCTATCAATCACAAGTTCTTTCAAGTTTCTTGAATAAATGTTGTTGTGATCCCTCCCTATGCGTGCAACTTTCAAACTTCCAGTACTCAAGAATGATGCCACCCATCGAAATCTTCTCGATTATGTCATCACTCGCCTTGAACCAGCAAATAGACAAAGACTAAAGCAAAGTCCAGCTGATCTCTGATCGTTTAACTCCGATACCACTTGTCGAGCAAGGAAGCGTGGCTCTAATACCAATTGATGAGTGCGAAAGTAATACGATAAAATTGTAATAGGCAACTTTAAACACACATATATTAGTATAAACATAACACTAAAAGGAATGATCGTGTCACACAACTAGTATACACTATGAGTAGGAGAAGACCGCGCCCCACTAACGAAGTTGATTTTCTCATGTCACTATAAAACACTCAAAGGAAATTAGCTCCTACAAAGATACATTCTCTAAGGCTCCACTCGTGTCTTGAAAAATCAATTATTTGAAAGTGATTTTTTCCTAATTATATATCCTTTAAAAAAGTTAACGGAAAATATTTTCATTATTAAAAAAAAATGTTTTGGCACGAATTGTTGTTAATAATGAAAAATATTCTTTTCATCGACTCATCTTTAAAAGATAATAATGAAAAATTTTAGAAATTTTTTTCTAAATTATTAATTTTTTGCGAAGGAAATGGGGCCAGACTCTCTTTCTCTTGTTACCAAGCTCGCTGGTTCCCTGACTTACTACTAAACTCCACGTGAAACTCTATAAATGGGCCGCGCCTTGACATAAACAGTAGTCTGGCGGGCCGGGATCCGGGCCAGAAGGGCCACTTGTCAAGCCCGACTTATGGCCCAATCCGGCCCCGCTGGGCCCGTTATCAAATCCTCTCTCTTCCTCGTTGCATCCCTCCCGCCCGTTCTTCCTCTTCCGTCGTCTTTCTCTGCAAAATTCTCAAGCTTCCACTGCACTTCGTTACTCTCTCCCTCTTCGAGCTTTCTTCTAGGGTTTTCGGGCTTCACCCTCCACCACTAGCTCTCCATTTCTGGTCGCATTTGCCGCCGCCGCCGCCGCTTCCCTACCCTCCCTCGCGTCTTGCCCCAGCAGCTGGTGGCTGCGTTTTTGGCTGCTCCCGGAGCTTTTTCAACCATGGAGACCGACGAAGGGTCGCGGCACGTGCTTCCCTTTCAGCTTCAGTTCGACAAGCCGCTGGCTTCTCAGGTTCGGCTCCGGTCCGCCTTCTTTCGCGACCTAATAATGGAAGGGTCGATTCTTTTGTTTTCCCATTCGGTTGTGTGAGGTTTTTGCTCGATTTCTTGCGATTGGCAGGTGAAGATGGCGGAGTGGAATCCGGAGAAGGATTTGCTGGCGATGGTCACGGAGGACTCGAAGGTGGTGCTTCATCGCTTCAATTGGCAGAGGCTGTGGACAATATCTCCTGGTAATTGCTTCAACTCGAGGAAGTTCTCCTTTTTTGTTATTCAGTGTGTTCGTTCCTTCAACGATGGTTTGGTGTGCACCCTTTGAGTCATTGGCCATATTCCTCCTTTGATTTTCCTTAAATGTGCTACGATGCAAGCTGCTTCAATTGCCAATCCAGTTCAAATTGCGTTCGATGGAGTGTTGGTGAATATAGAGGTGAAGTGCTTGAAATTCTAAATGAGAACATGACGTCAAACTAATGAGTTGGTGTTTTACACTAAAATGAAGAGTTTATGATGGTAATGGGAGGGAAAATTTGGAGACGACATAGTTGCAACTAAAGAATCCTGAGCTGATATTAGTTGAATGAAGGGATTTTTATTTACATGCGCTCTAGATTCCTATAAACTTCTAGACAAGATTGGTGCCTTGGGAGATTTCCATAACATAACTGACAATCATCTAGACCAACCGGAAGTGTAGCCTACTGCTATATTGCTATCTTGTTGCCCTTTTCAGTACACCAAAGTGTTCATGAAGATAAAGGACTTGAATTGGAGCAGATGTCATTTAAGCTAGATAGACTAGTTATGTCAGATGTAGAAATGCTTGATGCCCACTTGGAGTTGGCAGGTTTAACCCCTGCAAAATACCATCTCAATATCGTCAGGCAGCTATATAGTTTTCCTTCAATTTCTGTTGGTGACTCTCACGATGTAATATCACTTCTGGCTCCGCTTCTTCCTCTTCTTGTACTTGTTGAGGGTAATATTACTTCTGGCTCCTCTTCTTCCTTTTCTTGTACTAATTGAGTGTTCCCTACAAGGAGAGATTTAGTATAGGCTGAAAAGTTTTTCATATTTTATAATGCTAAAATGTCAAGTCTAGTATGAAAAGTTTCGCACATTTTGTATTACTTGAAGTTAATTTATCTTCTTCTGATTACAGAGGGGCATTTCGTCACATCATTTTGATTAATCAAGTTTGTTGTTGGGAATTTAACTTACTTGTGAATACGATATATCTCAAGCTATGCTGCATACATGTATACATGGAGGGAGGAGTTGGAGAAAGCAAAGAGACTAGGAGGGTAGGGGGAGCTGCATCCAAGTATGTTAAATTCTTATATGACTTTATCTTTTGGTAATTCGAATTTGTAAGAGCTTAGGATTAGATGCCTAGCCTTGGTAGTTTTTGTAATCTGTTCTCACTTGAAAAATTTAGATAAGAGGTATATTTTCTCCGGAAAAATCTGAATGCTTCATGCATAATATTGCCTTTTGGATACGAAAAACATGTTGTTGAGTGCTTCTTGAACCAATCCTTGAGTGGTTTCTGTTTAGATGTTAAGTTGTAGATACTTGTACACTCGTGATCCTTGCTTGAAGTATGCTTTCATGGATCCACTCCACCTTGAGGTTCCAAAGCTGAGCAATAAGATTTGTTTTTGGATTGAGATAATGGATTGAAGGTTGCCAAAAAGATATAGATTCCCTAGCTTTAGATGATCTACTAGCCCAAAGAAATCCCATGTTAAGCTACCGATATCCCACTTGGATATAATATGTACTGTTATGATGTTTGTCTCACTTCCCAAATTATGGTTATCTTCTCGGTTTATGTGTGTTCTCTGTCTTTCCTCTGTCTATTAATTTTATGATGAACAAATTATTCATCCTCTCTATCTCTTTTTATTTATTTATTTTTTTTTTTTTATGGTTGTTGTTGTTATTGTTTATGAAATCACTTTTCTTTGCACATTCCATTGTATTTTGTTATACTGGATTATCTTAACTATCCTAATGTACTCCAGGTAAATGTATAACATCATTATGCTGGCGTCCTGATGGCAAAGTTGTTGCCTTGGGACTAGAAGATGGTACAATTTCACTGCATGATGTTGAAGTAAGTTTTCTATGTTATTACTTTAACCTTACCTTCACAACTTCTCAACTAGGAATCTTCCTGCAACAATCCCATATCATCAGAATGTGTTCTTCTGTAATCTCTCTTGGGAAAGATTCTGAATTGCTCAAAAGCTGCATGATGCATTGCAAACAGCAAGCTTGCTCAACAAACATATAGCTGCTAATAGAGATGGCAATCCATGTTTACGGGTTCTGTCCGCCAATGTCAAATAAACAGTGGACTGCTAGGTAGGTCAACCTGAGCATGAAAAGCTTAACAGATCTTATTAGAACACTCTTTTTGAACATGCCTCCTTTGTTAAATAGGTCAACAAACGACAATAGATGAATAACCCATTTAACTAATTAAAGTGAATGGTTCATTCCAATCCAAACATGACCAACACAGCATTTATAACTTGTACAATACATGCAATATGCATATCTTCCTCAATGTCATATAATTTTTGAAAAGAATACCGTAAACTTACAAAGTCCTCGGTTTAGATGATATCTTGTATCATATATGTACCCTTTTAACTAATTAGATTGAATGGTTCATTCCAATCAAAACATGACTGAGACGGCATATAGAAGCAGTCTTCCATGACACACTCATTTTCATCAAATTAATAGTTTCTTTCTATTATTTAAAGTGACATATGTCCAGTTCAGTCATATTAGGAAGGTAATAGTTCGGGTGATTCCTAAATGGAAGAATTTGTATGTGCCTCAATTATGCTTGTGGGTGGAAAAGTTTGTAGATTACCGGTTATGTCATTAAGCTAGCTGTTTGGTCATGGGTACAATTGCTCAGAACTTGGCTGATGCTGCTGCCAAAAAGTTTCTTTAATATGTCTACGAATTTACTAATCATTATCCACTTCATGGATTATGTTTTTCTCTGAAGAACTTACTTTTACATATGAATGTTATCTTAGCAATCTAGCCGTCTTTATGGAACCGTGGATATGCATTGTGCTGCTTTTTTATATGCTAGTGCTTGCAGCAGTTATACGTACTGTGGTATATTTGTTTCTAACTTGGAATAAATATTAAGCAGAATGGAAAACTGTTAAGAAGCTTGAAGTCCCATGCGGCAGCTGTGGTGTGTCTCAAGTGGGAGGAGGATGCCCAAGTGAATAGAGTATGCATCTTTCAACTTAAAAAAGTTCATCTTACTTCTCGATGCTGACTCTTGACAGACATTATTTTATTGTTCATACCTTTCATGTTCTATCTAATGCTTTGTCTGCGGTTAAGTAGTTATTTTAGTCTGGTTTACTAAAATATTTCTTTTTTCAAACTTAGAATCTTATTCAACAGCTTCAATATGGGTTTATGGAAGGTTTTTTGATAACTTATGTTTGGTGTCGGCTGTGAGTTGTTGATTAGATGATTGTTGACTCTTTAACTTTAATCTCTTGTTATATTTATCTTTTTCTTCTTTTTTTCCAATTGGAAAGATAATTATCCATTTTTTAATAGGACACTTCTGGCAACTCTTTAGCATTTGAAGATCGCACTACTCGTTTCTTCCCTCCAGCTCCAAGAGTTCCTCGCATACCTGGACTAGTATCTGGAGAAACTGGTTTAACTGACGATGGTCAAGATTCATTCGTAGAGCTCTCAAATTCTTCAAAGCAATGTTTCAATATCCTTTGCAGTGGAGATAAAGATGGGGTTTTGTGCTTCAGTATATTTGGTGTCTTTCCAATCGGAAATGTTGTAAGCCTCCTGTCTGTTCAGATCAAATATTTAGCTGTATAGTCTCATATTCAGTCAATGACTACTTCTTTCCTTTCTCGCTTCCATAGAGCAGTCTTTCTTAATAAATGGATCTGATGGCAGAAATCAGTATTGCCTGAAAGTAACGGGCCGGTTAATTAAACAACTATACTAGGTGAAGTTATTCTTGTAAAAGTTCTAGATTTCACTTCTATTGGTCACTTTAGAGATGACACCCCCGACTTCGATACAGCACAATTATCTAATGTTTTTGTTGTTTGCCCTGAGTGCTCCTTCTACCTATACTGCAGTTGAAGCTCCTAAAGGAGAATTTGGTGTCTGTCTAGGTTAGCCTGCTGTGCAGACTTTTGCTTTTGTTTTAGACTCTTTAGTTTCTGCTCTTTTTAGGGAGATTGAGAGAAACTATACGACCATCGGTTGGGGTAAGTGTTCTATGAGTGTGTATGCTTTGTGTAGATAATTCTCTCTGTGGGTGTGCTGCTGTTAGAAGATTTAGAAATGCGTGTTGAAGAATTGTTCTAATTAGTATCATTTAGGTTCCTACCAGTTGTCTCTTTGGTTACATGGAGCCAGTCCTTATGGTTACAATTCCTTGTTGGGACTCCCAAATGTACTTCCTAGGGCCCACTGCCTATCACCAGATCTGTAAGTGTGGAATATGGTTTCCTAATGGGAGGTTTTTCAGATCTATGTACAAGTTTGTGAATTGTCAATGATGATTTGATCGCTATGTCTTGACTCAGTTGACTACCTAAAGTCAATTCCAAAATCATTTACGTAGAACAGGTAATTCTCACTTTAAGATGAGATAATTTAGATGGAAAAGTAAACATCTTTGATAGGAAATCACTTGTTATGAAAATTGATGTAGCTCATTTAGTTCAATGTTGAGCTTCTGGGCTGTCTTTTTTTTTAAATTTATTTGAAAAGATGCCAGTGGCAGGAATACTAAGTCTCTGTGGAACCACAATGTAGAACTGCTCATTTAAGGTCCTCCAAGTTGCAATGTGACATAGATATTCTGTAGTCTGGTGTTGAGGTAAGTGCATTTAAAGGCCTTCAGAAAAGTCGAATCAGTACCTCTACTGCACTTGTGCTGTTGCCCATGAAGTTCACATTTTTTGCTTAAGTTGTTGCTTCTCTCGGCTTTCTAGTTCCATCATTGACCTTACCTAAAAATGTATATTATGGTGCTTGGTTGATCTGTAAGTTGGCCTTTTAGAGATAGCACAGTTTCACTCTCCACTAGTTATTTTAGTTGGGAAGCTTTTTTAACTCTCTGTTTCGACTTTGTTTGTATAGTTGCTTTGTTATATCGAGTTCGCTATTTTCAGTTTGATAATCAGTTGCTTATTGCTTCTTGCTGTGTGATTGCCGTAATGCATGGGAATGTGCACCAGAATATACATGAATGTGATATTCCTACGACAACCAAGGACAGAGACACCGTTTGCCGACTTCTGAATGCGTCCGTGAGGAAGGTACACTAACTAACATAGTTGCCTCTCAAGAGCCTCCATGTTTCTTCAACTAATGGGTTAATGATAGTAGGCCTTTTTGCTCTGCTGTGACTAATTTTATTTTCCTTCCTCATTAGTCTTCCGATATATTTCAACTTCATGATATGGTAAATTGTCTTTTCTTTAGTTTTTCCCATGCATTAGGAAAAGAAAACTACAAAATAAACCTTAAAAGACACTTTTTGAACGATTGGTAATCAAGCTAAACTTAAACAAAAGAACCTAGACTAATTGAAGCAAAAAATTACTGTGAATTGTGCATAGTTTCTTGCTCAAAATGCTTTGGTGACCAACAAAGAATTTCATTCACTTTGTGACATTTAAGTTATAGTCATCAGATACATTGTCTTCTCATGGACACATTATTGGAATTTGATAGAGAAACTATCGAGTAAAAGCTCAGTGGTAACTAAACATGTTTCTATAAAAATGTCAGACAGCCTGAAACAGAAAATGTCAAAACAGCTTGGATAATATTTTGAAGACGTAAGATGCTGACTGTTTGCTAAACTTCAAATGTACCTGCTGTAAGTTTATTCCTATGATTGGATTATTCCAGATATCATGTCAGATGTTTCACCAGAGCAAGCTAACTGCTATGTAATTGTTATCATTAGGTGGCTTTATCCAAGGATCTTTGTCATTTGAGGGTTGCATGCTCAGGAGAACTTGTTGAAGACACTGTTGAATCAAGAGGGGGTCAAACAGTTGGAGATAGTATGCATGGCTTTCATTGCTTAGTGCTTGATACTTCAATATTCCAAAAGAGGTAAAATTGCACTAGCATTTAGTGTTATTCAAATTTTAGCTGAAACTTCTGTTCTGTTTTTTTCTTTATGTAGTAGTAATTGGACTCCGTATTACGATTATATTTAAATTGTTTATGTGCACTGATATTTGTTTCAGAGGTATCAATTTTGTTTGGTTTTACGGAAAGTGAAACTCATGTTAACTCAGGATATTATTGTCATCCTTAAAACGAAACTGTAACACATGGAGCAATTTTGAGGCATTTTTCTTGGAATTAACTCTACACTTTGCATGATAGAAGAACTTTCCTTCTGATAATTTTAAATGCCCAAGTTGACTTTCAAGAGTCACCGTAAGCTGAACAACATGATGCCTCATCTTCGAAGCCTGAATGATTTTGTTCGTGCTTAATAAGTTTTTCATCTGACCTTCAAGTATCATACCATCTTTCTGTAGAAACCTCTAGAAATCAACATAGTTTAGATGTCGAAAGTGGTGGGACAAAATTGCAGGAGTTACTCTTGTAAAATTTTGAACATTGTCGCATCATCACACAACATTTTTGTTCTCTACAATTAGAGGCCTGCCAAGGTTTCGATAACATTTTTTGTTTTCATTTTTATGGAAACTATTTTCAATGTTTTATTACAGAAAACTTGTTGAGTGAAAATGATGTATGTTGTAAGGGATGAGAATTGTGAAAATTTGCTTGTGTTCCACCACAATAAGAATTCAGGCTTAGTTATTCCAAATCTCCATGTTTGCACGTGGAATGTGAACACTGAAAAGTTGTCTTCATTTTTTAATTTTGGTTTTAATAATAGTTTTCCTTTCATCAACTGTTTTTGAAGTGTTACCAAACACATTTTCTGGACCGTTTACATTCTCAAATAAAATGAGAACAGATATCCGAGAATCTTTATCTGCTGAATTTCTCCTTAGATTCTCAATCTCTTCTTGTCTGCAGTAAAAATGAACTTCATCAAGTTGCTCAACAGGCTTCCAACATCGAAGATTTACTTCATGTCATCCGGACATCATTATCGGTCATGCACAAGCAGTGGGCTGATGCCATGAATATATTTCATGAGAAGTTTGATTTGTTAACAAGCCTTATTAATGATCATGGTTAGTGGTCCTGTTAATACAAAGCAGTAGATGGCTTTTCATTGTTCTTCATTTAACTGATCTTGTTTGCTTATCTAGGTCTTGACTCTTCTCCTCAGGAGGAATTTTTGAGTCTTCTAGGTGGTGCTAGGACCAGTCCTGCAGTCCATCAGTTTCTTGTTAATTCTCTGGGTGAAGTGGTACGGCTGGATTTTTTAAGTTCTGGTGTTGCTAAAGGACTTCTGTACTTTTTGGTTGGTTTTTATAATCTTAGTCTGCTAGTTTGTTCAATGATAGGGTATGAAGCGTGTATCAAAAGTTGTCGGTGGTGCTGGAAAAGAACTTCAGCTGGTTGTCCTCAATCATCTGCAGGTGCACGTTATTACCTTTGCATTTGGCCTTTCTCTCTGATAAATTATTGAATTTTAAGCATTGTACAGAACAGTCTTGGATGGTGATCAGATAGATGTAGGAATTTGTTATAGTAAGTTATGCTTCACACATTTTGAGACATGCCATATCTTTCAGAACATCCTGATGTTGAATTCTTATACGAACCTATCATATGCAATGATATAGATTACTAACATTGAGTGGCTGGAAAGGGTGAGGTAAAATCTGATTTGATTCTGATCTAACAAGTTGGCAATCTCTACTATAAGCATATAATAGAAATTATAGGTCATAATCATTGGTTTGAATTTGAACTTGATCTAAGTTTGGGCTTTCAGAATACTGTAAATGGAGGTATGGGTATGGAAATTTTTATGCATTTACGTTATAATTAACAGGTATAGAGATATGTTCTCTGTTTCAAAAGGAAAAACTTTATTGCCCGCTTCGATCTTAATATAAATCCCTTGTAATTGCAAGAGTCAATCTTTGTATCAATGAATCATATTCAACTCTTTTTACATACTAATAGCACTATTTGAGCCTAGGAGAAGTTAAGACTTATTTATACTACCAATTCCACTCCTTGGACTCAATGAGGTAAGTGAAATTCTGCTTGCTTATGTTAGTATTACTGTCGACAAGCTAAAATTGAGAATGAAAACTCAGTTATCAGAAGAAAATGAGCAGATAAATTAACTGGCGGGTGCTTGGATGATGGTGAATTGAGCCAACGTTGAGCTTATATGTGATGCTTAACCTTGGTTATGAGAGCCTCTGTCCACAACAATTCGTTCATGTACTTAGATATGGGAATTCATTAGTTTATATTTTTTTATCAACTATTTTTCCAATTAGGTTGCCATTCTTTTTAACGAAGCACCGTTTTTTGGCAGAGTAATGCTACAGATGTTATGTCCTAGTAAATGAAAATGGTTTACTAACTCATATGTTAAATAGATTTGTATTAGATGTCTGTAATATTTGCCTAAATGCTTGGATTTTACCACTTCAAATGAGTTTTGTATGCTAGTCTTCGTATCTGTAGTATTGCTCTGTTTTAGGATTGTGTCGGTATCTCTTTGGATCCAAAGTTTATCTTGAACATTTTAGATCTTGACTTGAGTTTATCGAGGCACCCTTTTGTCACAATAATCTTACTCATAAAAGGAACGGCAACTGTGAGTTAATGGAGTGTTTTTGCACTCAATAAAAAAATGCTATGTCGATGATGGTTGTGCCGATTAGCACAAAATCGTACGTGAGATGTTAGTGTTTGTACTTGAAACTACATGATTAGATACAATGTTGTGATATAGGGTATTTGGAATAACTTAAAATCCTCAGAAAAGTATAAGTTTCCTTTAATAGATCAAAAGTTCAACTATAGGGCACCAAGGGGCTGCAAACCCATATAAGAAAAGAGCCCAGAAATTAAAGCCCTCTGCAGAACAACTCTAAAAACCAAAAGTGAGCTCAAATACAAGACAAATCATCAACTATATTAACCAAGGCATTTACATCCATATACAGTCTCCACTACACCAAAAGTGTATGACTTTAAGCCAAATTTCAACAAACAGAAGATTTCTCTCCATCAAAAGCTCTCTTGTTCAGCTCCTTCCAAATGAGCCTAAAAACAGAGAGAGGAATTGGGTTAATCCTTCTTTTCTTGTGGCACTGTAAACGAATGCCCTTCCAATCCCAGAGTTCTTGCTCCATAAAAGCTCCAATAACCCAAAGATAATTCGGTGCAAGCATAGGAAACTGTCGAAACCATTCTTGTCCATGAACAGTGAAGGAGGAGATGCTGCACAGATTCTGCCTCCTTCTTGCGGAGGAAGCACCTATTAACCAGTATTTGCCTCTTTGTTGTAGTTTATCTAAAGTGAGGATTCATTCCCAAGTTGCTTCCCAAGCAAATAGATAAACTCTAATAAGTACCCTCACTTTCCAAACTCTAATCAGAACCCTCACTTTCCAAATCGCTTTTTAAGGAAAGTCTGTTATACCACCAACTTCCACCCTATCGAGCAGCTTGTAGTGAGACCTTACTGGAAAGATTCCATCTCTTTCATCGTTCCACACAAAAGCATCCTCAGAGGCAACAGAATTCTTGGAATAATATAATACATAAAAAGAGATGGCAAAAACTCCCAATCTTGGGCTTGTTTTGCAAACTCAATATCCCAAATGATCATTTCCTTGCCTAGACATGCCATCTAGCTTTTCAGTTGTTGGAATGCCCATAAGGGAGGATCGATTTCGAAGAAGTCTGGTAGCGCCACACCTTTATCGCATGTGGTCCCTTTGGAAGGAAAGCAAGAAAATAGTAGGGTTTGAAATCTTTGGTAGTTTTTGTGGTGTACCTTTTAACCAGCTTTGGGCATCATGTTCTGATTTCATATTGTCTTCTGATTTTTTATTTTTGTTTGTTTTTCTTTTGTTTTATCCTTGTATACTGATACGCTAGAACTTTTTTTTTAAATAACATCCTTTATCATCTATAGGAAAAGATATTGCCAATGTCTTCTCTGCCAGATCTCTCTCCATACATGTGGGCAATTTTGTGTGTGTTGTAAACGTGTGCAAGGCCCTAGCACATGCCTGCGATCATGTGTTTGCGCAGGTGTCCGCACTTGCACATGCACACTATAAGGCTGTTGCTAATTAGATCAGTTCCTTGCTTCTCCTGGGTTCGGGACTCTCTTGAATGCACTGCACATTCTTGTTGATTATTACCATGGTGAGAAATCATGTTTCTTGTTAGTTTCTTTAAGGTTATAGACTCTCTTCTTTTTACTTTTTTGATATGTAAGTCTATTAAAGAGCATAATGGGGTTCCTCTTATATACAAATTACCACCTATAAGCTCGTATTTATCTAAGATAAGTCAAAAAAGGACTTACTGTCTAAAGAACCGCCACCACAATGCCAAAAAAATATGGTGGTTATCCAAATATCCTTTAAAGCTCCTATATAACTTTCCTCATTTTCAGAAACCTGCCTATTTTTTTATTTTGAAAGTTTATGAACTTTCTTTAACTCCATGGTCTGTCAATCAGTGCTTTGGGGATCCTTTCTCCTGTTGTTTATTCATGTGCATTCATGACCGTGTAGAATTTCGTGGAACAATTGCCAAGTCATCTAAAAGATTACCTATCAATTAAAGATGTGGTTCACTACTTAATTGTTATAACGCTTCCCTCTCACGTAGGCTAAGACTTGGCCTTAGATTGATGAATAGAAATTTGATAATTGGGGAGGTAAATAGGTAGCAAGGTGAGTTTTAAACCTAAAACCTCCTACTCTAATTCCACATAAAAATTTGTGGGACCAAAGCTAACTAATCAAAAAGTGTAAGCTCTGGGATAGAGATGTAGTTTGATATTTGAATGTTGTAAAGAAGTTACCCTTGCCCAAGCTAACAGCACAAGGGCTGGGCCTTTGTATCCTTAAAAACATTAGCAATTGCTTTCAGCTTTGTGTTTATAGCCCTCAACTATCACATAATGGGATCCCTCCCTCCCCCTCCCCCCCCTTTTCTCTCTCTTCTTTTCCCCTTCACACACAGACACAGCCACTTTGGGCAGGACTTGATCATTTCACACGAACATTCCAAACCTCCAGCCTGCTTGCATGAATTGGATGGCAGACTAGGTTCCATTTTCCAGGACTTGATCATTTCACACGAACATTCCAAACTTCCAGCCTGCTTGCATGAATTGGATAGCAGACTAGGCTTCATTTTCTTAATGATTTTTCCAAGATAACTTTTATTTGTCAGAGAATCTAGCGTATGCCATGTAATTCAAACACATTTGCAGTTGAAAGATAAGGATGGGTTGTAATGGCTATTTGCTGTGTGAAGCATTTTCTTTCATAAAATTTTAACATTGATGGTTCCTATTGCTGTTTATAATTTAACTTATATGTTCGTTGCTATCTTTATCCCTCATGAGTGTGTCAGTTTCCTTGATTAGAGAGGGTATTTGACTTGTGGGGTTAACTAATTGAGATATTGTTATTTACCTAGCAGCCTGCTGTAGAAGTTATTGGCTTTAGAATGGGTGAGCTCAGGGGTCTTTCGAGATGGCGCTCTCGTTACCTGGGTATTGGTTTGGATGAGACACTGGTGGACAATGCAGTAGAAAATGCTGGAATGCTGCTTGTACAGGTTGAGCGATTCATAAGGGTGCTCTCATCTGTTGTGCAGCAGGTAGCCTGTTACAATCTTTGTTATGATTTCTCTACATTTCTTGATACCTTCTGTTTGCTACTGTTTTCCAAAATCTTGCCCGTCTCTCATCGTGCACGTCTTTAGTCACGCTAAATTCTAAATTTTAAACATGGAGTTGCACTACTTGTGGATGTAAGACACAAGATCTTGTGTGCTCAGAATGACATATTATTCTAAGTCAAATAACATTTAATATTTGAAATACGAGTGTTTTCGTTGAGATTTTGATGAAGATATTGTTAGCTGGGCATTTGCACATGACTTGAACCTGTTTAACAAAGTTGCACCTTGCACCTTTTAAGATCATGATGAAATACTGACAATATCACATTGTTACTTGTTAATATCATCATGTATTTGGAGGACCAAAGAGAAATTGCATGACTTTTTTATCTTTGCTTACTGCACCTCGACAACTTAGGGTTTGTTGATACCTTTTCAATTTCGCACATGCTACACTGAAGACATCCATCCTTTCTTGTTTCAAAATGAAAATATTGCCAGTGTGACCACTGAAATCTAGACAAGCTCAGAATATTGGTAGGATCCTAAATTCTTGAGCCAGCAGTGTAAGCATTTTTATTGGTTGATAATGTGCATGTTGCTGAAGTTTTTGGTTTTGGTTTTGTTTCTCTTTCAGTTTGCAAATTTCTTCAGCTGGCTTCTGAAATGTATAAAGCAACTTATGTCAGAGCCAAGTGATCAACTTTTAACATACAATAGGTTTGTCTAACTTTTGTCCATCAGGTTCAGTCCTTATGGTGAATCCCTATTTACTCTTATGAATTTCGACAGTGAACTTGTTGTTGTGTTCTTGAAGTTTCTGTATGATCAAGATCCTGTTATGCAGCTTCTGGATCTATCTGAGGCTGATGAAGAAATTGACATTGATTTGTAAGTGATTTCCTCCAACTTGTCCAGTTCCTAATTTTAAGTCATTTACAATATGGCACACAGAACCCCTGAATCTTTAGTTAATACGTGTTCATACCTGATGGAGTCATCAAGTGGACCGTTTGGCATTGCCATGTACAGAAAGCTTCCAGTAGAAATGGCTTGCATACTCCTTGAAAGTTAATTATTTTCCCATCATTTCAGTCAACATTAACTTTACTTGGGCTGAGATGTGACATGTCATTATTGTTGATAGAATGGCTACCCATTGAATTAATAAATTTCTTCTCTTGTGCATTATCTGAAGTTTTGCTCCTACTTGGCGTTCTTAATGAATTTCATTCATCTAATAAGAAAATGTTATTGCCTGGCCCTAGTTATGGAATCATAGGTATCATTCAGACATGATGACTGGATTCATAATTTGACATAACCTTCTAATTCCAAGGGTGGGCCATCTCTTCATTCGTTGTAGCTGAAATTTGGTGAGGCAATGGCTTGGATACTGTGAAGTGTCGACAACTTAGTATTGCCTTCATGTACTCTAGCAGTAAATTTTGGTAGCCCTTCACTAGGTTGTTCTTTTTATTTGTGTGCCAGAGGATTAAAGAGTGGTACCTGTCAAGCCTAGTATTCTTTTCATGCGCTCTAGTGGCTCACTCATGCTTTTTTGCAACGTGACCAAATTAGTTGCTAAAATCAGAATATGAAATTGTCAATGACTCCTGGTTTGAGGGTTAGTTCTTCATTTTAAGTCATCTTGCTACCATCTTCATAATTACTTTTAAGAGCACAATGAGATGAGGTTGACTTAAGTTAGGGTGCTTTGCTGGGCTTCGACTGTGGTCATTATTGGTCCAGCATATGTTACTAATGACAGGGTAACGAGGATTGAAATTGACGGGTTGATTGTCCTTTCTCATTGGACTGGAAAGTCTTTTGAAAATCAAATGTAGTTTCATGCGCTTGTCTGCCTTGATGTTTGATGTCAGGTCAATAAGATGTTTCACACATTATTGTTTCAGAGAAACAATGAAGAGAGTCAAAGAATTAGTACAATTTGGAGGATTTGGGGACAGCAAATATTTGCGAAGGACACTTGCAAAGGAGTTTCAACAGATGGAACACAGGTATCAGCAAAAGAATTGAATGAACTCTGGGATAAATCATTGCTGTCATCTGTCATTTGAAGTGATTGATTTTTTCCCTCCTCCAAGTCTGGTCCTCAGTGCTGACAAGTGTACCAAATGTGAAATTCTCGATCTCTTTCTATGCATAACAGAGGTTTGAGTATGATGGTCTGGCTTCAAAATGGTTTAAGTAAACATTGCAATCCTTCACTTAAAACCTTGTGCTTTGGTTTCGCCCAACTCATCGTTTAATTGAGCTGAAATATTCATTTCTCATTTGGCTAATTCAGGTATCTTGATAATGTCATTTGCCAGTAGATCTTTCTATCCAAATTCCTGTTACAATAAAATTTAGCTATATTTTATATTTCCTTGTCTGAGTGGCCAGAACCTTGAGACTATAATGAGAGAAGGAAGAAAAAGGAAACCTTCAGGGGTGGGGTTGTCTTCTGAAGGTTGTACTCAACAATGGTTTTTTACTTACCCTCTACCTAATAATCTAGTGTTTCGTATTCAGTCTCAGGTTGATTACTTGACAATGTACAAACTTAAGCTGGGCGATCTTATTGGACTGGGCTTTCTGATTAGCTTATGATTATTGTGTGTGATAATGCCATATCTCATGTTTACTGATTATGAATAAATTTAAATTTTTACAGTTTCAAGGAAGCTGCCCAGATGCCTTTTTCTACCATTTCAAAAAAGATATGTTGTAAGAATTTGTTGCCTCTATTCCCTCTTACATCAGTTTCAGCATCCACCCGATGCATTCCAATTTCACTGTCCTCCTATGAGGTATTTACCCTTAATCTGAATCTACAATTTTATCCAGAGATCTGCATGGGCAGAGTACAACTGCTTTTTCATGCTAATCATTTCTTCGTATGGCTCTGCAGGATGCCTCTGAATATGATTCATCTAATCTGACTCATGAAGTTGGGTTTACAGATTATATTTCCTTCCAAATACCCAATGAGTCTTTTTTAGATGTTAGAAACTGTGTAGCTGTAGTGAGGGGATCTATGAATGATTCAAGCAATGTGAAGCAGGGAAGACCTTTGGAAGCAATCTTGTTGTGCATCCCCTCTGGTTACCATTGTGTGGATTTGGCTCTATATAAGGTAAAAGCCTGGTATATCATGCTTTAAGAATTTGTGGATGTGGCTAATATATTTTATTTTGAAACAGGAACATCAAATTGTTATGTTGCTAAATAAGATGAATGATACTGGTGAAAACTTGAGAGATGCCTGGATGATGATCTTGCAGGCCAGTGACCTTCCATTTGTGCATATATCAGGAATCACTCGGGCAAATAACTGGGAGTTGTACCAATTAAAGGTAACTCTTGGATCCTAAGCTTGCATGTTGATTTTGTACTCGTGATAAGTATAGGATGCTGTTTGTTCTGATACACGTCAGTTCACTATTTAAAACATTGATGGCAAAAAGAAAATTGCTTTTCAGTCGACTCCTGTTCTTTTCAGTGTTTTAAGAACCGGCTCTGGTTGGATCGGGAACCAGACCTGTCTAGTCTGGTTTCACAGCAGAAACAGTAGTGGTCAAGAACTTGTGGTATTGACCATATTGTTTTATCCTGTCAACTGTGATCCTGTCAACTAGTTTGGACCAGTTCTGGGCATTCAAAAAGTTTAAAGGAAGAGTGTTGGAGTTGGGTTGGGGTTTGGAACTCCAACCTCTTGTAACTACTAAGCGTACCAACCATTCACTACAGTGTCTTCTTGCTTCAATTTGGTGGTGCATTATTATCCATTGACCTTATTGGCTTAATCTATTAGAAAATAAAATGATGTTCTTGAGAACTTGAATGCTGTCATTTGTGCTCAATGAGGCTCTCCCGACTCAGCCAGGCATCTATTAATCTGAACACGTGTAATCTAATATATGTGGACTATTCTATCAGATGACATCACATGCAATATGTTAAACCTGTTAAACTGGCAGAGCACGGTTCTACCAGTTTGACTGGTTGAGCCACTTGTCCAGTTTCAAAAACACTAGGAATTTTATTCTTCCCATCTTTTATTTATATGCTTTCCTCATCAGCAAGAGGAGCAGCAGCTTAGTTTTTCCTCCTATGTGCATGGTCATGCTATTTCACGCTTGGGAATTCTGAAGGGTGTTTTACTTTCTGCCTTACTACTGCAAAAGTTCCAACTTATCTTGGCAGTTAAAGCCTTCTACATGTATGTAGGTTAAAAAATAGGCATGTGGTGTCCCTAATTGATTTTTTTTTTTGGTCAGAATGTCCCTAATAGGTAAGAAGTGCCATTTTTGCTTCTATTTTGTGAGAACATTTTTTGCTTGGTTATCTTATTCTCACTCCTGAAACACTAACACAGTGAAACTATGCATGTAGGACTCTATATTATACCTCGATATGGAGAATGAGAAGATTCGCAGCATTCCCCATACTGTTGTTCCTCCCTTGTCAGTTAGTGGTAAGAATTTTTGACACCATCATACAACTGAGCTAAGGATTAAATCACGGTCATGCCATCAATTTTGTAGTCCTGAATTTTTTTTCCTTGAGCTTCTTACCATGTCCATCTGCATTTTTGGATGTTTGGAAACTTATTGTTGCCCATACTATTTCCTTTGTGTATCAATGCTTGATAAACTTGCGAGTGTTAGCAACAATTCCATCCCGTTGACTAGGTAGTGGACTGAATAAATCCTGTCCATGCTCCTTACTACATTTTCACTTAACAGCCTACTCATAAGTTTAAATATGACTGGTTATGACTGGCATAAGTACATTATGTCTCTTTGATGGACCACTTCATGTTTGTTTCCACAGTTTGAAGAAGTGCAAACTTATGCTCCAAAGAAGAACATTTTTTTCAGTTGAAGAAGTAATATACTAATGTATCAGGTTTTCCCCTAAATTTAAATCAATTGAGAGGTCAAAGTGCAAAAAAGGTGAATCTTTAGAGGCCACACAAGTACAGAGAATAATCTTCTTATGGTAGGTTCACTGCGGTCTAGTTACTGACTGAGAACCTGTACAGGTTCATGATGATAGATACTATGATAATATCTAGTGTAGCAAGATACTGTAGAGCATTCATAGTTTACATGCATACCACAGCCTCTCTGGGCAGCAAGGTTTGCTTCCGGCCTGTGTTTTAGCATAATGCATGTGTTGTACTTTTGCTTTTACCCAACAAAGGTATCTAAACATCACGTTAGTTATGGCCATATATTCAAGAAACGTTGGACTGAAATCAAGTTCATGTTTTTATGGCGACAGCAAGTAGAGGCGTGGCTTGTGTTTTAGCTGCAAGAAAACGGGCCCTGGTCTACATACTGGACGAGGATGAAGATGAAATCTCTGATTCAGAATGACTGTCTGTTCAAGATTTTGTGGTGGTTATGCTCGTGTTGCTCCTGTGGGTGGACCTCTGCTCTCCAAAGCCACAGACTTCGGTGTGAGAAGCAATGCATTTTGGCTTTTGTGACTGAAGCTTTTCGGCTCTGTCCTTGGAGTCTTAATTTATACCTTCCATGTGCCTTTTCTGCTAGGTGGGCATTTGTTGAAGAGAAAATTGGAGTAAAAGGTAACTATTTGTCTATAAATTAGAGCCATGGCTTCAATGTGGTGGCAATCGTCTCCGTGGTATTGCTGCAAGATTTGAGACCCATTCAACAGTACCAAGCTTATGCTTCATCTGTTATAAACAATAACTTTCATGTATAAGAGAACAAATTGCTTGGTGTAGATTATTTATACTTTGGGTCGAGTGGTTCACTCGGTGTAATCGACCATCGAACTTTGCAATGGAGTGTTGAAATCTGTCACCCACCTAAATTTGACTTGCTTCTTCACGTCACCATTAAGTGATGCATCCAATCCGATGCACAAAAAACCTTCTTGCGTGGAAGGGCTGCCCT
Source organism: Eucalyptus marginata (assembly GCA_014182565.1). Classification (NCBI taxonomy): domain Eukaryota; kingdom Viridiplantae; phylum Streptophyta; class Magnoliopsida; order Myrtales; family Myrtaceae; genus Eucalyptus; species Eucalyptus marginata. The sequence goes on along the minus strand of CM024589.1, from coordinate 41,345,444 downwards.
CTGGGATCAATATAATCAACATGACTAGCTGCTAGATATATAGTTTCAAGGTGGTTTTAAAGGACATTGATCATATTCCAGTCCTAGAGCTTCGGAATCTGCAAAAAAATGGTAGGTTTAGGATTATGAGATTATGTCTACAATATTTTCAATGGACTTGCGTTTTCTTGACCAAGAATATCACTTAGCCAATAAATTTAATGATGTATAAACATGCAGGAATGTTCAATTGCTTAAATAGTTCAGGAAGTAGAGGAACTGTGGAATGACACTAAAGATGAAAGATCTCGATACTCAATCCTATATTATAAGGTTACAATTCCAGCGCAGAACCAACATTAAATTAAACTAACCGTGAGATACTTTGCCCGAAAGCTCGTTATGGTAAATAAAATTTGAGGACCGAGAAAACAAGAAGAGAAGGCCGGGAAAATGGGTACGAGGGAACTTAACATCGAAGCTCGACGGTGTATGCGTTCCGGAAAAGAGCTGCATTGCCACTGGATAGCTGCAGTAGGCAGGACTTATTACATGGGACTCCTTGGATTTGGTTGCAAATCTAATGCATAATAAGCGCAGAATCCAAGTACACCCTTCGAATGATATAACCTTGCGATCCTTACATGTGATATATCAGAGAACTTTTCTGAAGAAAGATGTGGAAAGAATTGAGGTAGAGAGACACTATGATGAAACAATTAGTCGCTTAAGAAGGCGTTCGACATAGATGTTCTATATACAGATGAATATATAGAATCAATGAAATATTACCACCATTTAAGAAAAAATTACCATCAATTCTATCAGAAGTAAACGGAGGATCATCTTTCCCTAAAGCGACATAAGAACTACGAACAAGCCTGGACTTGGATCGGTGGTTGGTCTAACTCCACAAGTCTGACACCTCTCTTCCTGATGAAGTACCCCCACTGCAACACTGCTTTTATCTTGAGCCAGCCAATAACACCTCTGCCGGTACCTCCAACATAACCATTATCTTCCATCACGTCATTGCCTTCGGGAGGAGCGAGTGTCCTAGAGAACGGGTCATTAAATGGTGTGTTGTTTTCTCCAACATAACCATTATCAAGTAATGAGATATCAAGTAATGGGATATCAGCCAACCATTGCTTCCAACTATCATCTGAATGACTTGATTGGATATCTTCCATCACGTCATTGCCTTCGGGAGGAGCGAGTGTCCTAGAGAACGGGTCATTACATGGTGTGTTGTTTTCTCTCACATGATTGCCTTCAGGAAGAACATCATCATATCCTGTATAGTCCATTCCGCTCGAAGAACCAATCATTTGGCTATGCATGGAATTCTGTAAATTGAGACCATGGGACTCTGTTGGCAATCCGGCAGTAGTACTATCATGATATCCTGGAGGAATTTGAACATTCGAGCGGTCTGCAGACATGAGCTGATGTGCAGCAAGACGAAAATTTTCATCAACTAAAATCTTCATGGAGGTTCCAGAATTGGTATTTTGTGACTGAACTGGCAATACCAAAGCAATTGCACCATTAAGTCCTGGAGAAAGAACTAAAACATCAATATGGTTCATAGTTTATAGGCCGATGTAAGCACAGATCTACGAACTATTCTGATATCATGGAAAGTGTTGCGAGTTTTTTTTTCCTCCTGACCCTGCACATCTTTTTAATTTTTTTTGCCCCTGACCTTTGTAATCTTTACATGCTTCAATTGACAAGGCCCTTTCTAAAACGACTGCAATCGCCACTTGATAAAAATGCACATATAAACAAGTTGCCGTGTGCTCATTACATTTATTCATATCTACCTAGAGATAGCATTATCTTGTCGATATCCACGTAGTATCAACTAAGTGAAGGTGTTCATTAGTATCTACCCTCACCCTCCCCCTCCCCCAATCCCCCACTCAAAAAAGGCACCCGTTACCAACTAATTTTTTAGTTGCTTTTCAATAGCTTGGGCAGAATACATACATGTATACATATATTGTATACATATATTGGCCAAATGGATAGATTGCATTGAATGAGGCTCATTTGCAACAATCACTGCTGGACAAACAAACGTATGTGGAACCCAAAATCATAAGGATCAGGTACACAATGCTTTTATTTATTAAAGCTCAACAATCAAGTGGAAATTCCAATTTTCATTGTAATTTCACAGGCCACATCTTTGTATGTGCTTAAAGGGAGAGACAGTATCGTGCTCAAGAGCACGTACCTTCAGCAGTGGAGCTCACATTTGCTGGAGGAGCTTCCAGACCAACTGGAGCAGGAGAGATTGGTGGAGCCAAATAACGTTGAACAGGGTTGAGCCTCATTGAATCAGAAAACGTCTCACCATTGAACTCTCTCACATCATTCAAGTTAGTCAAGGCCTTTTTCACGATTGCATCTCCATGTTCCTGAAAAAACACACTTGGTATATTGCTCAAGCTATACTAATGGAAATATTCATCTCCATTATTGACAGGTAAACATTCTGGCTTCAAGCAACTACTTTTTCTGGCAAGTAAAGTTGCATTCCAGTGGATGAACTTGTATTCAGATTAAGTACGTGAGTGCAGCACAGAGAAAGAAGAACAATATTGAAAGAACCACAATTCACTTTATGCCTATATCTGCCATTTCTCTACCACGTAAAGGTCAGGTGCTCAAAAGATGTAATGTAGAGTACAATAAAAGCAAGGGTCCTCAATGTAAAGATGCAAAGTTGATTGAGAAAGGACCAGTGAAGAAATAAAGCACGCATCAATATGTATTGTGCAAGTAATTAATATCTCGATAGTTATAAACTTGAAAAGTAATGCTTGCGACGGGAATGTGTTAATCGTTCAAACTACAATTTGTTGATGAGTGCCTCAGATTCTTGTGGATGAAGTCGAATTAACTGCTGAAAGTGGTCTTCAACTTACTCAATACAGAAGGCGACTTTAAATTTACAAGGTCACTAACCTCAACTTTGCTTCACAAAGAGCGCAAGCCCAAAATCACTCTATTAATAGAAGGTCTCTATTATGATCTAAACGTAGCATCTATATTTTCTTTTTATTCTCTCCACAGGAACTTCATTTTACTTTTATGATCGAAAAAAAAAAAGAAAAGAAAAGAAAAGCAAAGCAAAGCCTCTAGATGTCCAACTAACTCCTTGTTTCAAGTTTCCACATCTCTAATCAATTCTAACACCCACTAAGCCACACAGCTACAAGTAAACATCAAAATACTAATTACATAGAAAATATGGGACAAATGATTCAAATTCCCCATGATGGTGTGAAGGGAGTGAACTGGCTTGACAAAACTGAGTGGGAACACCTTGGTTACTTACCTTCTCTTGGGCAGAAAGTCGATGAGTAGCAAAATATTCCCTGTCTTTAACTAGGCCGATCGGTTGACCATCAGTGTTGAATACAGCACCATGCTTCATCACGCCATTAGGATAGTCCAAGTAAATTTTCCACTTTGTTTCGCAAGTCTTTGCATGGCGTATCAGGCTATCCCACTTCTTCTCTGTTATGCTCTTTCCCAGAATCTATGATGAGTGAACACACTGGACTTACATTCTTGGTAGTCAATCAAACCCTAATTAAGAATCATTAACTAAGTGCTTACCTCTCTCAGTTTCTGGGAGTCTGTAAACAGTTGCAATAGAAAGTCCTCCACCTTATGTATTCCAGCTTCGCTCAGTTTTTGATGAGATATCCCATCTTTCGCAATCTGCTTTAGTCTCCAGACCTCATCATCAGATGCAGGTGGATAATGTTTCCTGTATGCTGTAAAATGAAGAAAACACGTACAGTAAGGTCCCAATCAATATTAGATTAATTTGTGGAAGCAAACTTCTAACAGGCATGCAAGTTCTCTCCTGAAACTGATCCAAAGTGTCAGCATTTGCTAAAAACGAACAAGCCAAATGTTTCTTATTTATCAGAATTTTCATTCGAGTTGTAAAGAATCATACGAAACAAAGCTCTCAATTAAAAATTGAAGACTGTGAATGTCCAAAATCATGTTTATGGTCAGTCACAAAGGATTAGGTTTATATACTGTAGAAAGACTATGAAGGACCTACCTTCCCCTCTATGTTCCTTGACTTGGAAGGCATCTGTTTTTGCTTCTCGGATTCGTGTGTTCCCACAAAAACCCGTTGCCACCTTAAGCCCTATCCTGAATCTTTTACTCCTATTCCAACAGGAATTGTCAGTAAATGTCAGTTCTCCCATCTCCCCAACACCTTCCTTGAGCTTCACTACGAGATCTCCAGCCAAAAGTGGCCCTTTTCTTTCACGTTGTTTAACCACGTGGTTCTCAAACTCTTCTTGGGTCCAGTTATCCTCATCGTCTTTGTTGAAGTCACCTTCGAGAACGACGACGTCCAACTTAATGGAGGATTCCAGGCCCGATCTAACAACATCCCCTGTATTTGCATTGATCAAGGCAATGGAAATGCGAGCACCCCCCTCTCCTTCTAGTTTCTGTCCAGTAAATAGAGAATCTGACAGTTTGGTTTGAACTTGAAGCCGTAAGTTTCTTACATCATTCTCTCCCGTAGAATTAGCATTAGCCCTGCATTCTCTCCAGAAAATAACTATCAGAAATAGGAATGTGTATAAAAACGGAAAATTGGAGAAGTAACGACAAAGAGAGACAAAATACCCAACATCTCACTTGGACAGGTCTTACTGCCGAGGAAACTACAAGGATAATTAGACCCATCATTTTATTTGTTTAATAATGCACATTTAAAAAAAAATGAAGTAAAATAAAATAAAATGTTCCACTGCTCGCAAGCCACAAAAATTATGTTCTAAATTGAGCATTGACACTTTTGTGCACGACCGAGTCATTGTGGCCTGACACTCACTGAGAGCTCAGACTGCCTGCTTGGGATGGTAGCGGTAGGTCAGACCCTTATTCCCCAAAACATCAACTATGCATAACCCGTCGACACTACACAGAAAGCCTTTCTCAACAGCATCACGAGGGAAGTGCATTCATACCTTGCAAGTTGAGGAGAATGAATGTTTCCAAGCTCCAATGCTTCCATCTGTTCAAAACCACCAACAGCAGAATTGCCAAAGTTGGAGACATCCAAAAAATGAAGCAGAAGGGATATGACAGAGACAAACCAATAAATTTATACTGTTTATCTTACCAGTTTCTGAACAACAAACTCTATTGAGTGCAACCGTTGTGCTATCACTTCAAGAGCAGGCCCAGTGCAACTACACATGTAAATTACACCGTGAATAACTGCTGTCTAGCGGACTCATTGGTAACCAATAGACAAGTATCCATATGTAACATATTATTCACTAGTGCAAATAAATGTCAGACCTAATTACAGGATAAAAACATAGATACTACACTCAAAAAAAAAAAAAAAAAAAAAAAGTCGATATGAAGCTGGAATTTATCCAGTACATTTATAAAAGAAGCCAGTAAAGTTAATTAGCAGCTATCTACAAATGCAAAGTCCTTTCAGTGATTAACCAAAAAACAAAAACAAAAGTGTCTGCAGGTATTCCCCTTTGCCTAAAAGAATCATGGATTGATGGCATATGAGAATCTGATGATATTTTCATATGGTGAGATAACACACATGGAAATTCTACTGGAGGAATCGATTGATGCAGATAAGATACTACCAATGAACCCAAGAAATATATTCACCTTTGACATTCAGGTGAGTGAGAATTAGCCCGCTCCAGCACTTCTCTAACCTGTTCAGCAAAGAGCGATAGCAAAGAATTACGTTGCAAGAATCATCTGTCACGTAATCATTGCATTCAAGTTTCACATCACATGCATCTTCTCTGTCCTCCTTCTACATTTAAATTAATATCGACCACATTTCCAAGATTCGTGGCGACAGTTATGTCCAGGGCACTTAATTGAAAATTTGGATCTTTTTGTGATTCATACTGTCCAAAACAACATGAAAAGCCTAAAGCATGTTCTCAGTGCAATTGCTTCACAGGAAAAGCCTAGCACATTCAACGGGTCAATTTTACCACACAAACAATAATTCTCTATACATCTCACAGCAATTTCTCATACGAATTTCTATCCAGAAACTGACTGCAAGGTTAGAAATTCATCTAACTGCTTCCACTCAAAGAGATGAGGAATTGAAATATAATAAGGACTGTACTTTGCATGATCTAGTTGGCTACTTTACTCATCTTACCACACTCCACACATCCTCCTTTGTCAAACAGCGACACGGCATGAGATTCGTCTCAGACCCATTCCGTGCTTGACTGCATGAACATCAGCACAATATTCAAAGTGAGATAGGATATTTTAGACTACAGGATAGCAAAGTAACCTGGTAAAGATAACAGCTCACTTGCTAGGCAAATGATTCTACCAAGAATTAAGCTAGAATCAGGAGGAAGTACTGCGATTGGCAAACGTGAAATCACAAAACAGCCAAGATGACGACATTCGAGGTCTTTAAGACTTCGCATTAGAGCAACAGCACAAACCCACCAACAAAGAACTGAACGAAAGCGATTTAGGACGGTCATGAGGCAAAAGCTTATCGATGGCGGGCTTTCACCATATCTCTCATTTTAAGAATTGTCAATTCAAGAACCCTTCATTGAATCTTCCTCAAGTAAAGCTAAAACTAACGCAAGATCATCAAACAGTGAACCAAGCATCGAAACGTTAGGAGGGTAGGGCGAGCTTACTCGGTTGGAGGGAAGCATGGCCTCTTGGGTTGACTTGGTTGACCTGAAGAAGAAGAGGGAGGCAAAGCTCTCTTTGGCTTCCACATGGCTTTTCCCTTCTCCTTTCTGGAGCTCAGCAAGATGTAGGAGAATGTCTGGTTACTGAAAAAGCGCAGCAGAGAGAGAGAGAGAGAGAGAGAGAGAGAGATTCAGCAGTTCATCAACGAACTCAAGCTCCCGTAATGAGTGCGTCTCTTTTTGTATATGTCTGCAGCACATCCTTTTCCGCGAAATGTGACTCCATCATGCATTTCCCCGAAACGTTGCCGATTTAGATTTTATTTATTTATTTAAATTTTCTCCGATTTTGGCAATTTGCTTCCTTATATCCATATGAAATTGCGTCGACTTTTTTTTTTTTTTTAATCATCTTTTTTCCGGCTTTAGCCAATTAAATGATTAAGCTATTTTTGCCTTCAGCGTGAGTTTGAGGTAAATCTATTCTACCCAATCTTTAATCAATGAGGGACATGCTTGAAATTATGTTAAAGATAGGTATACTAAAAATTCTAAAATTTATTGTGAATATATAATTGAATCCTAAAGTTTCCAAAAAACTTAATCAAATCTTAAAACTTGTCAAATTGATGTAATTAAGTCATTCAGTTAACTATGAAAATTAAAAATGCTGACATGCCATTTTTTTCTTTATTTTTTTCTCCTACGTGACATTTTTTAATTATTTCTTAAACAGATCTTACTTAAATTAGATTAAAAAATAAATAAATGCTAAATTTTTATTTAAAAAAAGAGCCCGAGCTCAAAAAAATCCAAAAAAGGGCCATACAGAAGCTCCTCGTCATCTTGCAGCAATGCCTTCCTCAACATAATGAAGGAGGACATCTGCACTCTAATGGAGAAATGAACATTGCTGATAATTCTGTCAACTGAAGATGTTCTTCCTTCTGGATGAAATAAATTGCTGCACCAGCCTATAAAACAAACTCAGCCAGCCTCAAGCGAACTCCCCACCGGCCAAGGTGCTTTTCTTTTACCCCTTTTAATTTAAAATCTAATGTAAGTAAGATTTGAGGAAGAAAATAATAATGAATGTCACGTCAGCATTTTTGTGATAGAATTAATAGCACTCGATTGCATTCATTTAATGGGTTTTAAGATTTGATTGTATTTTTTAAAAGTCTTATGACTCAATTGCATTTTTATGATAAATTTTTAGAAGTTGCAATGCACTTAATCTGATATCGATTAAAAAAAATTCCATCGATCACTTCCAATCACATGCTTTCTCTTGTATGTTGCCAATTTTATTATAATAATAAAAATTAATTTATTTGATTGAACAAAAAATATGATTGATAAAAAAATAATAGATAATCTCAATGAAAATAATAATAATAATAATAATAAAATTACCACAAAAATTTCAAACTAATACATACATGATATATTTACTCTTCATACTTTTCGCTAAATTTTACCATCAAATTACTGAGGTGGATAATACGTGACAATTGACGAGTGTATCAATTTAAGGTTTTACTATCCATTTGTCACGTATATATTAGTTTGAGTTTTTTTTTTTTTGTGATATTAATCCAATTTAACAGAAATTAATATATGATAAATTTATTATAAATGTACTAATTTTGGATTAAATTCGTTACATATATATCATTTTTGAGTTTTTTTATCAAAAATTTAATTTTTGGTAAATTTATTGTAGATATAGCAGTTAAAATTTTTGCAATCAAAAATTAATTTAAAATAAATTTATCATATCTATTAGTTTGGGATTTTTCTAATATTAACCCTAATAATAATAAGACAAAGAACGCGTTTGGATTAGTATAAGGAGGTGGAGTTATAAATTAAAGATTTGCAAACCTAACCGAGGGAAGTGGCGATTTTGTCAACGCCAAAGGCTGCTTGGCTTTACGGTGTACGTGGCCAATCTTGCAGTTCAAGCTTCATCCTCTTGACGCGTTTACGTAACACGGTGACGTCGCAGGTGACGCGAAAATATTTCAACAAAGTCCCAAAATTTATTCAAAATTGAAATTGTGCCCATCATCAAATAGAAGATGTGCTTACGAGGACTATCACTAGCAATTTTGCCCGGAGGAATTCCTTCTATAATCTCTCATGGTAATCTAATATTTTATTTATTTCGTCTCTTTTTCTGAAAGAGAAAATTATGAAATTTTCTTTTTCAATAATATAAGTTTATTAATGCACTCTCGACCCACGTAAACAAACAAGGGCAATTTCAGGCGGCTATACAAGGGAGGCCATTCGACTCAAAAGAAAAAAAAAAAAAAATCAAGCGAGGGTGAAGTTTAAACTGGATAAAATCTAGAGTTTAGGCTACTATGGATGCCATTTCTTTAATATTTTATAAGTCATCTTTTTTCTTTGGTCGGCTAATCGAGGTTGACTATTTTTCCATCTCGTAAAAAATGTGCGGGCGCGAATGACACCTACTGCCATACTCCAAATCCAAACCTAGAATCTAGGGAATGACCGGATATTCCCCATAAAAGAAAGGACGAATCCTTCGACCAATAACCGTCGTTGAATTTTTGTTCTTTTTAAGCAATAGTAAGATCTGAGTAAGGAGGGGAAAAGAGCTGAATTAGTGTGATATTATTGATCTGTAAGTCAAATTTCATCATTTGATTGACCTGTTTCACATGTAGTGGTCAGAATGTCGAATTGTATGAAGCATGGCACTGACGGCAAAATTATCAATTGTATTTGTGCTAATTTAATCCCGAACCTTACAATTGTGTCAATTAAGTCCTAAATCTTTTCACATTTTGCCCGAACGATAGCCCTACCCAATATTTTCTCATATTATCTCTATCTACTTAGACGTCCTATTGGCTAGATGCAATTTTGAGTCCCAAAGTAGATTGACGCAGCACTTGTCGCCTCACCTCTTTTCCCCACCCCCTCTCGTCACCTTGGCTTTTAGCCAGGATCGGTCGCGATTCAGCCCTCAGTCGAGACACTATAATGTTTCATCCGACGATAGAAGGACGCCGACTCAAAACCTCATCAGTATTATTACATAGTTCGAGCATCTTTTTGCTCATCCTGTTAGTACCAGGTGCGTTGCCTCAGAGACGCGCGGAACGTTCATCCTCGTGCTGATCACGAATGTTCCTGGTCCAATTCTAGTTTTATACTGAGTATCTGCTCATCGTTAGGAGTCTTGGATGTAGGGTTTATGTCTCCCACAGTCTCTACACTCGACTTGATTGGGGTTGTCGGGTTGGTTTCGACAGGAGCGCACGTGATCACAGGGGGATAGAGCACGAAAGAAAAGGAAACACTTCCACCACTAATCATTGAACAGTAACAACAGCAATAATAATGATAAATGGGATCAATAAATCTATAATTCAAGAGGGGTTCCGTCATCACCACCATCACCATCTATCGTCATAGTTGTCTCTCGTTCACAAAAAATAAAAAATGGGCATAAAAATACAAAAAAGAAAACGGGAAAGATTTTAGTTGGCAGGGTTGCCGCTGAGGGCCTTGATGGAAGTTACTCTCACGACGTGCTGATGGTAGCTGCTAGTGCCCCACGAATGGTCCAAACTAGAAGGTCCACTGCCCATGAGCATCCACATCCACAGACATCAATCGATACTAGCCTAAAATCATTATCTCTTGGCAATAATGTCAATTCCAAATACATACATAACATCTTTGATCAAAGAGGATCATCAAATCAAAGGAACCAAAGTTCTCACTACCATAAATGCAAACGATTTGCATGTTTTTATGTAGCTCCTAATGTGTTATTCATGTAGTAAAGCTTGATTTAAGAAAGTAGAGAGAGTAACTAAATTTAAAAGAGCTGATGAAAAAGTTTATTCGCTTAAGAAGGCCTTTAAACAAAGCTGTTCTATACACGAATGAATAACCAAACACAGATGAGTAACTTATATGCCCTCGTCTAAGAAAAGAATAGCAAGAATTCTATCAGACAGTAAACGGAGAATCATCTTACCTAGTACAACATTAAGGACGAATCAAATCAAGCCTGGAGAATTGATTGGAAATCTTCATAGAACAGAGCAGAAACCCAATAGCCTAGAGTAGAGCAAGTAGGTAAGGCAGGCTAACCTCAGGCCAAACAAAAATAAGACAACTGTTCTGTATCCAAGTTGGAAGGGTGTCATCTTTGAAGTGACCAACGGATGTGAAATCTAGCCTGGGAAATGGCATAAACAACTGAAACTTTCACAAGCATAACTTCACCTGGTATAATTGTTTACTTAATCAGCCCATTACTTTCCAGACAATACTGATTTATTAAGAAAAAGTGCTGAATGAGAAGCCAGAACAAGGAAAGAATGAAGCGTCGGCTGTATCCAATATACCATACTGCTAAATAGTTGATTTCAACACACGGGACGCTTATGATATGTCCGATTGGAAAGACACCAAATATACTGAGGCACAAATGCCCATCGTTGAAGAAACCAACACACTGAATGAATGAATGAATGAATGAATGAATAGATCAATAAATAAATAAAAGAAGTTTTTCTAGTCTTAGCTATACTCAGGAGAGATTGTTTACAGCCTTCGAGTCTTCCGTGACTATTGCTAGAAAATCCTTCCCCGGATTCCACTCCGTCATCTTCACCTGCCAATTGGAAGAAATCGAGCCAAAACCTCACAAAACCGAGCCGGAACAATCGAGTCGACACACCCATTAGGTCGCGAAAGAACGCGAACGGAAGCAGAACCTGAGAAGCCAAAGCAGTTTGTCGAACTGAATCTGAAACAGAAGCACACGCCACTAGCAGCCGAAAGTGCAGCCACCAGCTCCGCTGTAACAAAACGCGAGGAGGGTACAGAAGCGTCGGTGGGAAATGCAAACCCATGGAGAGCTTGTGGAGGATGGAGCTTCAATGGATGGAGGCTTGCGAGGTCCAGCGGAGTCTTGAGAATTCGCGGAGAAAAGTTGCAGATATGAGGGAGAAAGAGAATTGATTGGGCTAAATTTCGGACTTAACACCACCGTTCCTGGTACCTCTAACAGAACAATCATCATCGTATCGGGGATCTAACAAGTCATCAAATTCCAAAATGTCATCTAAACCAATTGTTGGGGAATCTCCCATCATGGGATTGCCTTCAGGATGAGGAAGTGGACTCCAAGACTGGAAGCTTGATGTCGAGGCACAGGGCAGTTCAGAGTCGAGGACACTCCCGCTCACCGTATGGTCCGTTTGGCTCGAAGAATGGATCGTATCGCTCCACACGGCATTCTGAAAATCGTTACCATGAAACTGCATTGGCGATCCGGCAGTAGGGATACCATCGTCTCCTCGAGAATTTAGAACATTCCAGGGACCTGTATACGGGGGGCTGCTGCACAGCGAGACAAACGTTGTCATTGACTGAAAGCTTCACAGCATTTCCAGAATTGGTATTTTGCAACTGTACTGACAATGCCGAAGCAGCTGCACCATTATGTCCTGGACAAAGAATTATAACATAGGCCTATGTGAGCACAAGTCTACAATCATATATATAAGAAGTGAATGGTTATGAGCTTTTAGTATTCTGATATCAAGGGAAGTGTCATTGATTTTCTTATCCTCCACATCTTTTTAGATTTTCTCTCGCTGGTCTTTGTTATCTTTAAATGCTTCGATTTCTCACATATAAGTTTAACCGACCAACCTTCTTTTCTACTACAATCTCCCAGTCACCATTGGATAAAAATGCACATATAAACATGTTGCTGTGTGCTTATTACATCTTTTTATATCAGCCTAGTGACAACAATATCTTGTCAATATCTGGTTAGTATCACCTAAGTGAAGGTGTTCGTGAGTATTAGCTATTCAAAGTGTGGAAACAGTTGACATCCTTTCAAGCCAAATGAGACACTATTGGAGGTTTAGAGCAGGGACTTGCTATTGAAAGAGGAAAAGGCATGCATGCATACATACATATATGGCCAAATTGGATAGAGTGTATTGAATAAGGCTCATTTTGCAACAATCACAGCTTACGGAGTATTTCTTTTCATGTATAATTACCATTAAATATTGAATACTCTCCATATTGCATACCCTTATAGGTCACTTTGATGCTTCAACTCTAAAATATTTCCTGCCCAAATCGAAGTTGCAACTCTCAAATTGAACCCTCATAATATGAAGCACTTGATTATTGCCCTTTTGCCTTTGCACTGATAATCTATTAGATTACTGCTTATGGTAGTGACCTGCAATAACCTACTATTGTTTGTTTGTCATCTGTAAAAACTATACTTCGGTTGCATGTAGAGACACTTACAGCCTGACTTGCAAATGGAAATTCTCTACATATAACTTCTCGTTGGATACAAGTTCCATTAAAGGGTAGCTGGACATATACACATCTTCGTATTACGTGGGTCCCTAATCATAAAGATCTGGAACGCATTGATTTATTTAATAAAGCTCAACAATCAAGTGGAAAGCCCTATGTTCATGTTGGAAATTGTGATCCATTTTCTAATTCTAGAAACTACTTGCTTAATGATGAAGTTAAGAAATTGAAGATCTAGCTGCAACTAGTTAACCAGCTAGCAAATCCTTACCAAGCAATCTAGAGAAGCCTAGAGAACGTGCAGGCAATCTCCAGCTACGAGGTTGCATGTGGGATGCAAGAAAAAGCAAGTCCAAGTCAAAGGTAAAGACTCTCATGTGAAGAAGTTTCTAGTCCTACGTGGGAAGCAAGAATACTTGGAGAAGAAGAAAATTAGTTGTCTTCCAACTGTACTATGGTGGTGTAAAAGTCAAAATTTTTGTGCTTGAAGTCCGCGAAACTCTTCTATAAATAGGCAAGGACTCATTCTTGTAAGGTGTGTGGGGAGGGGTTTAAAACTCATATCTCCTCCGCCAACACCAACATCTCCTTCCACGACTATGTGACACCATTTTCTTAAACTAGTGAAACATTTGCTCTATCCCATTGCCTTACCTCGTCCCTTGCCCATTCTCTACCATATATATACTACACATATACACTTACACTCATCATTAAACTAAAAACTACCATCCACATCAAAACCATGCTTCCACACAATCTCATATTTTTAAACATGGTATTAGAGCTTGTCCAAATTTCTACAGTTCATCGTTACTTCACAGGCCAAATCCTTGTATTTGCTTATAGGGAGAGATAGTTTTGTGCTATAGAGCACGTACCTTGAGCAAGGAAACCTGCATTTCTCAGAGGAGCTTCCGGACCAGCTGGAGCAGCCAAGGTTGGTGGAATGAAATTTTCAATTCGTCCTCCAAAGACTTGAGATGAAAAAGGGCTTGAGTTTTTCTTCTGCATCGAACCAGAAAATGTCTCACCATTGAACTCCCTAACATCATTCTGGTTATCCAAGGCCTTTTCACAATTGTATCTCCACGTTCCTGAAAGAAAAACACTGGGCATTGAAGTATTTACCTCCACCATAGAAGGTACACGCTTTGACTTCAAGCAACAATTTCTTTTTTCGGCAAGTTTTGTTGCATTCCAATGGATGAACTTGTGACAGAGTTAATGCATAAGTGCAATACAGAGAAAGAAGAACAAAAACATTGAAAGAACCTCAATAGACTTTATGCCTATCGCCACCGATTTCTCCACCACATAAACGTCAAGTGCTTGAAAGATGTAATGGAGAGTATAATCAAGGTAGGGGTCCTCACAGTAAAGATGCAAAGTTAATTGAGGAAGGACCAGCGAATGAATAAAACATGCATCAACGTGTATTGTGGAAGTAATCAAGATCTTCATAGTTTCATACTTGAAAAGTCCTAGTTGCAACGTGAATGTGTTGGCATGGATGAAATTGAATCAACTGCTGAAAATGCTCTCTACAGTAAGGCCACTTAGATTTACAAGGTCACCGTCCTTAACTTTGCATTGCAAGGAGCGATAGTTCATAATCACCAGCATCTAGAATTTATTTGTGCTCTCTCCACAAGCATTTCATATTACTTTGGGTTGATATCACCAAAAATCCCAAATTGGTACACTTGTGATAAAATTACCTTAAACTAACTTTTTGACCACCAAAAACCCCAAACTAGTACACATGTAACAAATTTATCCTATGTTAGTTTACGTTATATTTTACAGTCAAATTGTTGAATTAGATGACATATAATAGTACACGGGTATACCAGTTTAGTGTTTTACCCTCCATTTGTCATCAATGTACGAATTTGTAGTTTTTTGTGGCATTAATCTAATTTAGTAAAATATAACATAGGATAAATTTGTTATAAATATACTAATTTGGGAGTTTTGGTAGACAAGTTTAGGGTAAATTTGTTACATATGTACTAATTTGGGATTTTTGATAGTTAAAGAATTGATTTTGGGTAAATTTGTTGTAAGTGTACCAGTTTGGGGATTTTTGGATATTTACCCTATCACTTTTATTGACAAAATAAAAAAACAAAGCATCTACTTGTCCAACCAACTCGGTATCTCTTATCAATTTTAACACCTATTAAGCTACACAGCTATCAGTAAACATTAACTTACTTATTACATAGATAATATGGGACAAATTATATGAATTCAACATGATGGTGTGTAGCGCATGAACTGACTTGAAAAAACTCAGGTAACTTCTCAGTTACTTACCTTCTCTTGGGCAGAAAGTTGATGAGTAGCAAAATATACCCTGTCTTTGATTAGCCCGATCGGTTGACCATCAGTTCTGAACAAAGGACCCTCCATCCTCATGCCATCAGAATAGTACGAACAAAGTTTCTGATCATTGCAAGTCCTTGCATGATCTACAAGGATATCCCAGTTCTTCTGTGTGATGCTCTTTCCGAGAATCTGTGATGAATGAACACACAAGACTTACATTTTTGGTAGTCAATCAAACCCCAATTGAGAATCATTGACTAGGTGCTCACCTCTCTCAGTTTCTTAGAGTCTGTGAACATTTGCATCAGAAAGTCCTCCACTTTATATATTCCTTCTTCATTTAGTCTTTGGTGAAGTTTCCCATCTTTGGCGATCTTCTCCAACCTCCAGATCTCATCGTCAGATGCAGGTGGATAATGTTTCTTGTATGCTGTAAAATGAAGAGAACATTTATAGTAAGGTCTTGGACACTATTAGAATTTTGATGGTCAGATGCAGGTGGATAATGTTTCTTGTGGTCTCACCTCTCTCAGTTTCTTTGTAATTGACAGATGTCAACATCTGCTAATTACAAAGAAGCTGATGGTCTCTTAGTCATCATAATTTTGTTCGAGATTTAAAGGTCGGTAAGAAATGATGCTCTCAATAGAAATATTGAAGACTAGGGATGTCCCCAGCGATGAAGGACCTACATTCTCCTCTATGTTCCCTGACAGTGAAGGCTTCTGTTATTGCTTCTCGGATTCGTGTGTTCCCACAATAACCTGAGGTCACCTTAAGCCCTATCCTGAAACTTTACTCCTATTCCAGCTGGAATTGTCAGTAAACGTGAAATTTCCCAGCTTCCCAACACCTCTTTCGAGCTTCACTAGGAGATCTCCAGTCAAAAGCGGCCTCTTTCCTACACGTTGTTTAACCACATGGTTCTCAAACTCTTCTTGGGTCCAGTTATCCTCATCGTCTTTGTTGAAGTCACCTTCAAGCACGACGACATCCAACTTAATAGAGGATTCCAGGCCTGATGTAACGACTTCCCCGGTATTCACATCAATCAAGGCAACGTTAATGTGTCCTCCCCCATCTCCTTCTAGTTTGTTTCCAGTAAATAGAGGAAGTGACAGTTTGGTTCCAAGTTGAAGCTGTAAGTTTCTCACATCATTCCTTCCCGTAGAGCTAGTTTTAGCCCTGCATTCTCCCCAGAAAACAACCATTAGAAATAGAAACCGGGAAAATTGGAAAAGTAATGACAAAGAGAGACAAACCATCTGACATCTCCCTTGGACAGGTCTTACTTCCGAGGAAACTACCAGGACAAATAGACCCGTTGTCTCACTTTTTTTTTTTTTTTTTTTTTGGTGAAAGTAAGTAATTAATATAATGGGGAAGGTCAATATGTACAACCAAACGGCTCCAAAAACTTACACTCAAATGAACATGCTCAATCTGAGTGGAAGGGAGCCGAGTAGAAAAAACCAAAAGGCACCAAACCAAACGGAGCCCAGGAGCCAAGCGGCAAAAAACACCAGGCAATACAACCTAGCTACCAACAAGACACCTAGCCAAGCGATCTAGAATCAGGGGAAGAGAAGATAAAAGGATCTAACTCCCACGAGCGCTGCATCCGCCTGTTTCTAGCAGAGTCCTCCACATTCCTGTAGGTAATAGCCTTATCCTTCACGACCTTGATGAGATGACTCTTCATGGCCGGAACAGAAAGCGGCTCACTTGTTTAATTATGCAAATTTTAAAAATGAAGTAAAATAAAATAAAATGCTCCGCTGCTTGCAATCTACAAAAATTCTGTTCTAAATTGAGTATTGACACTTGGTGCACGACCGAGTCATTTTGGCCTGACACTCACTGAGCTCAGACTGCCTGCTTGGGGTGCTAGTGGTAGGTCGGACCATTATTCCCCAAAAAATCTTACAATGCATAACCGGTCAATACTACACAGAAAGCCTTTCTCAGTGGTGTCACGGGGGAAATGTATTCATACCTTGCAAGGTGGGGAGGGTGAATGATTTGCAAGCTCCACTGCTTCCTTCTGTTCAAAACCACCAACAGCAGAATTTCCAAAGTTGGAGACATCAAAAAATTGAGGCAGAAAGGACACGACTGAGACAAAGTGGTAATTTTATACTCTGTTTATCTTACCAGTTTCTGAACAGCATCCTCTACTGAGTGCATCCGTTGTGCTATATCTTCAACAGCATGCCCAGAGCAACTACACCATGTAAATTACACTGTGAACAACTGCCGTCTAGTGGACTTATTCGTAACAAATAAATTTTTTCTCAATGGCATCATGGGGAAAATGTATATATACCTTGCAAGGAGAGGAGAGTGAATGATTGCATCCTTCTGTTCAAAACCACCAACAGCAGAATTGCCAAAGTCGGAGACATCAAAAAAAATGAAGCAGAAGGGACACGACTGAGACAAAGTGGAAATTTTATACTCTGTTTATGTTACCAGTTTCTGAACGGCCTCCTCTATTGAGTGCATCCATTGCGCTATATCTTCAACAGCATGCCCAGTGCAACTACACCGTGAACAACTGCTGTCTAGTGGACTTATTCTTAACAAATAGACAAATATCCATATGTGACATATTACTTACTACTTCAAATGAATTTTAGACCTCATTACAGTATAAAAACATAGATACTAGACTGATTAAAAAAAAAAGTCAACATGAAGCTGGAATACGTATTTATCCAGTACATTTATAAAAGAAGCCAGTAAAGTTAATTAGCAGCTATCTACAAATGCACCAGTTTTCAGTGATTATCGAAAAATGTATCTGCAAGTATTCCACTTTGGCTAACAGAATCATGGATTGATGGCATATGATAATCTGATGATATTTTTAATTGGTGAGAGAATAGACATGGAAATTCTACTAGAGGAATCAGTTTGCAGATCAAATACTGCCAATGAACCAGAGAAATATATTCACCTATGACATTCGGCCGTGTGAGATTTAGCACGCTCCAGCTCTTCTCTGATCTGTCCAGCAAAGAGAAATAGCAAAGAATTACGTGACAAGAATCATCCGTCACGTAGACATCACATTCAGAGGTATCTTCATTGTCCTCCTTCTACATGCAAATTGATACTGACCACATTTCCAAGATTCAAGGCAACGTTTATGTCCAGGGCACTTCATTGAAAATTTGCATCTTTTAGTGACCCATACTGTCCAAAACAACATGAAAAGCCTAACGCGTGTTCTTAGTGCAATTTGCTTCACAGGAAAAGCCTAGAACATTCAGCGGGTCATTTTTACCATTCAAACGATAATTCTCTATTTATCTCACAGCAATTTCTCATGTGGATTACTATCTAGAAACTGATTGGAATGTCAGAAATGCATCTAACCGCTTCTAATCGAAGAGATCAGGAATTGAAATCTATTAAGGACTGTATTTTGCATGTTCAAGTTGGCTACTTTGTTCATCTTACCACACTCCGCACATCCTCCTTTGTCAAACGGCAACTCAGCAGGAGATTCGTCTCAGACCCATTCCATGCTTCCCTGCATGAAGATCAGCATAAAAGTACAAGCAAGATAGGATATTTTAGGCAACAGGATAGCAAAGTAACCTGCTCAAGACAACAACTCGCTGGGCAAATGATTCTGGCAGAGTTCAGTTCGAATAAGGAGGAAGTACTACTTTGGCCAATGCAAAATCACAAAACAGATTCAACACGACAGCCTTCGAGGTCCTTAATACTTCGCATCAACTCAACAGCACAAACCCACAAAGAAAGAGCTGAACGAAAGCGATTTAGAACAGTCAATGAGGCAAAAAGCTACTCGATTTCTCATTTCAAGAATCTTCAATTCAAGAACCCTCCATTCAATCCCCCTCAAGTAAAGCTAAAACTAACACGATCATCAAACAATGAATCAAACACTGAAACATTAAGATGGAGGAGGGAGCTTACTCGATCGGATGCAAGCAGGGCCTCTTGGGTTGACTTGGTTGACCCCAGGAAGAGGAGGCCAAGGCTCTCTTCTGCATCGACATGGTTGATCTTTTTCTCTTGCGGAGCTTAGCAAGAATCAAGAAAATCTCTGGTGCTTGGATACTGAAAAATCCAGCAGAGAAAGAATCGGACAGAACGGTCTATCAAACGAACTCGAAACTCTTTTTGGAAACATTGTGAGCGCGTTTTCTTTTTTATAATGTCCGGAGCTCATAATTTTCCGCGAAATGTGACTCCACGAACAGTTCTGCGAAACGTTGCCGGTTCAGAGTTTTTTCTATTTCCTTTTTTTTTTTTTTATTTTCTCCGATTTCGCAGTTTGCCTCCGTACCCCTGTGAAATGGTATATACTTTGAATAAGTGCTCCAAAAATTTAAAAACTTATTGTGAAAGTATAATTATATTTTTAAAACTTTTAAAAAATATAATTAAATTTTAAAACTTATCAAATTAACGTAATCAAGTATTTCTGTTAACTCCGTTAATTTGCTTAATGGAAAATATATATGTGAAATTTGTTGTTATTTTTTCTCTCTTATGTGAAATTTTTCCATGAAATGTTAAACATAATGAGTTACTGGAGTGTTGCCACCGCCGCCCATCGCCGGAAAAATTTGCATTGGAGTCATCATGTTTTCCCTCCCAAAGCTCCTGATCATTTTTCAACAATGCTTTCTTCCCCAACATAACGAAGGAGGACTATGCATTCCGATAGAGAAATGAACATTGTTGATAACTCTGTCAACCGAAGACGTTCCTCCGTGAAGAACCATTTTCTTATGTTAAAATTATGTCTCGAGTTTAAAATTATAAATGAAATCCGGCTCGAGATAAATTGCAAGAAAGTCCAATTGACTAAAGGAAAGTTAAAATTTGGATATACTTGCGGACGTCGGAAATCGGAAAAGGGTTTGCATGGCAACATTCTAATTTTTCTATTCTTTATTCTTTTGTTCCCAATAATAATAAACAAAAATGAACAAAAATCCGTTTTGTAACGTCAGCTAATTTTTCTATTCCCAAAAATAGAAAAGTAGCTAGGGAAAAATTTTGAAATAGAATTAAGAAGTAGCAAAAAAAAAAAAAAAATAGCTTTTTATTTTTGGAAACAATTTATAAAATAAGTCATTTTTTCTTTTCTTCTTCTTCCTCTTCTAATTGGTCACCATCATCGGTTGCGCTACCTATTACCCGCCACCACTGGTGGCCGATTGCCGGCTACCACCACCAACTAGAGGAGGAGCAAGAAGAAGAAGAGATGAAGAAAATAAAAATCTAAAAAAATTATTAAAAGAAATTAAAAGAAATTTTCTTCACAAAAAAATTTGCAAATCGTACCAAACGCATTCATATTCTTTTTCTATTTTAGAAATTGAAATTTATGTAGTTATCAAACACATTTTTTTACTCAAAAATTATTCTATTGAATAGAAATAAAAAACTTTTCTTAAAAGAAATTATTTTTGGAATAAAAATGTTACTAATCACATCCTCAAAGGGTTAATATCTTGAAAAACCTTAAACTGGTACACCTGTGACAAATTTACCCAAAACTATTTTTTTGACCATGAAAAACCCCAAACCGGTATATCTATGACAAATTTACTCCGAACGACCATAAAAAAAAAAATCATAAATTGATACATTTATGACAAATTTATCCCAAACTAATATATTCGACTGCAAAAAACCCCAAATATATATAAATTTATGACAAATATACATTTGGCTAAATTGGATTAAGACCACAAAAAATCACAAAAATTGTAAATGTGATAAACGGAGCGTAAAATCGTAAATTTGTATACCGGTCAACTGTCACGTGTCATTTAACTTAATAATTTGATAGTAAAATTTAACAGAAACTAATAGAGGGTAAATTTGTCACAAGTGTATCAGTTTATGATAAATATGTCAAAAATATACAAATTTGGGGTTTTTTGTGATCAAAAAAATAGTTTGGTAAAATTGTCACATGTGTACCGATTTAGGGTTTTTCAGGGATATTAACCCCATCCTAAAATGCAGTATTTTCCTTCCATAAATTAAAGTCCAAAGTTTAAATTTGACCATGAAATAAAAGACAATAAAGGAAAGTAAATGGTTGCCAATTGTGTCGGAGAAAGAGGAGGAAGTGAAAGAATAAAAAAACTCAACTCTGGACATTGAGTTGGACTTTGAGTTGATCAACTTGGGCACATATAAACATATTTTGAGACAGAAGTACAACGCACGTATCAAAACTTGACATTGAAAGATATTTAAGTGTCAAAAGTTATAAATGTACACATAAATATCACTTTTATTTTTAAAAAATTGGAATATTTCAATACCAATTTCAGCAAAGGGTCTTGAAAATCCTACATTGCATTTTTAATAGTTTAACTCATCTACATGACTTATCGGAAAGTTGAGTTAACAAAGAAGAAGCAAAAAGTTAAAATAAATTTAAAACTTAAAAAAAGGAAGATGGTAGAACGCTTTGATAAGGGCTATGTAAGCCCTCGCCGCTGCTCCCCACTATTGCCTTGGGGACCTTAGCCGACCAGTAGCAAGGGCTTGCAAGCTCTCGCCCAAATTTAGCGGGAGGGTTGTGACCCTCCCCCAGATCTGGCGAGGGTCGACGGCTTTCACCCCCACTGTCACTGGCCCTTCCTAGCGAAGGTGGGGAGGCAACGGCGGGGGCTTGCACAACCTTCGCCCCCTTTTGCAATCTTCTTCCTTTCTTTTTTCTTTTTTCTTTTCATTTTATTTAATTTAATTAATATTTGTATTAAAATTCAAATTCAAGGCAAAACAACATCATTTTTGGCTTATCTAACCATGTCAACATGCAAAACAACATTATTTTGTATTTGTCTAGTCGGAAAAACACTACGTCAATATTTTTGGCCAAAATTTCACTCTATTAGCATTTAAGTGATCTATTTTTTTTCGATTTTGACACTTAAGTATCCCGCTATACCAAGTTTTAGCACTCCGGATGTCGTTATCCCCATATTTTGATGTGGGCTCCTTATGTGGCTGTAGTTACGGTTGCGGTTGCAATTGACCTAAAGAGTTTTGAAGAATCGTTTTTCACAGGAGTGCTTGGCGTTGGTTTCATTTATGCAATTACACCAAGAAGTATAGTGTTGAAGCCAATGAAATTATTGTGATAAGAATTTGTATATTGTGAGATTAAGAGATTATTTAGCAATGAATTGTGGGGTTAATTGCGTAATTGAGGCTTGAGAAATACTGATAGGCTTTAAGTGACTCAAATGACTTGAGTGTAGTTGTAATCTCTATTGTATTGCTTAATCTATAGTGTAATTCATTACTATTCTCTCCCTACACGTAAGTCATAACGACCAAATCATGTAAATCTGGTGTTCGATTTATTTTCTTGTTTTGTCTATTTTATTATTTGATCGTTCGCTTTCACAACACCTTCCGTATGAAATAAATTCCCAACAAATTTCAGCCTACCCTAACCTCGTCCGCTGGCCCTTCTAGCAATGGCCTCATCAGTGAGGGTGCTTTTAATAATTAGGAAAATTTTAAAAAAAATTACCTCTTTTATTTTTTAAAAAATCTAATTTAAGTAAGAATTGAGGAAGAAAAAATAAAGATTGTCATGTCATTATTTTCTATTAGCCAAATTAATAGAGTTATTAGTAGGACATGACTACATTAATTTGATAAGTTTAAAATTTGATTATACTTTTAAAACCTGTAGTGTACTTTTCCCTATTTGTTATCATCTATGCGTGGCTTCGAACAAATGATAAAAATTTCCATCAATCACTTCTAATCACAAAGCGATTATAGCTTTTGCTTTTAGTAAAATTGATTTGATATCAATACAAAATCATTTTACAATTTTATTATAATAATGTCCCACCTTTGTTTTGACATGCTCTTCAACAAAATGATGGCGTACATTCATCCGTGGATCGTGTCCCTTCCGTCCCGTATATTATTGAAACAGGATTTTACTTAATTGGTCACTAGCGGCAAAGGATATGGATGCGTATGCTTTATATTGCACGATGAGCATGAATAAAAGATTGTGTGTTTCACGAAACTAAAAGTTCCTTAAAATTAGAAATTTGATTGTAACCGATGGAATTACATGGATAAAATTCTTCCGTAATAATGTAAAGTATCTTCTTATTTTTTAAAGAGAGCAAACTTTAATGGAAATAAAAAAAAAATGATAAAACGAAGAATGCCAGTGGATTTAGTATATGGTGGTAGATTGATTAAATTAAAGATTTGCAGACATAACCAGGGGAGGTAATGTCAACGCCAAAGGGTGCTTGGCTTTTCTGCTGTGCGTGGCCAAGACGCGTTCGCATAATTCGGTGAAGGAAATTGAGAAGATGACAGCGCCGCCACTGTCGGTACCTAAGAAAGGAAGAGTGGTACGTATGTAGTCGTGCAAAATAAGTGAAAGCGCCAGGTCGAATGCCGGATGACGTGGCGCGCACATACCACTGAATATTTTCTCCTATGCAAGGGAGGACATTCGACTCAAAAAAATAAAAATAAAAATTAAGGGGGGGTAAAGTTAAAACTGGATAAAATCTAGAGTTTAGGCTGCTATGGATGCTATTGCCTTAATATTTTATAAGTCATCTTTTTTCTTTGGTTGACTTTTCAAGGTTCACTATGTTTCTATCTCATAAAAAATGCGCCTACGCGGATGACACCTACCGCCACACTCCAAATCCAGACCTAGAATTTAGGGAATGGCCGGATATTCCCTATAAAACCAAAGGACGAAACCTTCGACCAATTATAGCTATCATACAAAAATGATAAAAGTTTTTTACCTAATGAATATAATAACAAAGTTCGGAGTGTCTGAATTAATCAATATGAGAGTTTCATGACCCATTTAATAGCCCTAACTTAAGTAATCTAAATTATTTTGAGCCACAAAAAAAATTAATCTTAATTAGAGCCCGATGCCATTCCAAATTGCTCTCTATGCGATTCATCAAGTTTCTTTACTCATGACCCGAAATGGTATTGAAAGGGGTGAGCAAAACCATGACTGTGGAAGTAACAATAACCGCTTCAATGAAATCGAGTAGCAAATGATGCAAATTTTTTGTAACAATTATGCGGCACAGCACATTAGCAAAAGTAACGCATTTAAATCACATATAATATAATATCGCACATCATACATTATTGAACCATCTCAAATTGGAACACTATGGCCACACTTTGGTAGGTGACACCATCTGGAGAACTACATCCATTGTAGTTAAGCCCTAGAAATCATATCAGTTGTGGCTCAGCCCAAAATAGGACCGATTAGCAAATATATATCATCTCTCAATACATAGGTCGATCATGTGCATCAATCCAATATCAATACATAATATCCGGCATACTAGTAAAGATTTGAAATGATTCACCCATATGATCATATTTGATGTAATCGAAAATAAGAAAATCCATCCAATCTCGGATCCAATATTATAACAAGATACTTTTAGTAACAAGCACGTTTGCAGCCCTTCTTGAGAAATTGCCCCCTCAGAAATAGCGGCTAAACTCACTTGGGCCACCGACAAAAAAAAACTCACTTGGGCCAAGAAGCCCGTTTAGTATTAATATACAAAAATGGCGTCCATGGGCCCGAAAAGTATCCCCAATGGTCCAAAATTTTCTTAAAGCCTTAAAAGCATCCAAAAAACTGCTCAATTTTTGCAGAAAATAAGTCCATTCTCCATAAAACAGATGGAAATTAGATACTTTTTCAAATTCGACCGTGCTAGTTTTCGATAATCTCGCCAAACCTTTAAAGGCTACGAATCAGAACTTTATACTACCAACATTTGCATAGACCGGATCAAGTGGAGAATTTTTGGATGTCCTTACAACTATTTTTCGTAATATTCACAATTCTAATAATATGGAGAAAGTAACAAAAATTTCAATATTTTCAATCAAATTTAGCCGGACAATGCCGATGACGAACATGGACAAGAGTCCACGTCACTCATGAGCCGTCTAGACCTGGATTTGGTGAACTCCACATCTGGCCTTGCCCAAACACCGACTAGATCAAGCAGGACGAGTGTCGGCATCCCTGGCGAGCCTAGCTCGTCCATAACTGGAGATGCCGTTGTCCATGGCTGGCTTGTGACGCTACTATTCACTCATCCACGACCGGCAAAAGACAGGGAAAGACACATAAAATAGCAGAAAAACGTGATGAGCAATGAATGGAGTGATGCACGGTTACGTGGCAAGACAGGTTAACTCAATATTTTCCGTGTATTTTTTTCCATCCACCTTCACGTCCTATTGGCTGGACGGAGTCTTGAGTCCACCAACGCAGCACTGTAGCGATTCAGCCCTCTCGGTAGAGAACCATAATGTTTCATCCGAAGATCGAAATACAGCCAACTCGATTAGGGTTGTCGAATTGGTTTCGACAGGATTGCACACGGTCACGGGGTTAGAATGAACACGAAAGAAAAAGGAAACACTTCCACCACTGATCATTGAACGGTAACAACAGGAATAATAATGATAATTGGGATCGTTAAATCAATAAATCAAGAGGGTTCCATCATCATAGTCGTGTCTCATTCACAAAAACAAACAAATGGGATTAAAAGGCCAAAGAAAAGAATACGAAAAAAAAGGAAAAATTTTAGTTGGTGGGGTGGCCAAAGATGTCGACGATGATGATTGCTATGAGGGCCTTGATGGAAGTTACTTTGAGGATGACCTGATGGTATACTGTTGCTGTTAGAGCCCCCGCCAATGGTCCAAGCCAGAAGATCCACTGTTCATGAGCATCCACATTCGCAAACATCAATTAATACTTGGCAATAAATATCAAATCCAAATGCGCACAATACATCTTTGGATAAAAGGGGTCGAACCAAAGTTCTTGCAATAATAAATGCAAACATTTCGCATGTTTTAGCAAGTTCTTGATGTGCGTTATTTATGTAGGAAAGCTTGGTTTAAGGAAGGAGAGAGAGCGGCTTTACGTGGTCTTTCCAGACTTTCTGGTTGTTGTAGATAACGGCAGTACCGAAGCTCTTTGCCGGGTTGATGCCGGTGCCGGTGATGGGGGTGGTGGCCAAGTGAACCATGAACACTGCAAAACCAATCGTCAACGGAGCCAACACCTGCACACACCCAAAAACACAGGCCCCATCTCATCGGAAAAAGCTGATTCATTTCGTCAAATGTAATGCTACTCCATCTGGACTTGGAAAGGAAGAACAAAGTTTAGCAGTAGCAACTAGCAAGTAGTAGGACGCACGGGGACGTGAGAAGTCACGAGCTCTCCTCTTTGGGTCGGTGGCCGTGAGCACGGTGTAGACCAGCACGAACGTGCCGATGATCTCGGCACCCAAAGCCGCGCCCATGCCGTAGCCCGGAGCCACCGAGTTGGCGCCACCTCCAAGCGAGTCGTAGTAGGGCTTCTTCATGAATGCTTTCACCAAGGCTACACCACAGATCGCGCCCGAGCACTGGGCGATCATGTACGACACTGCCCTAATCAAGCTCACTTTCTTTGCCACACATAGCGCCAATGTCACCGCCGGGTTGATGTACCCGCCTGTGTCGAAACAATCAGAGCATGGAAAAAATCAGATAGACCGAGCGTGCGAGAGTCGTATAGCGTACCAGATATTCCGGCAGTGCAGTAAACGAGGACGAAGGTCATGCCGCCGAAGGCCGAGGCAATGCCTAAGGGGCCGACGCCATCGCAAGGCCCGGTCTGCGTCTTATAGCTGACATGAGTGGCGATGGTGACGTAGAGGAAGAGGAGAGTGGCTGTGAACTCCGCAACGAGGGCTCTGTAGAAGTATGGGAGCTTGAGCTCGGCCACGTGGAGGCGAGGAGCCGGCTCCGGCGGAGGGCCTGCGTAGTCCCTCCCATGGTGGTGGGTCGGTGCTGCCTCCGGCATCTTCTTCGTTCTTCTTTGAAGAGGTCTTAGAGAAGCGAAAGAAATTGGAAGTAGAATGCGTTGTATTAATCTGTTCTTTGCATACAAGTACACTGATGTGTTTATAGTGGAAGAATAGAAAAAGTAAAATAGGAAATAATATACAAAGATCATTTCCTATGTACCAAGATCACTAATTTCCCATTTACTAAACCATTCACGGATTGAATGAATCAATTAGACTGTAATGGACATCGACGCCGTGATCACGATCTTCAATCATGTCTCCAACAAGGTCACTTTAGCGGCAACAACAAGGAGCGGGATTATCTCAATCAAATTAATTTTATTCAAATTCACAAATAAATAAATAATTTTGAA
Organism: Eucalyptus marginata; assembly: GCA_014182565.1. NCBI lineage: Eukaryota > Viridiplantae > Streptophyta > Magnoliopsida > Myrtales > Myrtaceae > Eucalyptus > Eucalyptus marginata. The sequence goes on along the minus strand of CM024589.1, from coordinate 41,317,775 downwards.
TTTACACTAAAAACATTAGTCCATCATTTATTAATATCATTCATTGTTTCAATTTGACAAATTCAACTGCATGTTAGATACGTCGGAAGAAAAAAAAAAACTGCTCTGTCTCCTATGTTTTTCTCTCATTTTTGATTTTTTGTGTTTTTTTTTTTTTTTTTTTTTTCCAATTGAAAATTTTTTGATATCAAAACCGTGCGAAGTCCCCTTGAATTATATTCACTAGTTTAGGGTTGTCCTGCAAGATTACCAAAACAATCCTATTTCCTATTTCGATTCAAGGAAGATATTCTAATATTTCTTAAAATATGTGATGATATCAAACCAATTTGTTCAATTATTCTTTAAAATTGAAAGCATGATGATTACCAAATTAATTGCCACCACCCCAAGTTTGCTTTTCAATAAAACAATATTTTCTAACTTGATATTTTCTGAATTAAAATTTCTGATCTCACGATGTACATGACATAGTCCAACTGACTAAATCAAGCTCATAACTCATAGTTCAGGAATAGTTTTTACTGATGACAAACAATTAAGAGGAGTAGGTTATTGCAGGTCACTACCAAAAGCACTAAAAGATTATCAGTACAAAGGCAAAAGGCAATGATCGAGTACTTAAATTTTATGAGGGTTTGATTTAAGAGATGTAACTTTAATTTGGACACGAAAAATTTAAGAGTTGGAACTATCAGAATGACTTATAAGGACATGCAAGGTGCAAAACAGTCCATTTTTTATGCTAATAGAAAAGATATATTTTGTAAGTTGCGAATTTTGTAAAAGAACTAATGATTGATACGGTAGGAAGATTTCATTGACATGCACGCATCCCTCATGTAAGTGAAGTTCAGCATAAATTCGACCCAGCCCGGCCCATTTGAGCCAGTTGTGGCCAGTTGTGAAACCCAGAGAACAGTTAAGCCCGACATGTGGCCCAATCGATCCGGCCCGGCCCGGCCCGTCCATCAATCAAATCCCTCTCTCCTGCCCCCTTCCTCTTTAGCGGTGGTTTCCGTCCGACGCTCCCGGCGGCCGGTGCCACCACATCATCGGCTGCTCGCCGGAGCTCTTCATCTACGGAGACCGACGGCGGAGGATCGCGGCGCGTGCTTCCGTTTTCGATTCCAGTTCGACGAACCGCCGGCTCCTCGAGGCCGGCGCCGACGTCACCGTCGCGAGGTTTCGCTCGATTTCTTCCGATTGGCAGGTGAAGATGGCCGAAGTGCGATCCAGACGAGGATTCGCCGGCGATGGTCACGGAGGACTTCGAAGCGGTCGTGCTTTGTCGCTTCAATTCGCTATGTGGAGTGCCCGTCAAGCGAGGTCACACATACAATCGGTTTAAACAGTTTAGAAAGAAAAAACTTGCCAGTGTTGGTAACGAATTTATCTCGTTGGCTGGCTGGTGGAAACTGAGTTAATCCTGTCCATGCTCCTTACTACATTTCCACTTAACCTATTCTTAGGTTGAAATATGATTGGCACAAGCACATTGTGCCTCTTTAATGGACCGCTTCATGTTTGTTCCTACGGTTTGAAGAAATGCAAATCTATGCTCCATAGAAGAACATTTTTATCAGTTGAAGAAGGAAAACACTGAAGTATTTGATTTTCCCCTAATCTCAAACAAATCGAGAGACCTAGGTGTGAAAAATATGAATCTTCAGTGGTCAGACAAATATAAAAATAATAATATCTTCTTATGGTGGGAACAATGTAATCTGACTTACTGACTGAGAACTGGTGTGTACATGTTCATAATGATAGATTCTACATGGTATCTAGTATTAGCAAGATACTGAAAAATATTCATAGTTTACATGTATACCACAGCCTCTTTAGTATCAAGAGGATTGCTTGCCTCCTCAGTTTTAGCACAATGCAAGTTTCGTACTTTTACTTATGTCATAATAAAGGAAGGAGTGAAATCAAGATGATGTTTTTTTGGCAATGGCATGCTGCAAGAAAGTGGGCCCTGGCCGACATACTGGATGAGGATGAAGGTGAAATCTCTGATTCAGAATGACGGTCTGTTCGGTTATGCTTGTGTTGCCTGTGGGTGGACCTCTAATACTTAGAGCTGCAGGCATTGGTGTGAGATGCGATGCATGTGGGATTTCTGACCAAAGCTTTCCGGCTCCACACTTCTTGGGTAGTCTTAATTTATACATGCCATGTGCCTTTTCTGCTAGGTGGGCATTTGTCTAAGAGAAAAATGGAGTGGAAGATCACTATGTATCTATTGAGTTAGAGAATCGACTGAAAGACGCTGGACCCATGGCTTCTATCTGGTGGTAACTGTCTTCTGGTATTGCTGCAAGCTCTGAGACCTACTCGATGGTGCCGAGCTCTTGCTTCATCTGTATATGTTTGTCATTTTCATTTGTAAGAGAACCAAATGTTTGGTTTGGATTATACATACTTTGGGTGGAATGTTTCATGCCCTATACTCGACTATTGAACTTTGCATTTAAATGTTGAAATCTCTCGCCTAAGATCGACTCGGTTCTCCATGTGTCTTATTAAGTGATGCGTTCGATCCAATGCACAAAATACATTCTTGTGTGGAAGAACATGAGTTGCCAGATATATGGCTTTAAGGTGGCATTCAAGAACATAGGCTATTTTCCAATCTCAGAGATTTGGAAATGGTAGGTTTAAGATCATGAGATTATGTCTTCATGTCTTCAATGTATCCTTCCCCTATGCAAGTGCCGAAAGTGAAATCGAACATTAATTATAAGATGGGATAAGAGTAATACCAATAAAATAAAGGATTGTTATTAAGTCCATTGCCAGTGTAAAACTTATACTAAATTTAGATTCCACAAGCCATTTTACACAAGCTTTTTTGGAGAAATTACAGTAAAAAGTTTCGAGGACCGAGAAAACAAAGAAAGGACAGGAAAACGGGTATGAATAGAAAAAGGATAAACCTTCTCTTCATTGGAAATGTATTGAAGACGATTTGTGTCTCTCACACGAAACGCCTTGGCTAGACCCTCCATTTATAGCCATTGTATAGTCTTGTAAAATTTACTTCTGCTACTTTTCCATTGGTAATAGAATTAATTATCATTTGAAACTTGACATCATTATTAACCTGTTAGTCTGAATGATTAGCATCAAAATTGAACAGGCGAAGAATAGCTTTATTGCCTGTGAATAGCAGCAGATGGGCTATGGCTTAATACATAGGACTCGATGGATGTGGTTGCACTTCCAGATGCGTAATAGGTTACACTCTTTGAATGATTTACCTTGCATTCCTTGCATGTGAAATATCAGAGATCTTTTAAGAAAGATGTTAGAAGGACTGAAGTATAGAGTCATTTTCTGGTGAAAAAATTTATTAGCCTAAGGAGGCATTCAAACAAGGCTGTTCCATACACAAATGAATAACCAAATACAGATGAGTAACTAATATGTCCTCATCTAAGAAAAGAATACCATGAATTCTATCGGACAGGAAACGGAGGATCATCTTACTTAAGGCAACATTAAGAACGAATCAAATCAAGCCTAGACTTCAATCGGCTGTTCATCTAACAGCATAATTCTGACACGTCTCGTCATGACGATCTTCCTGACGAAGATACCCCACTGCATCACTGCCTTTATCTTGAGCCAGCCAACAACACCTTTGCTGGTAGCTCTAACAGAGCCACCATCATACAATGGGTTCTTACGGGACGTGTCATCACAATGTTGGTTACCAGCGCACCAGTCCTTATAAATACCATCTGAATAGGTTGAGTGGAAATGTTCCATCACGTGATTTTCTTCGAGAAGAGAAAGTGTACTACTTGGAAGCCTGATATTGAGGCATAGGATGATGGATCAGAGGAGAGAACAATTTCATTCCCTGTATACATTTGGCTTGAAGAATCAGTCATTGGGCTACACATGGCCCCTAGTAAATTGGTGTCACAGGACTCTATTGGCACCGCGACAGTAGAAGCACCATAATCTCCTGGAGAAATTAGAAAATCAAGCCGTCTGTAAATATGGGCTGACGAATAATGTCCTCAAATAAAAAGTCCATGTCATCTCCGGTATTTTGTGATTGTCCTGACAATGCCAAAGCAGTTGCACCATCATGTCCTGAAGAAAGAACTAGAACATTAGTGTGGTTAGTAAACAGAGGTCAATGTGAGCACTGGTCTACATTCTTATAAAGAATATTAGAATGAACGGTTATGAACTTTACTATGACGGAAAGTGCTACTAAATTTTTTTTTCCTTACTCTGCACATCTTTTCTAGTTTTTCTTGCCACTGGTCTTTGTTTGTTATCTTTAAGTGCTTCAATTAACAAGGCCCTTTAAAATTTCTGACACATAAGTTTAACCAACCAACCTTCTTTTCTAATATATCATCTTCCAGTCACCATTTGATGAAAATGCACATATAAACACATTGCTGTGTGCTTATTCCATCTATGCATGTCTACCTAGTGATAGCAATATCTTGTCAATATCCACTTAGCATCACAAAAGTGAAGTGTTCAGGAGTATCTGCCCTCCCCCCTGCCCCCATCCCCACCCAAGAAGGTACTTGTTACCACCTAATTTTTTTAGTTGCTTTTTAATTGCTTGGACAGAGCCCATAGATACATACGTACGTATGTACATACATATATGGCCGAATGGATAGAGTGAATTAAATGAGGCTCATCTTGTAACAATCACAGATTATAGAACGCATCTTTTCATGTACAATTAGTATTGGCTATTGACTGTTCTCCACATTGCACGTCCTTAAATGTCATTTTGATACTTCAACTCTTAAATCTTTCATGTCCAAATTGAAGTCGCATCTCTTAAAGTGAGCCCTGATAAATTACTGCTTTTGGTAGTAACTGGTAATAACCTCCTCTTCTTGTTTGTTTGTCATTGGTAAAAACAATTTCTGAGCATTTTCAGTTGCATCTAGTGACAAACTGAAGCCTAACTTGCAAATGGGAATCCTTTATGTATAGCTTCTATGTCAGTGCCAAAGAGGGAGCAAATTTAGTAAAATTTCCATGGATGAAAGTTCATTTGAAGGTTGGCTGGACAAATAAACTCATCATGTTATGTGGAACCCAAATCATAAGGATCTGGAATGCATTGGTTTAATTTATCAAAGCTCAACAATCAAGTGGAAAGTTCTATATTCATCGCTAATTCCCTGGCCAAATCTTTGTATGTGCTTAGAGGAAGAAAAAATATTGTGCTTTAGAGCACGTACCTTCAGCAGTCAAGCCCACAATTGCCAGAGGAGCTTCCGGACCACCTAGAGCAGCCCAGATTCGTGGAGCCAAATTACTTTGAACAGGGTTGAGATTTTCAATTCGTTCTTCAAATACTTGACATGGAATGGAGCCTGAGCTTTGCATTGAAGGAGAAAAGCCTTCACCATTGAAATCCATAATGTCATTCTTGTTATCAAGGGCCTTTTTCACGATTGTATCTCCATGTTCCTGGAAGAAAAGCACTTGGTATATCGCTCAAGTTGGACTAATTGAAGTACTTATCTCCACTATCGAAGGTACACGCTCTGCTTCAATCAACACTATCCTTTTTCGGCAAGTAATATTGCATTCCAATGAATGAACTTGTTCTCAGAGTAAGTACGTAAGTGCAGCACATAGAAAGAAGAATAAAAGAAACATTGGAAGAACCTCAATTCACTTCACGCCTATTGCCGCCCATTTCTTTACCCCAAAAATTTCAGGTGCTAGAAAGATGTTATGGAGAGTACAATTGGGGCAAGGGTAAAGATGCAAAGTTGATCGAGAACGGACCAGTGAAGAAATAAAACACCCATCAACTTGTATTGTGCAAGTAATAAAGATCTTCATAGCTTTATACGTGGAAAGTAATAGTTGCAGCCTGAATGTGCTTATTGCACAAACGACAATACCATGATAAGTGCCTCACATTTTCATGGATGACGCCAAATCAACTGCTGAAAGTGCTCTCCAAGTTACTCATGCTTTTTTGTATAATTTTAACTGCAGAGTATAGAGGCCCACTTCGATACACAAGGTCACTATCCTCAACTTTGCATTGCAACGAGCAAAAAATCAAATCAATCTATTAACAAAAGTCTCAACTATGGATCTAGAAAAAGCATCTAGATTTTCTTTTAATTCTCTCCACAGGCAATTCATATTACTTTTACTGATAAAAAACCAAAAAACAAAGCATCTGGATGTCCAACCAACTCCTCATTTCAAGTTTCCATATATCTGATCAATACTAAAACCCATTAAGCCACAAAGCTACGAGTAAACATCAAATTGCAAATTACATGGATAATATGGGACAAATTATATGAACTAAGCATGATGGTATGATGCACATGAACTGGCTTGACAAAACTTTGTAGGAACTCCTAGTTACTTACCAGATCATCAGCAGAAAGTCCATCAGAAGCACAATAAACTCTATCTTTGATTAGGCCAATTAGCTGATGATTGGTGTTGAATACAGCACCATGCATCCTCGTGCCATCAGTATAGTACAAATAAAGTTTCCAATTTATCTGGCAACTCTTTGCATGATTTTCAAGGGTATCCCAGTTCGTCGAATTTGGGCTCATTCCAAGAATCTACAATGAGTGAACACGCAAGACTTACATTCGTGGTAGTCAATCAAACCCTAATTGAGAATCATTTACTAAGTGCTTACCTCTTTCAGTTTCATGGGGTCCGTAAACAATTGAAGTAGAAAGTCCCCCACTTTATGTAGTCCGGCTTCACTCAGTTTTCGGTGATATTTCCCATCCTTGGCAATCATCTTCAACCTCCAGATCTCATCGTCGAATGCAGGTATCTCATGTTTCTTGGACACTGTAAATGGACAGAACAAATACAGTAAGGTTCCAGTCACCATTAGATTGATGAGTAGAAGCAAACTTCTGTAGGCGTGCAGACTCTCTTTTGAAACTGATCCAAAGTGTCAACGTTTGCTAATGATAAAGAAGCCAATTGTTTTTTATTTATCAGAATTTTTCATTGGAGATGTAAAGGTTCGTAGGAAATGAAGTTTTCAATTAAAAATTGAAGACTGGTTATCCAAAACCATGTTTTTGGTCACTCATAAAGGAAGGACAAGGTTTTTACGTACTGTAACGAACTATGAAAGACTTACATTCTCCTCTATGTTCCTTGACACGGAAGGCATCTGTTTTGGCTTCTCGAATTCGCGTATTCCCACAATAACCCGATGCCTTCTTAAGCCCTATCCTAAATCTTTTACTCCTATTCCAGCTAGAATTGTCAGTAAATGTCAGTTCTCCCAGCTCCCCAACACCTCCATTGAGCGTCACTTGGAGATCTCCCGTCAAAAGCAGCCCCTTTTGTTGACGCTCTTTAACCACAAAGTTCTCGAACTCTTCATGAGCCCAGTCATCCTCATCATCTTTGTTGAAGTCACCTTCAAGCACGACGATGTCCAACTTAATGGAGGATTCCAGGCCTGATGTAACAACATCCCCTGTATTCGCATCGATCAACACAACGGAAATGCGAGCACCCCCAACACCTCGTAGTTTCCTTCCAGTAAACACAGGATCTGACAGTTTGGTTTGAAATTGAAGTCGTAAATTCCTCACATCATTTATTCCTGTAGCCCTAGCACCAACCCTGCATTCCCTCCGGCAGCCAACCGATAGAAATAAGAACAGGTACAGAAGCAGAAAAATTGGAAAAGTAATGACACAGAGAGACAAACTGCCAAATATCTCACTTGGACAAGTCTTACTGCCAGGTAAAGTACAAGGATTAATAGGTGCATAGTCTCAGAGAGTATAACAATGCAAATTTTTTTAAAAGTAAAACTAAACAAAATTAAATGCTGCACTGCTCTCAAGCTACAAATGATTATGTTCTGAATTGGAGCATTGACAATTTGGCGCAAGACCCAGTCATTCTGGCCGGACTTTCACTGAGCTCTGACTGCTTGCTTTGGGTTGTTAGTGGTAATTCGGACAATTATTCCCCAAAAAATCAACAATGCATAACTGGTCAATACTACACAGAAAGCCCTTTTCAATTGTCATAATGAGGGAAGTGCATTCATACCTTCGGAGGTGGGGAGAGTGAATAATTGCAATCTCCACCAGTTCCTTCTGTTTAATGTACCAACAGAAGAATTGCCAAAATTAAAAAATACATCAAAAAAATGAAGCAGAAGTTTATACAAAACAATCCATTCGTTCAATAGGAGTTGAAAAACCTGTTATATCATTTGTTCTCAAAAGCAACTCATCGAACACCTTATTGAGCTAAGTTCTTCAGGCACATTTGAAATCACAGTGTTCATCAAACAACAGTTTTATACATAGCTTACATGAAAAACTTGTTTCATTCCAAGTCTATGCAAAAATTTACATGTGCTTTAGAATGGTTATGATTCAGCTTTAGGTAATGAGGCCGCAGTTGCAGATGTTATTAAGGCAAATGTATGGAGACAGCCTCCAGCAAGGTCTGATGATCTGCTTGAAACTTAGATGGCTTTGTGTGGGTTGATTTCTCCATATTCTGGCTCTGTAGACAAAGTGGTACTCACTGGATCATCTAGGGGTTCTTTCTCTGTAAACGAGGCTTGGCAGCTAGTGAGGAAATGTGAGAACAAAGTGACTTAGCACACATTGGACAGGATGAAACATGGTGCGATATTTATAGCACTTGCGTGCTATGCTGACAACATGAAGAATCTTGAATGCACTACTTTCTTTAGTGAGTATTTGCAAAGTAGATTTTGGCAACAAGTTTAGAGCTGCTCTAGTGTCCTAGATCTGCAAGTGACTGGAAGGATGAGTTTACTTGGGCCTTGCAGAAATGAAGGACAATAGTTTGGGGGTACTAGTGAGGACATTAGCCTGGAACGCAACAATTTCTTATCTCTAGAGAGAGAGAGTAACTTAGTGAAGTATTAACAGGTGTCCCATCTAGCTTCTTGTGTCCTTGATGCAGTTGTTTGTCTTTTTCCTGTAAAATTCCTGTGATTCAGGATAGAGATAAGACAATTACTGCTGATGTTAAGTGTTTGTGTAGAAATTGGAGGTTCATGTTGACTAACTTTGCTGTAATATGGTGGCGTGCTTTTAAGTTTTCATCTTGTTTTTTTGTGTGGCATTTTGCTGTTGGTACTGGAAGTGTAGATGTGTGAGACTATGATGTAATGTTGTCATTTGGTGTGTGGTGCCATTAGATTGAAAGTCAACTTGATGCATTAATTTCGAGATATAAGGCTTTCTAACAGGTTGTTCAAAAGGATCTCCTGTTCTTCTCATCAAGCAGGAAGAAAGTCTGCCTTGGTAATTAGACAGTGCTGAATGGAAGGACCATCGCTCAATGGTTTAAAGTTACTCAAGGGATGACAGACTAATCAACCTCCAAAAGTTCACAACAATGGGAAGTTTCGGCACCTTGATGTCGGCTGAATATGTGGTACACTATTCTGTAATGGCTTGTACGGGATGTAGTCCTCCCATGTTTTTCGTTCCACAGGTTATGCAATAAAATGAATATTTGCTTATAAGAGAAAATTTGTGCAAAGTTCATGCTCAGTAAATGCCGTTCAAACAGTCAACATAAATCGATTAGCTAGCAACGGATTCGTTGGTCAATAAGTTTATTCAATCACTTCTTGACATGCAAAGAAAAAAAAACTCATATTCGGAGTGTTGATGGACACATGTTTGAGAAAAGTGGAATTTTATCAATTCTGTTTATCTTACCAGTTCCTGAATAGATTTCTCAACTGAACGCATCCAGAGAACTACATCTTTGAGAGCATTCCCATTGCAACTACACCATGTAAAGTGACACCGTCAACAACTACTATCTTGGGGATCTATTCATAACAAAGAGATAAATATCTATATGGAACATACTAGTTACTTGTACAAATAAATGTCAGACCTAATTACCGTGTCAAAAGATAAGATACCAGACTCATCAAATGCATTCTCTTAATCTAAGGCGCCACAGAAAGTCAATGTAAAGTTGGTCTATCTTATACTTACAGAAGCACATAAAGTTAATTAGCAGCTATCTCCAAATGCACCGTCCTTTTAGTGATTAACAGAAAAATGTATGCACTTTGCCAAACAGAATCATGGATTGATGGCATATGATACTCAATGGTATTTTTAGTTGGTGAGACAATTCACATGAAAATTCTACTAAATTGTTGCAGAAAAGATAGTACCAACAAACAAAATGAATTATATTCACCTTTGACAATATTCAGCCGAGTGGGATTTTGCACGTTCCGGCTCTTCTCCGCACTGTCCAGCAAAGAGCAATAGCGAAGAATTACATTACAAGAAAAATATGTCATGTATTCATTGCATTCAAGTTTTACATCACAGGTATCTTTATTGTTCTCCTTCTATAGGCAAATTAAAATTGTCATAGACCACATTATCCAAGATTCAAGGAGACGATTATGTCCAAGGCACTTAACTGAAAATTTGTGTCTTTTCGTGATCCATCTGTACAAAATGACATGAAAAACCTAAATCATGTTCTTAGTGGAATTACTTCACAGGAAAAGCCTAGAACAGTCAGCAGGTCATTTTTACCACTCAAACAATACTTCTCTATACATCTCGCAGCAATTTCTAATGCGGATTTCTATCAGGAAACTGACTAGAAGGTCAGAGATGCATCCAACCACTTCTAATCAAAGAGATCGACAATTGAAATACAATGAAGACTGTACAATCCATGTTCAGGTTGGCTACTTTACTCATCTTACCACTCTCTGGGCATCCTCCTCTGTCGAGCAGCTCCCCAGCATGAGATTCCTCTTGGATCCGTTCCATGGTTGACTGTGTGAAGATCAGCACAAAAACACAAACAAGATAGGATAATATAGCAACAGGACAGCAAAGTAGCCTGATGTCAATAACAGCTCACTCGCTAGGTAAGAACCTTAACAGAGTTTATTCGGAATAAGGAGGAAGTACTGCGATTGGCCAACGCGAAATTGCACAAAAGATTCAAGACGACAACATTTGGGGTCTTTAGTAGTTGGCGTTGAAGCCACAGCACAAACCCACAAACAAGAAACCGAACGAAAGCGACTCGGAAACAATCACTAGGCAAAAGCTAATCGATGTCGTACTTCAACGCACGCTTCGCCGTACTACTCATTTCAAGAACCTCCAACTCGAGAACCCTTCAACGAATTTCCCGCAAATAAAGCTAAACCAGCACGATCATCAAACTTACTCGGTTGGAGCGAGGTGTTGCTTCTTGGGTTGACTTGGTTGACCTGAAGAGGAGGAGGCCGAAGCTCTCTTCGCCATGGACGCGACCTCTCTGTCCTTCTGCGGAGCTAATCAAGAACAGGGAAAGCGTCTGGAATCTTGGGATCGCTTTCGGTCGCCGACAGAGAGCAGCAGAGAATGGAATGAGACAGAAGACAGTTATGCCAACGAACTCGAGCTCGAAGTGACGACCTTTGTAATCATTGGATATTGCACAAAAGGCACATGCTTTCCAAGAAAAGCGACCTCAGGCGCATTTCCGCGAAAAGTTGCCGATTTTAGAATTTTCCTTTTCCCCGATTTTACTAATTTCGGCGAAATCGAACTACTTTTGCATTTAATGCGAGGTTAAGGTAAATCTTTTTAGCTTGAAAGGGTGAGATACGTTAAGATTAGTTATCTATGCATGTCTTTGACCAAGCGAGAGAACACGTGATTATAACTTATGAATTGAATTAACTAAGATTGACAAATGCGTATTATGATAATTATATATGTGTACAATATGTCAAATTGATAATGTGAAAATGATTTATTGCTATCTAATTTGATATATAGGTATATCTTGTTTAATACTATTGATGTAAAATTATGATAACACCAGTTTACAATTCCATTTACAATGATGCTGAATCTTTTTGACATACTTTAAACAAAACTTCAATGTTTCATTAAACTAAAAATTCCTTAAAAGTTAGAAATTTAACTGTAGAAGATGGATTTACACGGATAAAATTCATCGATACCATAAACTATTTTCCTATTTTATGAGGAGGAATAATTTCAAAATCAAAATTGAAGAGAGAGAGAGAGAGAGAGAGAGAGAGAGAGAATGCGTGTGGAGACCTTTCCGAACTTTCTTGGTAGCAGAGTGATTGAGTTAAAAGACTTGCAAACCAATGGGAGCGAAGTTGGGTCAAAGAACAGACCAAAAAAGTAAAAAGTGGGGTCAACGCCAAAGTCTTTCTTGAGTTCGAGCCCATCTTCATACGCGCTCGCGTGGCGTGTAATAGGTGATTCAAAAATATTTCGACAAAGTCCCCCAATTTGTTGAAAATTGAAATTGCACCCCTATCCAGTTAGAAGGTGTGGGGATAAAAATCCAAAGTGTAGGCTATAAAGGACATTTTCAATCACATTATTAACATTTTCTCCAAAGGCTGACATTCTGCGGCGGAAGAAGCGCCATCCATTGGTCGCTCTCTTTTGTCTTGACGCGGTGGCGATCGAGCTTTTGTCTGTCGCCAACTCAGGTCTCCTCACAAAGTTTGGACTGGTCGTTGTCGTCGCCGTCGTGTGTACACACACGTGCGTGTCCCACATAGAGAGAGAGGGAGGGGGAAGAAGCGCGTGACTGACACTAGTAATTTTCCGGGAAAAGTCAGGTCCTGGTAATTTTCCTGGAAAATGCTGCAAGCTGCTACTTGCATTTTCGGCTTTCATATGATTTCAAGCCTCGTGAGACGTGCCAGACGAGCCAAAGAAACCCAGCGAGTCCTGCTGCCCGGTCGGTAACTACTAGTCTACTCCTACTGCCAAAGAAATAAAGAGGCCTTGGTCGGACCGGGAAATGGGCAATTGTTTATAGGCCTTTTTGGATTGGACCGGATCGTATTGCGAATTCTCGCCCGAGCATGAGCTGGCAGATGATTGGACTCATAGAAGAATTTCGGCTTGTTTGATAACTAAATTAAATTTAAAAGGATTAATACTCTGAAAAACTCTAAATTGGTACACATGTGATAAATTTACCCCAAATTATTTTTTTGATCATGAAAACTCTAAACCGGTACACCTGTGACAAATTTACCCCGACCCGACCATAAAAAATCATAAACTTGTACATTTATAACAAATTTACCCAAAATTAATTTATTCGACAGCAAAAAACCCCAAATTGAAAAATTTGTGACAAATATACCCTCTACTAAATTGGATTAATACTCTAAAAAAACCACAAAAATTATAAGCGTGACGAGATAGAGCGTAAAATCGCAAATTAGTCAACTGTCACGTGTCATTTAATTTAATAATTTGACGGTAAAATTTAATGAAAACTAATTGATGGTAAATTTGTCACAAGTGTACCAGTTTGTAGTAATTTTGTGGTCAAAAAAATAGTTTAGGATAAATTTGTCATATGTGTACTAGTTTTGGGTTTTAAGAGTATTAACCCAATTTTAAAATTCAGCACAAGTGCTATAATTTTTGTACAGCGCTCACTTAAGTGTGATAACTTTTTTTTTGTTCACTTGAATACCACAAATTTGAAAAATCGATCACTTGAATGTCATCGGCAATTTGCCTCGCCAGAAAATCCGACGTGGAAGCCAATCATCCCACATGGCTTTGTCGGCGTGAATGTTTAAAAATAATTTAAAAATATTTTTAATTTCTTTTTTGAATTTTTTATTTTTCGTTTGTCCTTTTAGGGGGCCACCTCACCTTTAGACATGAAGCCCCTCACTAGATCTGGGTGGCCGTGGGCAAGGCTGCCTTTGCGGCCCCACCGAGCTAGGGCCTTCACGGCTGAGGGTGACATGGCCTTGCCCTCATCTACTTTGGATGAGGGTTTCACAGTCGGTGAGGGTCCTTAGTGACCCTTGCCAACCTTGGAAAAAGGAAAGAAAAAAAAAAAAAAAATAATAATTCAAAAAAAAGTAAATCAAATATTTAAAATTTCAAAAATTTAAAAAAATTCAAAAAAGCTCAAAATCCACGTCGGACTGGAAATTGATAAAAAAATTCACATAAGATGATTTGCCAGAAATGATAATCAAATAAGCCATTTTACTCTGTAAAGCGAAAGAAAAAAGTTATAATATACAAGTGAATACTTATGAAAATTGTAGCACTTGCATTTTTTTTTTCTTCCAATTGAATTAAGTGGAAAGAGAACACTCCAGGTGGAGTGCACATGAGGAATAGGAAGACCAGTTTTCTTGTATTGCCATGAAACGATGTAGAGTATGATTGTTCCCTGTACCATGAAACGCAAAAACTACTTTTTATACCATAACTTTTCACGAGCTATTTTACATAAGCTTTTCAAGGACTGAGAAAACAAGAGGAGCAGGCCATGAAGACGATGGAACACGATTTGTGCCTGTCATGCAAAACACCTTCGGCTAAGCTGAACCCTCCATTTATAGCCGTTGCATAGCCTTGCACAATCTACTTCTGCTTCTCTTTAATTAGTTACTAATTTGTAGTTCAACGTCAATATTATACTAACAGTCTGAATGAATGGAGAAAATCGAGGAAACTTGGCATAATGATTTAACGGTGTATGTGTTCCGAATATAGCTTTATTGCTTGTGAATAGAAGCAAAAAGGCAAGACTTTATACACTGGACTTGATGGATATGATGTCAATTTCGATGAATAGTAACCGCATAATGCAAGTACACTCTTTGATTAATATACCTTGCATTACTTACATGTGAGAAACCAAAAAACTTTGGAAGAAACATGTTAAAAGAATTGGAGTAGAGAGACTCTCTCATGAAAATATTATTTGATTGAGAAGGCGTTCAAACAAAGTTGTTCGGTACAAATATGAATAACATTAAGGCTACGTTTGGTAACGTTTCTATTTTTCTCTTTTTTTTTTTGTTCTTTCATTCTCCGAAATAGAAAAAAGAGTAAAAATTAATTTGATAACGCTAGTCAATTTTAATTCCCCGCAATAAAAAATTGTCTAAGGAATAATCCGAAAGAGAAAAGAGAAGTAGAAACCTACTTCTTTGTTCTCGAGTACAATTTCTAAACCAAGGTATTTTCCTTTTAAAGTTGTTCGCCAACGAGGCTCCTGAGGCCAAGCGATTGGCAAGAGGAGGGAGAAGAAGGGAAAAAAAAAAAAAAAATAAGTAGAAAAACCTTATTAAATTATTAAAAAAACTAAGGGTTTATTACCCTGAAAAATCCTAAACTAGTATACTTATAATAAATTTATTTTAAACTAATTTTTTTACCACCAAAATCTAAACTGGTATGCATTTGACAAATTTACCAAATGTTATCTCAAATTGGTACACTTATAACAAATTTATCTTATGTTAATTTCCGTTAAATTTTACTGTTAAATCACTAAGTTGGATTACACATGACAATCGATTAATATACTAATTTGAGATTTTACTCTCCATTTTTCATAGTTGTACAATTTTTATGGTTTTTTCCGATATTAATTCAATTTAACGGAGAATATATTTGTCATAAATATATCAATTTAGGGTTTTTTATGGTCAAACAAATTAATTTAAGGTAATTTGTCACAAGTATATCGGTTTGGGGTTTGTTATAGTCATTTGGGAGAAATTTGTCACAGGTATACCAGTTTGGGGTTTTACGTGATAAAAAAAAATAGTTTTTGGTAAATTTATCTTATATAAACTAGTTTGGGATTTTTCAAGGTATTAACTCAAAAACTAAAAAACATTTTATGTTACAAAAAACTTTAAGAGTCATATCAAACACATTCTTATTCTTTTTATATTCCGATAATAGAAATTTTATATAGTTGCTAGATACGTTCAAATGCTCAGAAACTCATATAGGGAATAAAAATGGAAAAAAAAAACATTATTTTTGAAAAGAAATTATTTCCAAAAATAAAATGTTGACAAACATAACATAAGTAACAAATATAACCTCATCTAAGGAAAGAATCCCATAAATTCCATCAGATAGTAAACGGAGGATCATCTTGCCTAATGCAACATTAAGAACAAATCAAATCAAGCTTGGACTAACTGCAGCATTCTGACTCATCTCTTCATGACCTTCTTACTGACGAAGATACCCCACTGCAACACCGCCTTTATCTTAAGCCAGGCATTAACACCTTTACTGGTATCTTTAAAAAAACCATCATTGTATGGTGATATCGCATCCCAAAAACTACAGGGATTGGGGTGACAAGGGATGTGGGTGACACGACCATCCTTCCACCCAAAGAACGTATGCTCAAACCATACTCGAAGTCCACTTCCAAAAGTCGTCATCGATAACACTTTCGTTCTACTAGCTGCTAACCAAAAAGTCTGAAAATGTTAGAAAACAGAGGAGTGAACAATTACAGCTCAGTGAGTAATACATCTCTTCTAAACAAATGAAGCGGCCACTATGCATATATATAAGCATAAAGCACTACAAAAAAACTCATAGTCCAACTCATTAATAACATATCAAATCATATATGAGATGTTCCATTTCAATAAGCTTTATACAATTTAGAAAATACTCATTTAAACCATCTTCACAATTCAAGCATCAATAGTCAAGTCCATTGATTAATCTCTATTAAAAACCATGTCAGTGGTCCATACCATCCATTGATCCATCTCATGACAAAACACACTTCGATGTCCATCTATTAAATGATCTTTTGCTCAATAACGCTTGGTGATAAAGCAATCAAGAGTCTTTTATTGGTAAGATCTTCACCTACAAAATCAATGGCTCAACCCATAAAGATATTCTAAACTTGGTATGTATACCCACAAGCTCCTCAATGGGCTCATAGCGATATTTAGCACCAACACATCCTCCAATACCAACAATCAAATTCTCAATCAATATCAATAATTGATTTCATAAAACAAAATGCATAATCGTTCTAAACTTCGTTCATCAAATTGAACACATTTCCCAATACATTTCTCACATCATTTCATAATTCTTTATAAACCAAATTCACAAATCGATATATATAACCTTTCGATACGTCTTTCATAAAAAGTTCCTCAGAATGTCTTTCATAAAGCATTTCACAATCCATTCACAATAATCAGCTCAAGCTATGTTCAAAATATATTTTGTCATTTCCAATAGACAAAAGGGTAGTAAATGCCTGATCTAATTTTATGCATCCAATATGCCCTAGGCACCACTTTTATTTCTTTTCAAAGGACTATCAAATCATGTAATACTTATTTGACTCATAATATATCATCCCATTATTTTCAAGACATGGTTTTTACAAAATCAGAAAAGATATGGCACTACTCACCTTGGAATGGCTACAACCAAACAACAAACATTACTTGCATCGTTGAACTCATGGTTCCATTGACTAAGGGAGAATCAACTTTAACATTGAGTAACACACTACACTAACAACAAAACGATTATACTAAGTTTAAATGCTAATGAAACAACTATTACACGCTAAAAAATCCCAAATTGATTATTCAAGTTGTTCGCAACGTGAAACTCGAGCATCAAACTTGGCCACACCATAACTTTCTCCACCGAATTTTATTCCGAACATGCCTATAGTCAATAGAAAGCCTTTCAACATATAACAAAAACCCCAACTTGACCTACTCAAAATCGAGTGGAAAACCAACAAAAATGACCCCAAAGTTTTTGGATGCGAAATGTTTATCACACGTGGGAAATTTTAAAATTTTGTTTCTAGCAAACGCTAAGCTTAAAACAAGTTCCATAAAATCCTACGACTCCATAACATCTTGAATTATCATTTTCATGAAATTTCATGACTTAACAACTTAAAAATCGAGTTTTGTCTCACATAATTTCGAATTTATGCCCTAGCCTCGAAACTAATCTGATTGGAAGAATGAGAGGATTGAACATTTACTGAGCATTGCATTGCACAGTTGAGTCGGCTTGGCGAGACATCCATGGCGAGTGCCCCTCTTCTTTCTTCCCTCTTCTTGTTCTTCTTTTTCTTTCTTTCCTTGTCTCTCTCTTCTCTCTCCCCTTCTCTTTCTGAAAACTCTCGGTCTTCTTCCCTTTTTGTTGCCTTTTCAACCTTTCCTTTCCTTTTCTGTTTTTTTGGTATTTCAAGTGTTACAGATGAGATCTGAAGGGACAAGCAAAACTTAGACGATGCTGGGTCATCAGGCCACCGATTCCCCAAAGTATCATATGAATCAATTGATTGGAAACCTTCCCCCACGTGATTGCCTTGAGGATGAGGAAGTGTGCTAGATTGGAATCTTGTTATTGTGGCAGGGGGTGGTTTAGAGGGGGGACCATTCTCCTTCATCGCGTGGTCCATCTGCCTCATAGAATGGATATCTCCCTGAGGAATTAGAACATTCATGGGGTCTGTAGATATGGGCTTTTGTGCAGCGAGAAGAACACTTTCATCAATCGAAAGTTTCATGGCATTTCCAAAATTGGTATTTTGCAACTGTCCTAACAATGCCAAAGCAGTTGCACCATCATGCTCTGGAGAAAGAACCAAAACATTAGTGTAGTTAGTAAACAGAGGCTGACGTGAGCTCAAGTGTATATCTCATAAAGAATTTCACAATGAACGGTTATGAGTTTTTACTATAATGGAAAGTGCTACTAATTTTTTTTTTCCTCGCCCTACACCTCTTTAGTTTTTCTTGCCACTGGTCTTTGTTATCTTTTGTGCTTCAATTGACAAGGCCCTTTACAATTTTTGACATATAAGTTTAACAAACCAACCTTCTTTCTAACATATGATCTTCCGGTCACCATTTGATGAAAAAGCACATATAAACACGTTGTGTGCTTATTCCATCTATTCATGTCTACCTAGTGATAGCAATATCTTGCCGATATCCACTTAACATCACCAAAGTGAAGTGTTCATGAATATCTGCCATCCCCCTCCCCAAAATCCCCCACTCAAGGTGGCACCTGTTACCACCTAATTTTTTTAGTTGCTTTTTAATTGCTTGGACAGAGCCCATAGACACATACGTACGTATGTACATACATATATGGCCGAATGGATAGAATGCATTGAATGAGGCTCATTTTGCAACAATCACACCTCCGGAATGTATCTTTTCGTGTACAATTAGCATAAAAAATTGACTATTCTCCACATTGCATGTCCTTATAGGTCATTTTTAGAGCACGTACCTTCAGCAGCCAAGCCCACATTTGCCAGAGGAGCTTCCAAACCACCTGCAGCAGCCCAGACTCGTGGAGCCGAATTACTTTGAATAGGGGCGAGATTTTCAATTTGTCCTTCAATTACTTTACATGGAATGGAGCTCGAGCTCTCCTTTTGCATTGAAGGAGAAAAGGTCTCACCGTTAAGCTCCATAACATCATTCTTGTTACCAAGGGCCTTTTTCACGATTGTATCTCCATGTTCCTGGAAGGAAAATCACTTGGTATATCGCTCAAGTTGGACTAATTGAAGTACTTTTTTCCACTATTGAAGGTACAGGCTCTGCTTCAATCAACACTATCTTTTTTCGGCAAGTGATGTTGCATTCCAATGAATGAACTTGTACTCGGAGTAAGTACATAAGTGCAGCACAAAGAAAGACGAATAAAAGAAACATCGAAAGAACCTCAATTCACTTTACGCCTATTGCGCCCATTTCTCCACCACAAAAAGTTCAGGTGCTCCAAAGATGTTATGGAGAGCACAATCAGCGCAAGTGTAAAGATGCAAAGTTGATCGAGAAAGGACCCATGAAGAAATAAAACACCCATCAACTTGTATTGTGCAAGTAATAAAGATCTTCATAGCTTTATACTTGGAAAGTGATGGTTGCAACGTGAACATGTCCATCGCTCAAACGACAATACCATCATAAGTGACTCACATTTTCATGGATGACGCTCTCCAAGTCTCATGGTTTTTGTATAATTTTAACTGCAGAGTATAGAGGGCCACTTCGATACACAAGGTCACTAACCTCAACTTTGCATTGCAACGAGCAAAAACTCAAATCAATCTATTAGCAAAAAGTCTCAACTATGAATCTAGAAAAAAGCATCTAGATTTTCTTTTAGTTCTCTCCACAGGCACTTCATAGTTCATATTACTTTACTGATAAAAAACCAAAAACGAAAGCATCTAGATGTCCAACCAACTCCCCGTTTCAAGTTTCCATATATCTGATCAATACTAAAACCACAAATTATATGAATTAAGCCACAAAGCTACGAGTAAACATTAAATTGCAAATTACATGGATAATGTGGGACAAATTATATGAATTAAGCATGATGGTATGAAGCACATAAACTGGCTTGACAAAACTTCGTAGGAACTCCTAGTTACTTACCAGATCATCAGCAGAAAGTCCATCAGAAGCACAATATACTCTATCTTTGATTAGGCCAATTAGCTGATGATCAGTGTTGAATACAGCACCAAGCTTCCTCGTGCCATCAGTATAGTACAAATAAAGTTTCCAATTTATCTTGCAACTCTTTGCATGATTTTCAAGGGTATCCCAGTTTGTCGAATTTGAGCTCATTCCAAGAATCTACAATGAGTGAACACGCGAGACTTACATTAGGGGTAGTCAATCAAACCCTAATTGAGAATCATTAAGTGCTTACCTCTTTCAGTTTCATGGGGTCCGTAAACAATTGAAGTAGAAAGTCCCCCACTTTATGTATTCCAACTTCACTCAGCTTTCGGTGATATTTCCCATCCTTGGCAATCATTTTCAACCTCCAGATCTCATCCTCGAATGCAGGTATATCATGTTTCTTGGATGCTGTAAATGGACAGAAAAAATACAGTAAGGTTCCAGTCACTATTAGATTGACGAGTAGAGACGAACTTCTGTAGGCGTGCAGACTCTCTCCTGAAACTGATCCAAAGTGTCAACGTTTGCTAATGACAAAGAAGCCGATCGTTTTTTATCAGAACTTTCGTTGGAGAAGTAAAGGTTTGTAGGGAATGAAGCTCTCAATTAAAAAATTGAAGACTGGATATCCAAAACCATGTTTATGGTCACTCATAAAGGAAGGACAAGGTTTCTATGTACTGTAAAGAACTACGAAAGACTTACATTCTCCTCTATGTTCTTTGACACGGAAGGCATCTGTTTTGGCTTCTCTGATTCGTGTATTCCCACAATAACCCGATGCCTTCTTAAGCCCTATCCTAAATCTTTTACTCCTATTCCAGCTAGAATTGTCAGTAAATGTCAGTTCTCCCAGCTCCCCAACACCTCCATTGAGCGTCACTTGGAGATCTCCTGTCAAAAGCAGCCCCTTTTGTTGACGCTCTTTAACCACGAAGTTCTGGAACTCTTCATGAGCCCAGTCATCCTCATCATCTTTGTTGAAGTCACCTTCAAGCACGACGACATCCAACTTAAGGGAGGATTCCAGGCCTGATGTAACAACATCCCCTGTTGTCGCATCGATCAACGCAACGGAAATGCGAGCACCCCCAACTCCTCGTAGTTTCCTTCCAGTGAACAGAGGATGAGACAGTTTGGTTCGAAATTGAAGCCGTAAATTCCTCACATCATTTATTCCCGTAGATCTAGCACCAACCCTGCATTCCCTCCGGAAGCCAACCGTTAGAAATAAGAACAGGTATAGAAGCAGAAAAATTGGAAACGTAATGACACGGAGAGACAAACTGCCAAATATCTCCCTTGGACAAGTCTTACTGCCAGGTAAAGTACAAGGATAAATAGATGCATAGTCTCAGAGGGTATAAAAATGCCAATTTTAAAAAAAATAAAACTAAACAAAATTAAATGCTGCACTGCTCCCAAGCTACAAATGATTATGTTCTAAATTGGTGCATTGACAATTTGGCGCAAGACCTAGTCATTCTGGCCTGACTTTCTCTGAGCTCTGACTGCTTGCTTTGGGGTGTTAGTGGTAAGTCGGACCATTATTCCCCAAAAAAAATCAACAATGCATGACCGGTCAATACTACACAGAAAGCCTTTCTCAATTGGCATCACGAGGGAAATGCATTCATACCTTCCGAGGTGGGGAGAGTGAATAACTGAAAGCTCCACCAGTTCCTTCTGTTCAATTCCACCAACAGAAGAATTGCCATTATTAAAAGACATGCAGAAGTTTAAACAAAACAATCCATTCAATCAAAAGGAGCTTAAAAACCTGTTATATCATTTGTTTTCAAAAGCAACTTATCAAACACCTTATTGAGCTAAGTTCTTCAGGCACATTTGAAATCATTTGTATACATAGCTTATATGAACAACTTGTTTCATTCCAAGTCTATGCAAAAATTTGCACGTGCTTTAGAATGGTTATGATTCAGCTTTAGGTGATAAGGCCACAGTTGCAGATGCTACCAAAGCAAATGAATGGAGACGGCCTCCAGCAAGTTCTGATGACCTGCTTGAAACTCAGATGGCTTTGTGCGGGTTGATTTCTCCATATTCTGGCTCTGTAGACAAAGCGGTATTTACTGGATCATCTAGGGGCTCTTTCTCTGTAAAGGAGGCTTGGAATCTAGTGAGGAAATGTGGGAACAAAGTGACTTAACACACACTGGACAGGATGAAACTTGGTGCGATATTTATAGCACTTGTGTGCTATGCTGACAACATGAATCTCGAATGCACTAGTTCTTTAGTGGGTATTCTAAGGCAGATTTTGGCAACAAGTTTAGAGCTGCTCGTGTCCTAGATCTGCAAGTGACTGGAAGGATGAGTTTACTTGGGCCTTGCAGAAATGAAGGACAATAGTGTGAAGGCACTGGTGAGGACATTAGCCTGGAATGCAACAATTTATTATCTCTAGAGAGAGAGTAACTTAGTGAAGTATGGACAGGTGTCCCCTCTAGCTTCTTCTGTCCTTGATGCAGTTGATTTTTTTTCCCCATAAAAGTCCCTTTAGATGATTCAGGAAAGAGATAAGACAATTACTGCTGATGTTAAGCGTTTGTGTAGAAATGGGAAGTTCATGTCGACTCACTTTGCTGTAATCTGGTGGCGTGCTTTTGAGTTTTCATCTTGTTTTTGTGGGTAGCATTTTGCTCTTGGCACTGGTAGTGCAAATGCGTGGGACTATGATGTAATGTTGTCGTTTGGTGTGTGGTACCATTAGATTGAAAGTCAACTTGAATTAATTTTGAGATATAAGGCTTTCTAACAGGTTGTTCAAAAGGATCTCCTGTTCTTCTGATCAAGCAGGAAGAGAGTCTGCCCTGGTAATCAGACAGTGGCGAATGGAAGGACCATTGCTCAATGGTTTAAAGTTACTCAAGGGATGACAGATTAATCAACCACCAAAAGTTCACATCAATGGGAAGGTTCGGCACCTTGATGTCGGCTGAATATGTGGTACACTATGCCGTAATGGACTTGTATGGGATGTAGTCCTCCCATGTTTTTCTTTCCACAGGTTATGCAATAAAATGAATGTTTGCTTATAAGAGAAAAAAGTCGTGCAAAGTTCATGCTCAATAGATGCCGTTCAAACAGTAGACATAAATTAATTATCTAGCAACAGATTTGTTGGTCAATAAGTTCATTCAATCAATTCTTGACATGCACAGGAAAAAAAATCACATCTGAAGTGTTGATGGAGACATGTTTGAGAAAAGTGCAAATTTTATAAATTCTGCTTGTCTTACCAGTTTCTGAAGAGAATTCTCCACTGAATGCATCTGTTGCACTATATCTTTGAGAGAATTCCCAGTACAACTACACCATGAAAAATAACACCATGAGCAACTGCTGTCCTGTGGACTTATTCAAAAGAAATAGACATATATTTAAGACGCGAGATGAAAATCCTTTTGATTTCTTCTATTTCTTCAATCATTGACTAAGAAAAGAAGTTAAGTTTGATTCAAATTAATCACTTTGACTGACTGTTTTTACGTATATTATAAGTAAAAAAGCAGTAGGAACTAGAATGAAGAGTGCAGTAGCAATAAATGAATGTCATTTTAGTTACTTGTACAAATGAATGTCAGACCTCATTACTGTGTAAAAAGATAGATATCAGACTCACCAAATGCATTCCCTTAATCTAAGGTGCCACAGAAAATTCAATGTAAAGCTGTTCTATCTGGTACTTACAGAAGCACGTAAAGTTAATTAGCAGCTATCAGCAAATGCACCGTCCTTTTGGTGATTAACAGAAAAATATACGTGCAGGTATATGATACTCGATGACTGTTTTAGTTAGCGACACAGTACACGTGGAAATTCTACTGGAGGAATCAACTGCTGTGTAAAAGATACTACCAACAAACCAAATGAAATATATTTACCTTTGACAATATTCGGCTGAGTGAGATTTTGCAGGTTCTGGCTCTTCTCCGCACTGTCCAGCAAAGAGCAATAGCAAAGAATTACATTGCAAGAAAAATCTGTGACGTATTCATCCCATTCAATCCTTCTACATGCAAATTGAAATTGTCATAGACCACATTTTCCAAGATTCAAGGAGACATTTATATCCAGGGCACTTCACTGAAAATTTGTGTCTTTTCGCAATCCATCTTTACAAAACGACTTGAAAAACCTAAATCATGTTCTTAGTGCGATTACTTCACATGAGAAGACTAGAACGGTCAGCAAGCCATTTTTACCACTCAAACGAGACTTCTCTTTACATCTCACTGCAATTTCTAATGCGGATTTCTATCAGAAATGATCCAACCACTTCTAATTAAAGAGATCAGCAATTGAAATACAAGGAAGACTATATAATCTATGTACAAGCTGGCTACTTTTCTCATCTTACCACTCTCTGGGCATCCTCCTCCGTCAAGCAGCTCCCCAGCACGAGATTCCTCTTGGACCCAATGCATGGTTGACTGTGTGAAGATCAGCATAAAAACACAAGCAAGATAGGATAATTTGGCAAACAGGACAGCAAAGTAACCCAATGACGATGACAGCTCGCTTACTAGGTAAAGGCCTTAACAGAGTTTAATCGAAATAAGAAGGAAGTACTGCGATTGGCTATTGTGAAATCTCAAATCAGATTTGAGACAACACCATTTGGAGCCTTCAAGATGCGCTCGGTAACATTTCTATTATGGAGAACCATTTCATTTCAAAAATAGTCTTTTTTGGATTTCTATTATCTGGAACAATTTTTGAATAAAAGAACATATCAACTACACAAAATTTCTATTCTCCGAATTAAAAAGAATAAGAATATATTTGGTACGGCCCACAAATTTGTTGTGACGAATAATTTCTTTTAATTAACTAATAATTTTTTTTTCTAGATTTTTCTTTTTTTTCCTCTCTTTTTCTTATTACTCCTCCTCTAGCAGGCGGCCCGTGGCAAGGAAGAAGTTACTTTTTATAGAAAATGAATTATTTATAGAATTTGTTTCTAGTAATAAGAAGTTACTTTTTTCTGTTCTTATTTCTATTTTAAATTTATTCCCTAAGTACTTTCCTACTTCGAAGAATAGAAAAATTAATTAACCTTATCAAATGGATTTGGATTTGTATTCATTTTTATTGTTGCGAGAAACAAAAGAATAGAAAGTAAGAGAAATAAGAACGTTATCAAACGGAGCATTACTAGCCATGGCACAAACCCGTAAAGAAAACCCAAACGAAAGCGATTTGGAATACTCATGAAGCAAAGCTAATCAATGTCACACTTCAACGCACGCTTCGCCACACTACTCATTTCAAGAACCTTCATCTCGAGAACGCTTCAAAGGATTCCCCGCAAGTAAAGCTAAAAACTAACACACGATCATCAAACTTACTCGGCTGGAGCGAAGCGTGTCCTCTTGGGTTGACTTGGTTGACCTGAAGAAGAGGACTTAGAGGAGGCCGAAGCTCTCTTCGCCATGGACGCGACCTTTCTGTTCTTCTGTGGAGCTTCTCAAGAACAGGGGAAGTGTCTGAATCTTGGGCAATGTTCGGTAGCCAAAAGAAAGTGGCAGAGAAAGGAATCAGACGGCGATTTATAAAATCGACGAACTTGAACTCGAAGGTGATGACTTGACCTTAGTCGCGAAGGAGTTGCCACGTGCATTTCCAAGAAAAGTGACTCCATGCGCATTTCCGCGAAACGTTGCCGATTTTAAAAGGAAAATGCTTGGCTCACGGTACCGTCAACCAAGAAAAAAGACGGTCAAACATCAGCCAAGCGTTTCCCACCTTAGTCACGGTACCGTTAACAGGTTTTTTATTTTTAATTATTTAATCACGCATTTTCCATATAAAAAAATAATTTTCTTGTCTTATTTAAAAAAATCAAAATGATAATTTTCAAATAAAAGAAATATATAAAAACACTCAATTGCAACTTTTAAAATAGTGTATATTATTCTCCGCAAAAAAAAAATTGATCAAGAATTGTTTTATTTTTTATTTTAACTTTAGCTTTGACTCATGTGATCCTAAGATTGATTTTGTAATGTTTTAGGTCCTTGTACATCATCTACGAGATTTGGATCAATGGAGAAATTTTTTTCTCTACTAATTCATTATTCTTATCTTGATTTTTTCTTTACTTCATATCTTTCATTCTTAATTTTAGGTTACCAAATAGTCCTTCTAGAGCAATTTAATTTGAGTGAAATGAATAAGAACTTATTTCATTGCACAATGATTTCATTATTAGTTGCAAAGCCAACGTTTCAAGTATTTTTTCATCTTTTAAATTTAATAGATTTATATAATGATATTAATGCTTTCTTTTTAGTAAGTAATAATATTTTCAATTTGTAATTATTTGTATTTTGATATCAAATTTAATTTTTCTTTCTTTATAATCAAGAAAATTATTTATGTTGGTCCTCTCATTATTTTTTGTCTCTCAATTTGAGCCTGTAATAAGAAAACATAGAAATAATTAGAAAAAATACATGGAGTCAAAATTGAAACCAAGTGAGAAGGTCTATCGGTTTCCTCCAAAACATTTTGCGGCTGGCCTTAGACCGTCCTACTGTCACTCTGCAAAGGACTGTCAGGCTGGCAGCGTCCATTTATATTCCTTTTCTCCGATTTTACTAATTTGCTCCCTTTCAACCTTATTAAGCCGCATGTACAATTTTTTTTCCATTTCTTTTTTTTTTTTTTTGGCTTTTTCACGCTTTTACCTATTAAATAATTTGAACTATTTTTTCCTTTAAAGCAGAGTTTAAGGCAAATCGTTTTAGTCTGATCCCTGATCCATAGATAACACGTTTGAAGATTAGTTATCTATGTGTGGCTTTAAACGAGCAATAGAAAATTCAATTTAACCACTTCTGAGCAATTACAATTAACAAATGCGTATTATAATAATTAATTTGAAATATATATGTGTACAGTATATCGAATTGATGATGCCGAAATGATTTATTGCTGCCAAATTTGATATATATATCTTGTTTAATACTATTGATGTAAAATCATGACAACATCATTTTATAATTTGGTTAATACAACGAAAAATCCCAAACTAATACACTTGATAATAAATTTATCCCAAATTAATTATTTTACCGCAAAAACCTCAAATTAATTCATTTGTGATGAATATACCATTTATTAAATTAAATTAATACAACAAAAAAACCACAAAATTGGTACAATTGTGATAAACGAAAAGTAAAATTCTAAATTTGTACATAAGTCAACTGTCACATATCATTCAACTCAGCAATTTGATAGTAAAATTTAACGAAAACTAATATAGAGTAAATTTGTCACAAGTGTACACGTTTGGAATAAACTTGAGATTTAGTTCAGGGTAAATTTATTATAGGCGTACTAATTTGAGATTTTTTGTAATATTAACTCATGGAAAAATTCCAAAAAAAAAAAAAACAGATCCAAAGCACCTTCGTTTTCTCAAATAAAGGCCCAAAGTAGATCATATTTCAAATAAAGACATGAAGTGATCTTAGTTGTTTCAAATAAGGTTTTAAAGTAGCCATGGTTGTTTAAAATAAGGGCCTGACCTCACCGATTGCCGATTAGCTAAATTTTCCGATCGGTCAAGGGCATTTTCATCCAAATTTGCTTTTTTTTTTCTCTTTTTTTTTTTTTTCTTTTTCGGCATTAGCCAGCAGGTGCTAGCAAAGGCCGATGAGGGCCAACCTCGCAGATGGCCATGAGGAACAGCCTCGCTTCGTCGCCCGTGTGAGGCCGTCCCTCACCCGTGGCTAGCGTGGTGGCCCTCGCCGAGCCCTCTGTGGGCATCGGCCACGAAGAATGCGACATCCCAAAATTCAACCCCGTTTCGACAAAGTGAAATGGGCTTTCGACTGACGCTTACGGCCCTTTTTCTCTTCGATCACTCACGAAGTTAACTCCAACCCATTGAGTGAAGCCGTTAAGGGATGCATTCGCGGTGAAAATCCCTAAAAGCTACTTAATTGGTTGGACGACTAAAATCGCGTCGATCAACTCGATTTCTGAATCGAATTTTAAGCGTGTCATAGTTCTTATTTTTGGACTTTGTCTCATCGTCCGTCAATTTATCGACGAAGTCCGAAATTTTAAAAAAAATTATCGAAGGAAAATCGAAAACCGGAATAAATTAAAAAGGGAAAAAGAAATGAAAAGAAATAGTAAATTTTGAATAAGGTAAATTTTTACTAATTCTTGTACTATTTCTTCTTTTTCATTTCCTCCCTTTCTTTCTTTTTTTTTCTCTCTCTCTCTCTTCTCTCTCTCTCCTCTCCCTTTCCCCATGTGCGGATGCCCCTCCTTCGTACGAGCCCTCCCCCAAACCAAATTGAATTTGGTCTCTCTCCCTTTCACTTTTCCTTTTTTTGACTAGTCAAAAAGCTTCCCCCTCCTTATCTCTTCTTTTTCCTTTTCTTTCTTTTTCTCTTTCTTCTTTCCCCCATTTCCCACGTGAACCGAAAGCCCCCCTCCCTTTCTTCTTCTTCTTCTTCTTCTTTCTTCTTGGTGAAAAGAAAACAAAAACCAGAAGAAGAAGAGCTCGCCGAACAGCCGCGCCCACGCACCGCCCGCACCGTGCGCCGCCCGTCACCGCCGTCCGCGCCCCCGCCGCCCGCGCGTCCGCCCGCGCGCCCAGCTCCGCCCGTGCGCCCGTCCCCATGCGCGACCAGCTGCTGCCCAGCTCGGCCGCCACCTCCAGTCGCCGCCGAACGCCGCCCAGCCGCCGCCCTAGCTCCCCGGAGTCCCCCCTCACCTCCACCGACCCTCCCCTCGCCCTCTTGGCCGCCGGAACCCCTCCGGCCAGCCAAGACAGCAACCCACGAGTGGGTTTCCAGCCACTTCCGAGCCCGCTTTGGGCCGTTTCCGAGCCTCGGAGTCGCCCGTGCTTTGAGAGGAATCGACCCCCGCGCCGAGCCCGTCGATTTGGTACCGGTTGCGCGCGATTCCGGTGGATAACCACACTAATGCTTGCTTAGTGGGTTAATTATACTTAATTGATTGTTTAGATTATTTAATTAAGCTTAGGTGATTTGATTAGGGTTTATTAGTTGATTATGTTGTAAATTAGTCAAATTGATTGCGTAATTAGTAAGTAGACATGGTCTACTATTTATTGAGGGTAGCCCGGGAATTTTCCGACCTTTTATCGGGCTTCAATTTGATATTTCGAGCCTAAGTGGAATTTTTGGTATTTAAATATTATTTTTCGAAATTAAATTAAATAATTATTTATTTTCCGAAAATTCAACTTTGATGGCCAGCGACCGGAATATTATGCTGATGACAGTGGTGAAGTCCGTTTATTTAATCGGGTTTTATTTTGAGCTAAATTGAATTTCTAATAATTATTATTTAATTTTCGAAATTAATTAATTAATTAATTATTTTTCGGAAATTAAGGCGGAGATGACTGACGACCGAAATCTCGCCGATTGTCATCATAAATGAGTTCGTTTATTTATTTGATTTCACGTCGTTGTATGGAATTAATTAAATTATGATATTTTAGGGATTTACCTTAAATTGTTTGGAATTGGTTGAAATTGAATTATTGTGCCAAGTTTGTTTATTTAGCATTCTTATGCTTTGTTGAGTTGTAAAGTATGTGGAATGGTGAGAATGAATCAGAAGTACCTTGGGGTTGGACTGATCAGGCACGCTGTATGGATCACGTGGTTGGTGACTAATGATGCCACCTGGCAAAACGACGCCTTAAAAAACGCACGTATCGGCCTAAGACTCACATTGTTATAGCATGCATGGTTCGGTGATGGGAAGATCACCTGGCGAAACGGCGCCTTAAAGAACATGCACTTGTCTATTGAACATATCGTTATAGGCATGTATGGTTCGGTGATTAAAGGCATCACCTGGCGAAAACGGCGCCTTAAAAGAACGCATACACTTGTCTATTAAACACATTATCATAGGCATGTGTGGTTCGGTGATGTGGGATATCACCTGGCGAAAAACGACGCCTTAAAGTTAACGCACACAATTGTCTAGTGAGTACATGGTTATAGGCATGCGTGGTTCGGTGATGTGGGATATCACATGAAAACGGCGCCTAAAGAACGCACGCAATTGTCTAGTGGATAAGTCACCTTGGCGAACTGGGACGCCCGAGAGCATTGATGTGGCTCGGACTAGCAGTACCCTATGGGAGGTTTTGTGGTGTGGAACCAATGACCTAGAATGGTCCGTCTGACATGTAATCGACTAGTTCGATTGACCAGTGATTTGTTTGATCGTTTGTTGTGAGTTATGAAACGTTGTATGTAATCTTAAATTGCAGGTGGAATCTGAGGCCAAGGTAAGTTTTCTGACTCGTGCTGTGTTTAGGCAACTGAGTAGTGTATTGGCTCCCTAATTGAGTATTAGTGGGGTAGAACTCGCTGAGACGTAGTCTCATCCCGATTGTGGGATAACATTTCAGGATCCCGATGAGGAGCTAAGGAGGAGGAAATCTGAGAAGGAAACTTTGAGGTGAAACCTAAGGAGAAGAATTTTTGGAAGAAGAAGATAGCACCAAGAGGGATCTTGAGTACGATCCGGATGGACTGAGATCCCATCTTCTTTTGTGAACTCCATTTTGATGTGAATAGAGTTAAGAGTAAAAGTTGTGAATAGTTGTGAAGTACTCTGGTTTGTGCTTTGTATAAAAGTTTGGTTATAAATTTCAATATGAAAAATATGGCCATGCTTTTCTATCCCATTGTTTTATTGTTTGGGGATTTTCTTTATACTTCCGCTTGCGCATATTAAATGAACATGGTTGGCGATGCGTCATGGGACGTCGCTATTAATTGACCAGGTGAGGGATGGGCACGCGTTCGAGGATCGGGGCGTGACAAGCAAAGAGGAAGAAGAAGAACAAGGAAAAAAAAAGGGAAAGAAAAAAGGGAAATGATAAATGACGAAAATTCCCTTGATCGTCGAAAAGTCAAGTTCTTATTCAAAACACTTAGCCACTTCAGGCTTTTATTTGAAATAAATATAACCCCTTTAGACCTTTGTTTTAAAACAAGATTCACTTTAGGTCTTTATTTGAGAAAGTGATAGCACTTCAGATCATTATTTAAAATAAGGTCCACTTTATATCCCGTCTATTGTTTGGTGAATCACGTATTAAAGCCGATATATTCACATCATATCATATACATTTTTTTTGATATAAACGACATATAATTATAAGTGAACCTAAATGTTCATAAACGGAGATGGTGAAAATCTCTCGTAACACTATTCCTTAATTTTTTTTTAATTTTTTTCCTCTTTTTTATATTATTTTCTTTATTATTTCTTTTTTTTTTTTTCCCATTTCATCATTCTTTAATAAAATTTTATCAAATAGTAAATTGTACTAATATACCAAAAATACAAAAATACCTAAAATATATAATAAATATAAATATTTAATTTATAGATTGAATATTTATTATAAGATAGAATTAAACTTGAATATATAAATTGAAAAAGATTAATTAAAAATAATTTTTATTATTTTATTATTTTAAATTTCTTAAATTAGAATTCAAATATTATTTATATTGAAATATAATTTTAATTTTGTTAATTTGATAAGTTTGTTATTCGAGAAAAATAACTTTCCATTATGGACATTAGAAATTCTA
This sequence comes from Eucalyptus marginata, assembly GCA_014182565.1. Taxonomy (NCBI): domain Eukaryota; kingdom Viridiplantae; phylum Streptophyta; class Magnoliopsida; order Myrtales; family Myrtaceae; genus Eucalyptus; species Eucalyptus marginata. The sequence continues at coordinate 41,285,786 of CM024589.1, read as the reverse complement.
TCCACCTTTATCACACCTCCCTCATGGGATAATTTTATCCTGCCTATATCCCAATTATATCTGACTTTATCATGCTAGAAGCGAAGACCAAACGTAAGATAGGATAAATCATATCATATCTCGAATTTTATCTCGATCGCCAAACGCCAAATGGTGTGTGGGATAAAAATCTAAAGTTTAGGCTATCAAAGTTATTATTTCTTTAAAATTTTGTAATTCGTCTTTTTTTTTTTTTTTTATTTTGGTCCACATTTTGAAGGTCCAATATTATGTCCGATCGCCATTTATAAACATGGAGGACGGAACCTTTAACCGAAAGTCCCGATTTTTTGGAGAAGAAAATTAATTTGATAAAACTTTTCACCGAATGAATATAATAACAAAGTTCATAGTGTCACAGACTAATCAAATCGAGAGTTTCGTAAAATCTCAATTAATTGCTTTTACTCAAGTAATTTAAGATAGAGTCCCATCCCATATTACTCTTTTATACAACTCAATTAAGGGTGCATTTATTTGAGAGAAAGTGTTTTTCAGAATTGATTTTCTAGACTTTCATCCGCTTGGTGCGTGACTAGAAAATGAGTTAATCGAAAACACTTTTTGGTCAACAAAAATATACATGCGTAAATTTAGGAAAATGAATTCCTAAATCTAAAAAGGTGAAAACACTTCTTGAAATTGTTCATCTAAAAAAAAAAAATTAATATTTTAATTTCACTTTATTATTTTATTTTATTTCTATTTTTCATTTTCCTCCTTCTTCTCGCCAATCGTCGGGTCAACAATCTGGCCACAAGCAATCTTGAGTCTCGATGCTCGAGCTTGCCGACCTCAAGCAATCTCAACCTCGTTGGCCCCAGCCTATGACTGGTAACTAGCCGTCACAAAGGCTCAGTGATCGGCAAAAGGGAAGGAAAAATAAAAATAAAAATATAAAAATAATTAAAAAATTGAATTGTTTTTGTCATAAGATTGAAATTACTAAATCAAATACCAGAAAACGTTTTTGATTATATATTAGCAAATAAAGGAAAATTATCCACTTCCTGAAAAATTATCTCTCCGAAAGTATTTTTTTTATCAAGAAATTTTCTATGGAACAGATTCACTCTAAGCTTTTTCGCGCTTTGGTACGAAAGGGATGAGCCAAATATCGCGAAATGATGCGGATGTTGCATCAATTGTGCAGCCCATAGCTAGGAGCAGGACAATCACATTATTAAGATTTCCCCTCATGTTGCAAAGTTTGGACTGGGGGTTGTTGTCGCCATCGTGTGTACGTGCGTGCGTGTCTTACGGGGAGAGAGAGAGAAAGAGAGAGAGAGAGAGAGAGAGAGAGAGAGAGCGCCACATGTAATTTATTGGGGAAAAATCAGGTCCTGGTAATTTTAAAGGAGTCAGAGGGGGCAGTTTTATCGACGAACTCGAACTCGAACTCGAAGGTGATGAGATGACCTTTCGTCACGGAGGACTGGGCACACGCGTTTCCAAGTAAGAGTGACTTCGTGCGCATTTCCGCGAAACGTTGCCGATTTTAAAAGGAAAATGCTTGGCTCGTGCTACCGTCAACCAAGAAAAATACGGTCAAATTTCAGCCCAGCGTTTTCCATCTTCAAGGGAGGGAGACTTGGTCAACAAGTTATATATATATATATAAAATAATGCATTTTCCATATAAAAAACAATTCTCTTGTCTTATTTAAAGAAAAAAAATCAAAGTGATAATATTCAAATAATAAGAAATATATGAAGAACTCAATTGCAACTTTTAAAATAGTGTATATTATTCTCTAAATAAAAAAAATTGACCGAGAATTTCTTTTTTATTTTATTTTAACTTTAGCTTTGACTCGTGTGATCCTAAGATTGATTTTGTAATATTTTAGGTCCTTGTACATCATCTACGAGATTTGGATCAATGGAGAAATCTTTTTCTCTACTAATTTTTTTCTTTACTTCATTTGTTTCATGCACAATGGATATCTAGTCTTAATTTTAGGTTACTAAAGAGTCCTTCTAGACCAATTTAATTTAAGCCAAATGAATAAGAAGCCATTTCATTGCACAATGATTTCGTTATTAGTTGCAAAGTCAACATTTTAAGTCTTTTTCATCTTTTTAAATTTAATGGATCTATATAATGATATTAACAGTTTCTTTTTAACAAGTGATAATATTTTCAACTTGTAATTATTTATATTTCGATATCAAATTTAATTTTACTATCTTTATATTCAAGAAAATTAATTATATGGGTCCTCTCATGAATTTTTGTCTCTCAATTTGAGCCTGCAATAAGGAAACATAGAGATAATTAGAAAAATACATTGCGTCAAAATCGAAACGGAGTGAGAAGGTCTAAGCCAAGTGAGTAGGTCTACCGTTTTCCTCTAGAATATTTTGTGGCTGGCCTTAGACCGTCGTACTATCATTCTGTAGAGGACGGTTAGGCTAACAGCGTCCATTTTAAAAATATTTCTCTTCTCCGATTCTACTAATTTGACCCCTTTAACCTTATTAAGCCACCAACCAAAAAAAAAAAACCTTATTAAGCCGCATGTACAATTTTTTTTTTCCTTTTTCTTTTTTTGGATTTTTTCACACTTTTACCGATTAAATAATTTGAACTTTTTTTTCCTTTAACGCAAAGTTTAAGGTAAATCATTTTAGTCCAATCCCTGATCCATGGGTAACACGTTTGAAGATTAGTTATCTATGTGTGGCTTTATACAAGCAGAAAAAGATTCAATTAACCACTTCTGATCACACTTAATTATAACTTATGAATTAAAACAATTAACGAATGTGTATTATAATATGTGTACAATATAGCGAATTGATGATGCTGAAATGATTTATTGTTGCCAAATGTGATGTGTAAATATATCTTGTTTAATATTCTTGTAAAACCATGACAACACCATTTTACAATTTGGTCAATATCAAGAAAAATCCCAAACCGGTACATTTGTAACAAATTTATTTCAAACTAATTTTTTGATCGTAAAAAACTAAAAATTGGTACATTTGTGACAAATATACTTTTCATTAAATTGAATTAATACAAAAAAAAATCACAAAGTTGGTACAATTGTGATAAACAGAGAGTAAAATCCCAAACTAGTACATAAGTCAACTGTTGTGTGTCATACAACTAAGCAATTTGACAGTAAAATTTAATGAAAACTAACATAAGATAAATTTGTTATAAGTGTACTAGCTTAGAGTAAATTTAAGATTTTTTGTAATAGAAAAATTAGTTTATGGTAAATTTGTTATAGGCGTATCAATTTAGGATTTTTTGTGATATTAACCCTTTACAACTATACTTACAATAATGCCGAATCTTTTTGACACACTTCAAATAAAAATCCAGTGTTTCATGAAACTATATATTCCTTAAAAATTAGAAATTTAACTATGGGTGACGGAAAAGCACGGATGAAATCGTTCGACGCCGTAAACTATTTTCCTATTTTGTGAGGAGGAATAATTTCAAAATCAAAATTGAGAGAGAGAATGCTTGTGGAGAACTTTCTCGGTAGTAGAGTGATTAAATTAAAAGATTTGCAAACCAAAGCAAGCGAAGTGGGGTCAACAACAGACCAAAAAAAAAGGTGGGGTCAACATCAAAGGCTTTCTTGGGATTCAAGCTTACTCCTCATACGCACTCGTATCAAGCTTTTTCGTGCTTGCTCACGGAGGGAATGAGCCAAAAGTCGCTAAATGATAGCCAGTAGCACGACAATCAAATTATTAAGATTTCCTCTCAGGTGACTTGCCTCAGCGGAAGAAGCATCTCCATCCATCCATCGCTCTCTTCTTGTCTCGTCGTCATGGCGATCGAACTTTGTCTCTCACCGACTCGAATCTCCTCGCAAAGTCTGGACTGGCTGTTGTCGTTGCCGTCGTGTGTACGCCCACTTGCGTGTCCCAGAGAGAGAGAGAGAGAGAGAGAGAGAGAGAGAGAGAGAGGAGGATAAAATATAGACAGTGGCGTGACCGGGTGATTTTCCGGGAAAATCAGGTCCTGGTAATTTTCCTGGAAAATGCTACACGCCGCTTCCGCATTTTCGGCTTTCAGATGATTTCACGCCTCGTGAGACGGGCGCAACGACCGAAAAACCAGCGTGTTCAGTTGCCTAGAAACTACTGTCTACTCCCACTGCCAAAAAAACAAAAAAACACTTTGGTCAAACGGGGAAATGGCAAATGGTTTAAAGGCCTTTTGAATCTGGATCGAATTACGAATTCTTAGATGAGCATAAGCCGGCGGATGATTGGACTCATATAAGAATTTCGGTTTGTTTGGTCACTAAATCAAGTGCTAAAAAATTTAAAATTCAGCACAAATGCCATAACTTTGATATGGTGCTCGTTTGAGTGTCATATTTTTTTTTCCTGCTCAGTTGAATGCAATTAGCGATTTACCTCGTCAAAAAGTCTGATGTAGACACCAATATGGTTTTGTCGATACTGACGTGAATAATTTTGAAAATTTTTTTAATTATTTTTAAATTTTTTAATAATTATTTTGAATTTTTTATTTTCCTTTTGCCCCTTTTTAGGGCTAGTGACCATCGCTTGAGGGCCACCTCACCTTTAGCCGCAAAGGCCCTCACCAGATTTGGGTGGCTGTGAGCAAGGCTGCCTTCGCAGCCCACACCAGGCAAGGGCTGCCAAGGGCCTTCATCACCAAAGGCGAGGCGCCCCTCACCTAATCTGCGCAAGGGTTTCGTAGTCGATGAGGGTCATTAATGAGCCTCGCTAGCCTTGGAAAAAGAAAAAGGAAAAGAAAAATAAAAACAAAAATAATAATTCAAAAAAGTAAAAAAAAAATTTAAAAGTTCAAAATTTTTTTTAAAAAAAAAATCCACGTAGGATGATTTATTAGAAATGACACTCAAATGATCTATTTAAGTGAGCGAAATAAAAAAGTTATGATACACAAGTGACCATCTATGAAAATGATGGCACTCGCATTATTCTCCTCCCTGTTGCTCGAGAGGAATCAGAAGACTAGTTTTCTTGTATTGCCATGAAAGGATGCAGGGTATGATTGTTCCCTGTACCATTGAATGCAAAAACTACTTTTTATACCATAACTTTTCACAAGCCATTTTACATAAGCTTTTCAAGGACTGAGAAAACAAGAGGAGTAGGCCATGAAGATGATAGAACACGATTTGTGACTGTCACGCAAAACACCTTCGGCTAAGCTGAACCCTCCATTTATAGCCAGCCCTGCAGAATATACTTTGCTTCTTTTTCAGTAGTTACTGATTGGTAATTCAACATCAATATCAAAGCAACAGTCTGAATGAATGGAGAATATCGAGGATGGAGAATATCGAGGGGACTTAGCATCATGAATGGTGTATGTGTTCCGAACGACAGCTGTAGATAGCAGCAAACAGGGAAGACTTTATACATTGGACTACATGGACGTGGTATCAATATCATTAAATAATAAGCACAGAATGCTAGTACACTCTTTGAATGATAAACCTTGCAGTCCTTACATGTGAAAAATCAAAATACTTTCGAAGAAACATGTTGAAAGAACTGAAGTAGAGAGACTCTCTTATGAAAAAAATTATTCACTTGTGAAGGCATTCAAACAAAGCTGTTCTATACACAAATGAATAACATTAAGTAACTAATATGCCCTCATCTAAGAAAAAGCCCCATCAATTCCATCACACAGTAAACGGAGAATCATCTTATCTAATGCAACATTAAGAACAAATCAAATCAAGCCTGGACTTCGACCAGTGGCTGCACCATGATGCCACGTCTCTTCATGACGATCTTTCTGATGAAGAAACCCCACCGCATCACTGCCTCTATCTTGAGCCAGCCAATAACACTTTTGCTGGTACCACTAACAGAACCACCATCATATAATGGGGTCTTAAAGAACTCGACATCGTATAGTGGGCTCTGACTTAAAAGAGCCAACACATAATCCATATCATCTGAAACAAATGGTTGCAAATTTCCCATCAAGTGATTGCCTTCAGGAGGAGCATTCTCATTCCCTGTATGGTGCATTTGGCTTGAAGAATGGATATCTCCCTGACGAATTAGAACATTCAAGGGATCTGTAGATATGGACTGCTGTGCAGCGAGATGACCACTTTCATCAACCGAAAGCTTCATGGCATTTTCAGAATCAGTATTTTGCAACTGTACTTGCAATGCCAAAGCAGTTGCACCATCATGTCCTGGAGAAAGAACTAAAACATTAGTGTGGTTCGTAAACAGAGGCCGACATGAGCATAGACCTACATTTTTATAAAGAATTTTAGAATGAATGGTTATGAGCTTTTACTATAACGGAAAGTTTTACTAATGTTTTATTTTTTCTTTGCGGAAAGTGCTACTAATCCCCCCCAAAAAAAAATCCCCCAGTTAAGAAGGTACCTGTTTCCACCTAATATTTTTTAGTTGATTTTTAATTGCTTGGACAAAGCCCATACATACATACATACATACGCACGTACATATATGACTAAATGAATACAGTGTATTACAACAATCCCAGCTTACAGAATATATCTTTTCGTGTACAATTAGCATTGGATATTGACTGTTCTCCACATTCCATGTCCTTATAGGTCATTTGATACTTCAACTCATATATTTCTCATGATCAAAATGAAGTCGCCTTTGTTAAATTGAACCCTAATTAACTAAGTACTCAATTATTGCCCTTTTGCCTATGAACTGATATCTGCTAGATTATTGCCTTTGGTAGTGATCTGCAATAATCAACTCCTATTGTTTGTACGTCATCAGTTAAAAAACTATTTCTGTGCATTTTTGTTGCATCTAAAGACACATTAAAGCCTAGCTTACAAATGGGAATCCTCTACATATTACTTACAAGTCAGTGCGAAAGAGGGGGCAGAATTGGTAAAATCCCCTTGGATGGAAGTTCATTTGAAGCTTAGCTGGACAAATGAACGTCTTCATATTATGTGAACCCAAATCATAAGTAGCTGAAACACATTTATAAAGCTCAACAAGAAAGTGGAAAGTGTAAGAATTTTCCTAATGTGGACTACATTAATTGATATTGTAATTTACCGTTTTACGGTTATTGTAAAACGGGGTTGGTTTAAAGTGAGATAGAAGATTTCTTAATTAATCTAATATAGAGCTGATAGTGTGGGCCAAGTTGAGCCTGACCCGTAATGAGGAGGCTTAATTGGAAACTCTATAAATAGTGCTCAAGTCTCTCTCTAACCCTAATTCTCACATGTATCCTTACATAAGGAGCGTTAACCTAGCGCTAAATAGTGATGTGGTCGTCTCATTGAGCCAATGATATGGAGGGCAATAGAGGAGAAGGACTTGCACGTGGAACATTGGTTTTCCGCTTCCGCTTCAAGAACGATGGATCCCAAAACAAATGCGTTAATCTTTTTGCTCAATTATGCATGTTCTTGTTCTGGTTATGGAGATCTTGTGATTGCGTAATTTGCATCCAACATGTGGTATTAGAGCCTCCATAACCCTAGAACTCGAATGCATAAAATTTTGCCATAGTTTGTGATTTTCTTGATTTTTTATTCAATAAAAATAAAATTAAATCACAAATTTGGATTGAGCTTGACAAGACGAGCAGATCCGTGAGCGGCGCATCGCCGAGGGAGGCCGCACGTGCCCCCACGCGCCGCTGGGGCGTCGGAGACGCGCCTCACGTGCGGTCACGTGCCCCCATGCACGTGGCGCGGCTCGTGTGTGCAACGCTCACGTGAAGGATGACGTCATCGTGACCTCAGCGACTGGACTTGACCCAACCGGTTGACCAAGACCTGACCCATTAACCATTGACCCGACTCGACCTGGTCAACGGTGGACTGGACCGGTCAGCCGGTTGGACCGGTCGGTTGGACCGGGCAGTCGAGCCGGGGCCGGTCGGACCGCTACCGATCAGACCGGTTTTGATTAGCCTTTTATGCCAACGCGTGAGCTCCATGTGCCACGTACTCAGGTGGCGCGTGCGGGCACGTGGAGGCTTCGATTGACGCGTGGTTGGTGGCGTTGGACTCGTATATTCATCATTATGTTGTGATGTATTTATTTTACATTTTTGATGATTTTATGGATGTGAAAATACATATGAAACCCTAAATAACTGAACAGAAAGTGATGACGACCTTCTTGATCATTGGATTTTGTTCTGGATGTCGCGAAAGGCACATGCATTTCCAAGAAAAGTGACCTCATGCGCATTTCGGTGAAACGTGCCGATTTTAGAAATTTTCCTTTTCCCCGATTTTACTAATTTGGCCCCCTTAACCTCATTAAGCCGCATGTACAATGTTTTGTGTTTTTTGATTCTTTGTTTGTTTATTTTTTCTTTTGGCTTTTTCCCAGTTTTCCCTATTAAATAACTGAACTATTTTTGCATTTAATGCGAGTTTAAAGTAAATCTTTTCAGCCCGATGCCTTATGAATGGGTGACATACTTGAAGATTAGTTATTTATGTATGGCTTTAAAGAAGCGAGAGAAAACTCAATTAATCGTTTCTAATCACATATGATTATAACTTATGACTTGGAACAACTAAGATTGACAGATGCGTATGATAATAATTAATTTAGAATATATATATGTGTGTACAATATATCAAATTAATAATGTAAAAACAATTTAATGCTATTCGATTTGATAAATAAATATATTTTGTTTAATACTATTGATATAAAATCATGGTAACATCATTGTACAATTCTACTTATCGCAACGCTGAATCTTTTTGACACACCTCAAACAAAAATCCAATGTCTCATGAAACTAAAAATTCCTTAAAATTAGAATTTTGACCGGAGGCGATGGAATTGTACGGATAAAATTTCTTGACTCCGTAAAATTTCAAAATCAAAATTCAGAGAGAGAGAGAGAGAGAGAGAGAGAGAGAGAGAGAGAATGCGTATGGAGAACGTTCTTGGTAGTATAGTGATAGAGAGAGAATGCGTGTGGAGAACTTTCTGGGAAGTAAAGTGATTAATTTAAAAGATTTTGCAAACTTAAGCAAAGCGAAGTGGGTTCAACGCCAAAGGCTTTCAGGCAGTTCAAGCTTATCCTCGTACGCACTACCGTGACGTGCAATAGGCGATGCGAAAATATTTGGAGAAAGTCCCCCGGTTTGTTGAAAGTTGAAATTGCGCCCCTCATCCGGCTAGAGGGTGTGCTGGATAAAAATCCGAAGTTTAGGCTATAAAGGACATTTTCACATCATTAAGATTTCCTCTGAGGTTGACATTCGTCGGCGCCATCCATTGGTCGCTCTCTTTTGTTTCTTCGTGGTGGCGATCGAACTTCTTGTTTCTCACCCACTCGAGTCTTCTCGCGAAGTTTTGACGGGTTGTTCTTGTCGCCGTCGTGTGTACGCACACATGCATGTCCACAGGGGGTATGACTAGGGGTGTGCATGGTTCGGGCGGGCGGTTCCCAACCTAGAACCGGAAGCTCGCGCCGCAAGGACCGGTTCCGAAAATTGGAACGGGATCCATCCGTTTGTTGCATAGATCCACCTGGGAATCGGACCGCCGGTCCGGTCCGGTTCCCAAATTGATCCATGGAACCGATCTTGACGCGAAATAATTTTGGTTTTCAACATAAAACGATTACGTGACATCAAAGCAAGCCAAATAAAGAAAAACCAAATTTAAGTACGTGGAGATGCGGACGGTGGGAGAAGTAAGCAGCGAATTTACAAATACGGTCCGGGCGGTTCCCGGGTATTTTGCACACCCCTAGAAGGGAGTGAGATGAGATCTAGGGTTTCTTCTAGTAATTTTTTTTTTAATATTAAAAAGGTTTCGGTCCGGTCCGGGTGGGCGGATCCGCCCATGGAACCGGGAACCGGACCGGTTCCCTCAAGAACCGCCGGTTCCGGGCGGTCCGGGCGGTTCCCAGATATTTTGCACACCCCTACGTATGACTGACAATCAGGTCCTGGTAATTTTCTTGGAAAATGTCACATGCTGCTTCCGCATTTTCGGCTTTCATGTACAATTTTAGGCCTCGTCAGATGTGCGCAACGTTGGAGGTATGCCCTAAAGCTACTATGTAATAATTACATGTTCGGAATTTTAGTTGTACTATCATTATTATTATTTAATTTATGGCAATGACGTATTCATTCATTTGTTCAATTATTATTATTTTTTTATGAAAAGATCAATTGCAACTGGACCTATTCTTGAAACGTCAAGAATATATGTGACGGGTTCATAGTTAGGCTGAATTTTTAAACCGTTCCTAGTTAATGGATTATTGAGTGGATATTTATAATCCTGTTGAGATCGGTGTGTTTTTAACTTCACCATTAAGTATTGGATACTTAAAGGAATGATGAGTCACATTCCATAAGGTCCTGGTAATTTTCCCATAAAATGCCACATGCTGCTTTCGCATTTTCGACTTTCATGTATGATTTCACGCCTCGTCAGACGTGCACAACGAGCCAAAAAACACAGCGTGTTCTGCTGCCCCGTAACTACTAGTATACTCCTACTGCCAAAGAAACAAAGAAGCTTTGGTCGGACAGGGAACTGGGCAACGGTTTGTAAGCGTTTTTGGATTGGATCGGATCGAATTACAAATTCTTAGACGAGCACGAGCCTACAGATGATTGGACTCATAAAAGAATTTCAGCTTGTTTGATAACTATATTAACTATTAAGTGCTGAAAAATTTAAAATTCAACACAAGTGACCTAACTTTCCTATGGCACTCACTTAAACGTTATTTTTTTTTTCGTTTACTTAGACGTCGTAAATTTGAAAAATCAATTACTTGAGTGCCATTGGTGATTTGTCTCATCTAAAAATCTAACGTAGAAACTGATCATCCTACTTGACTTTGCCGGCGCTGACATAGATAATTTTATTTTATTTTTTAATTATCTTTTAATTTTTTAATTTCTTTTCTGAATTTTTATTTTTCTTTTGCCCTTTTTAAGGGTCGGCGACCCTCACCCGAAAGCCACCACTCCTTCAGCTACGAAGGCCCTCGCTAGATTTGGGTGGCTATGGTAAGGATGCCTTTGCGGCCACATCAGGCGAGGGCCACCTTGCCCAGATCTAGCAAGGGCCTTTGCAGCCTAGGGCAAGGTGGCCCTCATCTTTTTTGAGCGAGGGTTTCGCAGTCAGCGAGGGTTATCAGTGATCCTTGCTAGCCTTGGGGAAAAAAAAGGAAAAGAAAAACAAAAACAAAAATAATAATTCAAAAAAAATTCAAAAAACCCACGTTTGATGGGAAAATAAAAAAAAAAATCCACATATGATAATTTGTCAGAAATAACACTCAAAATCCATTTTATTCTCAAAAGTGAGCGAAACAAAAAAATTATGACACGCAAGTAAACACTTGTAAAAGTTATGACCCTTGCATTGTTTTTCTCTCTATTGAATTAAGTGGAAAGAGAACACTTCAGGTTAGGAAGACCAGTTTTCTTGTATTGCCCTGAAAGGATGGAGAGTATGATTGTTCCCTGTACCATGGAATGCAAAAACTACTTATACCATCGAAACTGTCCACGAGCCCTTTTACATGAGCTTTTCAATGACTGAGAAAAACGAGCCCTCTTACATAAGCTTTTCAATGACTGAGAAAACAAGAGGGCGGGCCAGAAAGACGATAGAACATGGTTTGTGCCTGTCATGCAAAACATCTTCGGCTAAGCTGAACCCTCCATTTATAGCCGCTCCATAGCCTTGCAGAATATACTTCTGCTTCTTTTTGAGTAGTTACTAATTTGGAGTTCAACGTCAATATTTAACCAACGGTTTGAATGAATGGAGAATATTGAGGAAACTTGGCATAATGATTTAATGGTGCATGTGTGCCGAACGATAGCTTTATTGCTTGTGCATAGCAGCAAAAAGGCAAGACTTTATACATTGGACTCGATGGACGTGGTGTCAGTTTTGATGAATAGTAACAGCGGAATGCAAGTACACTCTTTGATTAATACAACTTGCATTACTTACATGTGAGAAATCAAAAAATTATTAAGGAAACATGTTGAATGAACCGGAGATTCTCTGATGAAAAATATTATTCGCTTGACAAGGCATTCAAACAAAGTTGTTTAGTACAAAAATGAATAACATTAAGGTCTCGTTTGGTAACGTTTTTTTAATTTTTTTGTTCTTTGGAATAGAAAATGAATAAAAATCCATTTGGTAACATTAGCTAATTTTAATTCCCTGGAATAAAAAAATTGGCTAAGGAATAATTTGGAATAGAAACAACAAATGGAAACCTACTTCATTGTTCTCCAATGCAATTTCTAGAACAAGTCATTTTCTTTTTAAAGTAGTTCACCGACGAAGCTCCTCGAGGCAAGGCGATTGGCAAGAGGAGGGAGAAGAAGGGAGGAAAAAAAGAAAAAAAAAGAGAGTAGATAGTGTGACATCTTGATTTTCAACCCTGTTTCAATTAAATGAAATGAGCTTTTCATCGACACGCTTATAGTCTTTTTCTCTAAGCTGATCACTTATGAGATAACTAATCTATTAGGTGAAGCGTTAAGGGATATAAATGCAACAAACTTAAGAATTCAATTAGAAATCGACTGCTCTACCGTGCTAATCGACAATGATCAATACGGCACCGTTATAATGATTAGAGATCAGAGATAGGTCGATTCGACAAAAACATGTAATTAAATGTGGTGATTTCACCTGATTGCAAAATTCACGTTGAACGGCACTAAACTGATTTTTCTGTACCTAGTGCCTGTAATTGAGACATTGAAATTTTTACGACAACCAAGAGTCGCCGACGAGTCGAAGATGCACAAATGTGGATCGAGAATTATTGACCACGGGTTAAATGCGATAAAATCCCTAAAAGCTACCCGGTAGGTTAGGTCACGCTAAAATCGCGTCCGATTGAAATTAACCACGAAACTGAACTCGGTTTCAAGAATCAAAAGTTCCAGCGTGTCACGATTTATTTTTATGACGTCGACTCATCTTTTTAAGAATTTTTGGCAAGCCCGAGATTTTGGCAGAAAATTTGAAGTTGGGCAATTTAAATTCAAGAAATTCGGAGGGGCAAAATTAAGTGGATTTTTGGCCTTTAAAAGGGACTAGTTTGTGAAGGCAAGTGTGGAAATTGGCATGGGCTTCCTCCTCAATAAATTTGGCCATCAAATTGGAGAGATTTGTGAAGAAATTGAAGTTGGAAATCAGCAAATTCGTAGGGCTGCTGCTAGGGAATTGTTTGGTCTTCAATTTGGCTTCAATTGGTGAAGTTTGGTGAGGAAATTGGTCTTGGGTGACCAATTGATCAAGTTGGCTCAAGTTGGCTGAAGATAAGAGTGAAAATTACTCAAGTGCCTTAGATATTTTGGGTTGTCTTGCTTGCTTCTTGTCCCCTCCTTGTTCCCCCTCTCTCCCTCTTGGTTCCCCCTTCCTTCTCCCTTGATACTCGACTGAACCCCACCTTGTCTAGCAGGTGCTTCTTCTTCCTATCTTCTTCTTCTTCATCTTGTCTTCCATTGTTGTGCTGCAAGTTACCTCACAAAACCAACTTAGCCCCTCATCAAAACTACAAGTCACCGTTAGTCGCCCGCCGGTCATCCGAGCTGTCGTGAGCCCAGTCCGCCTGCAGGCCAACAAGCTGCGTTGCTAGTTCCTTCGCGAGCTGTCCTTGAACCAGTCGCTAGCTCGCCTCCATCGCAGGCCAGCTCCTCAACGCCACCTCCCGCCTCCTATCCCCATCCTAGCTCCGGCCAACTGCTCATCCAGCTCCACCAAGCCCTGTGACCAGCCAATTTGATTTGAAGTAGAACCGAAGACCAGCCACCACCGTGAGCCTTGTCGGCTTTTTCAGCCCATTCCGAACCTCCTTTGGCGTCACTGTGGACCTGGGTTGTGGTCGCCGTCGCATTGTCATCGCTGTGAACCAGTTTTTGCGCTTAATCGGTGAATTAGACTCCTAAACTCTAATTAGGGGTTAATTACTCTTATGATAGGCTTAGTTAGGCTAATTAGGATTAGTGAGATTTAGTTAGTTCAGTTAGATTGGTTAGGATTATTTGGTTAGTTCAATTAGATAATTAGATAGTTAGTTAGTCCCTTTAGTTAGATTAATTAGTTAAGATGGTTAGTTTAATTAGATTAAATTAGTTAGCTTAGTAGATTAGTTAATTAGTTCAATTAGGTGGTTATATTAGCTTAGGTAGATTGATTAAGGGTTTAATTTAAACATTTTGTAATTTATTTAATTAAATGCAATTTATTTAATTATTTATTAATTAGTTGAAATTATATCGGGATAGTCAGTTGTTAGAATTTCGTGCTGATTGTGCAATTGAGTGTTAATTTATGCAATTGGATGCTACGTGATGATTTTGAATTATTATTTCAAAAATATGAATTTTGGTATTTAATTAGAAAAATACCGAGTGTCGGTTTTTTGACGCCAAAAAGGTTTCTAGTACTATATAAAATCATGAAATTTCAAAATGAGAGAGTATCATGCTTTATGGTTTGATTTGATCGTATGTCCACGCACACTTATTTTACCGGGTGTTTTTAATATGAAGAAAATATGCCAAGTACATTATTTGAAATTGAGGCATTTGAGTGCAAGGCACGATGTCCTTAGTCGAGATTAGGTGTGCGTGTGATCGCTATGAAAACTTGTCATTCGATGAAAGTCAGGTGGACGATGTTCCTATATGAAATGCCCCATGTCAATGGATACTAGATCACAGTAGAGGCCAGACCGATGCTCCTTCGAGAATGCCGTCTAGATGTAGACATTGCCATGCTTGATGGGGCGAGATGATGCTCGGTTATGCCGGATGACTGCCGATTGTTGAGTTGGATTTGGTCGTTAAGTCGTAATTAATTGGAACGCTTGATTGAGTGAAATAATGCGCTTAATTATGGGACAAAATTGTGTGGCACAAAATGGGACGCGTCATAACGATTTAGCCTTATAATCGGGATTCCTATGATTGATTGGTATATGTTATGAAGTGTTCCAATTAATGATGTACGCTTGCTGCGTTTATATATGTTATATGAGCTATACTGACGTATAGGGAGGTGCTAAGACGAGATAAGTCTTATATGATGTGTGTATAAGCTGCCTCTAGGTGAATTATCTTCCTAATCGGGGTTTATGATGTAAACTTGTTGAGATATTATCTCACTTCGTCGTGGTTTACAATTTTCAAGTCCTTAGATGGATGTATGACTAGTACGATATGGGGTCCCGCAGGTGATGGATTTTGAACACACCTTTTTCCCTATCCCCAGGACCACCTTGACTCGAGAGCTAGTGGAGTCCACGGTCTGAGTTGATGAGGGTCTACCCTAGTTGGTATCTCATCGATTCATAGCGTGGTTCA
This sequence comes from Eucalyptus marginata, assembly GCA_014182565.1. Classification (NCBI taxonomy): domain Eukaryota; kingdom Viridiplantae; phylum Streptophyta; class Magnoliopsida; order Myrtales; family Myrtaceae; genus Eucalyptus; species Eucalyptus marginata. Next base: position 41,270,391 of record CM024589.1, on the reverse strand, counting down.
TTGGCTTTCCTCAAGGGGGTCGAGTGGGTCCCCTACAGGGTTTCGACGGGCCTCCCGTTGGGACCGGGGAGTGGGAAGTAGAGCATCCTATGGATCTCGACACTCCTGATGGAGTCGTGGTGGACCCGGAGCCCACAGCTGTAGAGCCCGGAGTTTAGATAGCTTAGAAGCTCCTTTTTGGTTTAGACTCTTCTGTATATAAACTTAGGTTGTTTATAAAATATGTTTGTGTTGATTAGTTGTTCTGCTTTTCTATCCCATATTTGTTTGTTGTCTGAAGATTGTTTAATTTTACTTCTTCATGTGCATAAATCGATTGGGTCGGCGACACGTCCTGAGAACGTTGCAATTTAGTCAACTACCGAGGGATGTGCACACGTTCGAGATTCGGGGCGTGACAGATAGATCTCATAAAATTATTTTAAAAACTAAAAAACATTTTATGTCACAAAAAAATTTAAGGGCTGTACCAAATGCATTCCTGTTCTTTTTCTATTTCGAAAACAAAATTTTTTTGCAGTTATCAAACGTATTCAAATGCTTAGAAACTTATATAAAGAATAGAAATAGAAAAAAATTATTTCTAAAGAGAAATTGTTCTTGAGAATAAAATGTTACCAAACAACCTTACCAAACATACCATAAGTAACTAATATAACCTCATCTAAGTAAAGAATCCCATCAATTCCATTAAACAGTAAACAAAGAATCATCCTACCAACACAACATTAAGAATGAGTCAAATCAAGCCTTGACTAACTACAACATTTTGACTTGTCTCTCCATGACCATCTTCCTGACGAAGATACCCCATTGCAACTCTGCCTTTATCTATCTTGAGCCAAGCACTAAGGAAATTCCTGGTATCTTTAACAAAACCATCACCATATGATGACGTCACACCCCAAAAACTATAGGGATGGGAGTGACATGGCCATTCCTTGAAGAATGTATCCTCGAACCGTATCCGAAGTCCACTTCCAAAAGTCCTCATCGATAACGCTCTTGTTCTACTAGCTGCTAACCAAAAGACCTAAAAAAGTTGGAAAAGAGAATGGCGAGCAACTACGACTCCGTAAGTAGTACATCTCTTGTCGAGCAACCATTATGCATATATATAAAGCATTATTAGAAACTCATAATCCAACTAATTAATATACAAATCAAATCATATACGAGGTGTTTCATTTCAATAAGCTTTATATAATTTAGAAAATACTCATTTAAACTATTATCACAATTCAAGCATCAATGGTCAAGTCCATTAATTAATCTCTATTAAAAGTCACATCAAAATGGTCCATTCATTGATCCATCTCATAACAAAACACACTTTGATGGTTCGTCTATCGACTAATCTTTTGCACACTTAGTGATAAAACGACTAAGATTCTCCCTTTGCTACTACAAAACCTATAACTCGACCTTGAAGGATATCCTAAAATTTATATGCATACTCACAAGTCCCACAATGGGCTCATAGCAATATTGAGCACCAAACTCATATCCTCCAATACCAACAATCAAATCCACGATCAATATCAATAATCAATTTCACAAAACAAAATGCATGATCTTTGTAAACTTCTTTCATCAAACTGAACACATTTCACAAGACATTCCTCACATCATTTCATGATTCTTCATAAAACAAATTCACAAATCGCTATTTATCACCTTTTGATACATCTTCATATAATTTTTTTAAAAATGCCTTTCATAAAGCTTTCCGCAAACCATTCGTAAGAATCAGCTCAAGCTATGTTCAAAATATATTTTGTCCTTTCCAACAAACAAAGGGATAGTAAATGCTCAATTTAGTTGTATGCATCTAATATGCCCTACGCACCACTTTATTTCTTTTCAAAAGAATATCAAATCATATAATACTTATTTTACTCATAATATATCATCCTATCATTTTCAAGACATGGATTTTACAAAACCAAAAAAGATATAGCACCACTCACCTTGGAATGCCTACAATCAAATAACAAAAGTTACTTCAATCATTGAACTCGTGATCCTATCAACTAAGCGAGAAGCAACTTTAAAATCGAGTAACATACCACCTCAACTATGAAACGATTACACTTACTCTAGATGCTAACAAAACAACTCTTACATGTTAACAAATCCCAAATGATTATTCAAGCCGTTCACAACATAAAACTCGAGTGCCGAACTTGGTCACGCCATAACTCTCTTCACGGAATCCCATTCCAAATGTACTTATAGTAAATAAAAATCTTTTCAACGTACAACAAAAACCCAAACTTGACCGACTCAAAATTGAGTGGAAAACCAACAAAATATGGCCCCAAAATCTCTAGATGCGCATTGTTCATCGCACGTAGGAAACTTTAAAATTTTGTTTCAGGCAAATCCTAAGCTCAAAACAAGTTTTGTATAATCCTACGGCTCCATCCATAAAATCCTACAACTCCACAACACCCTAAATTATCATTTTCATGAAATTTTATAGCTCAACAACTCAAAAATTGAGCTTCATAGCTTCAACCTCACACAATTCAAATTAAAAGGCCTAATCTCAAAAACTAGTATGATTAAAAGAACAAGAGGCGTGAGCACTTACTGAGCATTGCACTACGCAATTGAGTTGGCTTGGCAAGACATCCATGGCGAGTGCTCTTCTTTCTTCCTTCTTCTTGTTCTTCTTTTTCTTTCTTTCCCCGTCTTTCGGTTCTCTCTTCCCATCTCTTTCTGCAAACTCTAGGTCTTCTTCCCCTCTTATTGACTTTTCAACCTTTCCTTTTCTTTTCTTTATTTTTTGTATCCCGAGTATTACAGGTAAGAACGGAAGGTGCAAGCAAAACTCAGATGATGCTGGGTCATCAGGCCACGAGTTCCCCAAAATATCATCTGAATCAATTGATTGGAAACCTTCCATCCCGTAATTGCCTTGAGGATGAGAAAGGGTACTGCTAGATTGGAAGCTTGATATTAAGGCAGGGGGTGGTTCGGAGGGGGGACCATTCTCATTCACCGTATAGTCCATTTGCCTCGAAGAATGGATCTCTCCCTGAGGAATTGGAACATTCAAGGGCTCTGTAGATATGGGCTTCTGTGCAGCGAGATGAACACTTTCATCAGCCGAAAGCTTCATAGCATTTCTAGAATTGGTATTTTGCAACTGTACTGGCAATGCCAAAGCAGTTGCACCATCATGTCCTGGAGAAAGAACTAAAACATTAATGTGGATAGTAAACAGACGTCGACGTGAGTTCAGGTGTACATTCTTGTAAAGAATTTTAGAATGACCATTTATGAGTGTTTACCATAATGGAAAGTTCTACTGATTTTTTTTCCTTAACCTACACACCTCTTTAATTTTTCTTGCCACTGGTCTTTGTTATCTTTTAGGTGCTTCAATTGATGAGGCCCTTTTCAATTCTTGACATGTAAGTTTAACAAATCAACCTTCTTTTCTAACATATGATCTTCCGGTCACCATTTGATGGAAATGCACGTATAAACACATAGCTGTGTGTTTATTCCATCTATTCATGTCTAAATAGTGACAGCAATATCTTGTCAATATCCACTTAGCATCACCAAAGTGAAGTGTTCATGAGTATCTGCCCTCCACCTCCCCCCAATCCCCCACTCAAGATGGTACCTGTTACCACCTAGTTTTTTTAGTTGCTTTTTAATTGCTTGGACAGAGCCCATAGATCCATACGTATATGTACATACATACATGGCCGAATGAATAGAGCGAATTCAATGAGGCTCATTTTGTAACAACCACAGTTTACGGAACATATCTTTTCATGTACAATTAGCATTGGATATTGACTGTTCTCCACATTGTATGTCCTTATAGGTCATTTTGATACTTCAACTCTTAAATCTTTCATGTCCAAATTGAAGTCGCACCTCTTAAATTGAACCCTGATAAATTACTGCTTTTGGTAGTAACTGGTAATAACCTCCTCTTCTTGGTTCTTCATCATTGGTAAAAACTATTTCTGAGCATTTTCGGTTGCATCTAGTGACAAACTGAAGCCGAACTTGCAAATAGGAATCTTTTACGTATCGCTTCTATGTCAGTGCCAAAGAGGGAGCAAATTTAGTAAAATTTCCTTGGATTAGAGTTTATTTGAAGCGTGGCTGGACAAATAAACTTTTCATGTTATGTGGAACCCAAATCTTAAGGATCTGGAACGCATTGGTTTAATTTATCAAAGCTCAAAAATCAAGTGGAAAGTCCTATATTCATCGCTATTTCCCTGGCCACATCTTTGCATGTGCTTAGAGGAAGAGAAAATATTGTGCTTTAGAGCACGTACCTTCAGCAGTCAAGCCCACATTTGCCAGAGTAGCTTCTGAACCACCTGCAGCAGCCCAGACTCGTCGAGCCAAATTACTTTGAACAGGGGTGAGATTTTCAATTTGTCCTTCAATTACTTTACATGGAATGGAGCTCGAGCTCTCCTTTTGCATTGAAGGGGAAAAGGTCTCACCGTTGAACTCCAAAACATCATTCTTGTTACCAAGGGCCTTTTTCACGATTGTATCTCCATGTTCCTGGAAGGAAAATCACTTGGTATATCACTCAAGTTGGACTAATTGAAGTATTTATCTCCACTGTTGAAGGTACAGGCTCTGCTTCAATCAACACATCTTTTTTCGGCAGGTGATGTTGCATTCCAATGAATGAACTTGTACTCAGAGTAAGTACGTAAGTGCAGCACAAAGAAAGAAGAATAAAAGGAACATCAAAAGAAACTCAATTCACTTTACGCCTATTGCGCCCATTTCTCCACCACAAAAAGTTCAGGTGCTCCAAAGATGTTATGGAGAAATAGAACACCCGTCAACTTGTATTGTGCAAGTAATAAAGATCTTCATAGCGTTATACTTGGAAAGTGATGGTTGCAACGTGAACATGTCCATCGCTCAAATGACACTGCCATGATAGTGCCTCACATTTTCATGGATGACGCTCTCCAAGTCTCATGGTTTTTTTATAATTTTAACTGCAGAGTATAGAGGGCCACTTCGATTCACAAGGTCACTATCCTCAACTTTGCATTGCAACGAGCAAAAACTCAAATCAATCTATCAACAAAAAGTCTCAACTATGAATCTAGAAAAAAGCATCTAGATTTTCTTTTAATTCTCTCCACAGGCACTTCATATTACTTTACTGATAAAAAACCAAAAACGAAAGCATCTAGATGTCCAACCAACTCCCCGTTTCAAGTTTCCATATGTCTGATCACTACTAAAACCTATTAAGCCACAAAGCTACGAGTAAACATCAAATTGCAAATTACATGGATAATGTGGGACAAATTATATCAATTAAGCATGATGGTATGAAGCACATAAACTGGCTTGACAAAACTTCGTAGGAACTCCTAGTTACTTACCAGATCATCAGCAGAAAGTCCATCAGAAGCACAATATACTCTATCTTTGATTAGGCCAATTAGCTGATGATCAGTGTTGAATACAGCACCATGCTTCTTCGTGCCATCAGTATAGTACAAATAAAGTTTCCAATTTATCTTGCAACTCCTTGCATGATTTTCAAGGGTATCCCAGTTCGTCGAATTTGGGCTCATTCCAAGAATCTACAATGAGTGAACACGCAAGACTTACATTAGGGGTAGTCAATCAAACCCTAATTGAGAATCATTTAGTAAGTGCATACCTCTTTCAGTTTCATGGGGTCCGTAAACAATTGAAGTAGAAAGTCCCCCACTTTATGTATTCCAACTTCACTCAGTTTTCGGTGATATTTCCCATCCTTGGCAATCATCTTCAACCTCCAGATCTCATCCTCGAATGCAGGTATATCATGTTTCTTGGATGCTGTAAATGGACAGAAAAAATACAGTAAGGTTCCAATCACTATTAGATTGACGAGTGGAAACGAACTTCTGTAGGCATGCAGATTAGGGGTGATCGGGTCCAGGGTGGGTAGAGTCTAGACCTGGACCCTGTACTTGACCCTGTTTTAACCGGTTTCCCTTTTCTGGACCATATACCTGACCCTGTTTGTATTAGAAACTGTACCCAACCCACCCTGTTTTTCCAATCCAATTTCAGGGTCAACCCTGTTTTCATTGGAACCTATTTTGCAATCTCTTGATATCCTATACGACTTTGTATGTTATATTAATACGCAAGAAAATAATATAATTCTCATAATTTGTATTGAAACATTAAGCACTTATAATAAATAAATACATGAACTTTTTGACTAAATAAAAAATTAAGGATTCATAGGGCTAATTATAATAAATAAAATCATAAGGCAAATGATTAGTAACAAACATGGGTTTAATATTAGTTTTATTCTCACAACTACTACATGAAGTTATTCATTTATGCAGGCATAACTCCTACAAAAGAGAAATTAGGCGAGCTAATCCATGTGATACACAAGAACTTGGCAGGGACGAACATCGTCCATCCATCAGATAGTGCGAGAGGGAGGTGATGAGGGAGGGAAGCAAGTGAGGAAGAGGAATGACAAAGGAGGAGTGCCGTGCGTGTTTCAGAGAGCCAAGAGGAAAAACATTGTGTGATTGCGGAAGTAAGAATAGAAATCGAGAGAAAAAAAAAGGGTTTTGAATCTTTACTTCCAAAACCGATCTGGGAACCGATTCCAAAACCGGTCCGGAATCGGTTTCCAGTGGGTAATAACTCGGGACTTGTTCCCAGACTGATTTAAACCGGTTCCCAACCTTGTTTTCCGGGTGGGCCGGTCCGGGAACTGGGTATACCCGGTCCGGTTGCACACCCCTAGTGCAGACTCTCTCCTGAAATTGATCCAAAGTGTCAACGTTTGCTAATGACAAAGAAGCTGATCGTTTTTTTATCAGAACTTTTGTTGGAGAAGTAAAAGGTTAGTAGGAAATGAAGCTCTCAATTAAAAAAATGGGTTAATACCTTAAAATATTCCAAACTGGTACACCTATGACAAATTTACCCATAACTATTTTTTTGACTACCAAACATCCCAAACTGGTATATCTTTAACAAATATATCACAAATTGGTACACTTATAACAAATTTACCTTCCATTAATTTTCGTTAAATTTTACTGTCAAATTATTAAGTTAAATGACACATGGTAGTTGACTGGTATACCAATTTGGGATTTTACGCTCCGTTTGTCATAGTTTACAATTTTTGTGATTTTTTTGTGGTATTAATTCAATTTAACGGATGGTATATTTATCACAAATTTACCTTGGCGGTTTTTTGCGGTCAAATAAATTAGTTTAGGGTAAACTTGTCATAAATGTACCAGTTTAAGGTTTTTTATGGTTAGTCGAGATAAATTTTTCACAAATGTACCGGTTTGAGGTTTTTCATGGTAAAAAAAATAGTTCGGGATAAATTTGTCATAAGTATAGTAGTTTGGGGTTTTTCATGGTATTGACCCAAAATTGAATACAAGATATCCAAAACCATGCTTATGGTCACTCATAAAGGAAGGACAAGGTTTCTATGTACTGTAACGAACTACGAAAGACTTACATTCTCCTCTATGTTCTTTGACACGGAAGGCATCTGTTTTGGCTTCTCTGATTCGCGTATTCCCACAATAACCCGATGCCTTCTTAAGCCCTATCCTAAATCTTTTACTCCTATTCCAGCTAGAATTGTCAGTAAATGTCAGTTCTCCCAGCTCCCCAACACCTGCATTGAGCGTCACTTGGAGATCCCCCGTCAAAAGCAGCCCCTTTTGTTGACGCTCTTTAACCACGAAGTTCTCGAACTCTTCATGAGCCCAGTCATCCTCATCATCTTTGTTGAAGTCACCTTCAAGCACGACGACGTCCAACTTAATGGAGGATTCCAGGCCTGATGTAACAACATCCCCTGTATTCGCATCGATCAATGCAACAGAAATGCGAGCACCCCCAGCTCCTCGTAGTTTCCTTCCAGTAAACAGAGGATCTGACAGTTTGGTTTGAAATTGAAGCTGTAAATTCCTCACATCATTTTTTCCTATAGATCTAGCACCAACCCTGCATTCTCTCCGGCAGCCAACCGATAGAAATAAGAACAGGTATAGAAGCAGAAAAACTGGAAAAGTAATGACGCAGAGAGACAAACCTGCCAAATATCTCACTTGGACAAGTCTTGCTGCCAGGTAAAGTACAAGGATAAATAAGTGCATAGTCTCAGAGAGTATAACAATGCAATTTTTTTAAGAAATAAAACTGAACAAAATTAAATGCTGTACTGCTCTCAAGCTACAAATAATTATGTTCTAAATTGGAGCATTGACAATTTGGCGCAAGACCTAGTCATTCTGGCCGGACTTTCACTGAGCTCTGATTGCTTGCTTTGGGGTGTTAGTGGTAAGTCGGACAATTATTCCCCAAAAAATCAACAATGCATAACCGGTCAATACTACACATAAAGCTTTTCTCAATTGTCATCATGAGGGAAGTGCATTCTTACCTTCCAAGGTGGGGAGATTGAATAATTGCAAGCTCCACCAGTTCCTTCTGTCCAATGTACCAACAGAAGAATTGCCAAAATTAAAAATACATCAAAAAAATGAAGCAGAAGTTTATACAAAACAATTCATTCGTTCAATAGGAGTTGAAAATTATATCATTTATTCTCAAAAGCAACTTATCGAACACCTTATTGAGCTAAGTTCTTCAGGCACATTTGAAATCAGAGTGTCCATCAAATAACAGTTTTATACATAGCTTATATGAAAAACTTGTTTCATTCCAAGTCTATGCAAAAATTTACATGTGCTTTAGAATGGTTATGATTCAGCTTTAGGTAATGAGGCCACAGTTGCAGATGTTATTAAGGCAAATGAATGGAGACAGCCTCCAGCAAGGTCTGATGATCTGCTTGAAACTTAGATGGCTTTGTGCGGGTTGATTTCTCCATATTCTGGCTCTGTAGACAAAGTGGTATCCACTGGATCATCTAGGGGTTCTTTCTCTGTAAACGAGGCTTGGAAACTAGTGAGGAAATGTGGGAACAAAGTGACTTAGCACACATTGGACAGGATAAAACGTGGTGCGATATTTATAGCACTTGTGTGCTATGCTGACAACATGAAGAATCTTGAATGCACTACTAGTATTCGCAAAGCGGATTTTGGTAACAAGGTTAGAGCTGCTCTTGTGTCCTAGATCTGCAAGTGACTGGAAGGATGAGTTTACTTGGGCCTTGCAGAAATGAAGGACAATAGTGTGAAGGTACTGGTGAGGACATTAGCCTCGAATGCAACAATTTATTATCTCTAGCGAGAGAGTAACTTAGTGAAGTATGAACAGGTGTCCCCTCTAGCTTCTTGTGCTCTTGATGCAGTTGTTTTTTTAGATTTCCCTGTAGAAGTCCCTTTAGATGATTCAGGAAAGAGATGAGACAATTACTGCTGATGTTAAGTGTTTGTGTAGAAATTGGAAGTTCATGTTGACTAACTTTACTGTAATCTGGTGGTGTGCTTTTGAGTTTTCATCTTGTTTTTGTGGGTAGCATTTTGCTATTGGTACTGGAAGTGTAGATGCATGAGACTATGATGTAATCTTGTCATTTGGTGCGTGGTACCATTAGATTGAAAGTCAACTTGATGAATTAATTTCGAAATATAAGGCTTTCTAACATGTTGTTCAAAAGGATCTCTCGTTCTTCTGATCAAGCAGGAAGGAAGTCTGCCTGGGTAATCAGACAGTGGTGAATGAACGACCGTTGCTCAATGGTTTAAAATTACTCGAGTGATGACAGATTAATCAACCACCAAAAGTTCACATCAATGGGAAGGTTCGGCACCTTGACATCGGCTGAATATGTGGTACACTATGCCGTAATGGACTTGTATGGGATGTAGTCCTCCCATGTTTTTCTTTCCACAGGTTATGCAATAAAATGAATGTTTGCTTGTAAGAGAAAAAAGTTGTGCAAAGTTCATGCTCAATAGATGCCGTTCAAACAGTAAACATAAATCAATTATCTAGCAACGGATTTGTAGGTCAATAAGTTCATTCAATCAATTATTGACATGCACAGAAAAAAAAAATCATATCTTTAATGTTGATGGAGACATGCTTGAGAAAAGTGCAAATTTTATAAATTCTGTTTGTCTTACCAGTTTCTGAAAAGAATTCTCCATTGAATGAATCCAGTGCAGTATATCTTTGAGAGCATTCCCTGTACTACTACACCATGAAATTAACACCATAAGCAACTGCTGTCCTGTGGACTTATTCGAAATAAATAGACATGCATCTATATGGAACATATTAGTTACTTGTACAAATGAATGTCAGACCTCATTACCGTGTAAAAAGATAGATATCAGACTCATCAAATGCATTCCCTTAATCTAAGGTGCCACAGAAAATTCAATGTAAAGCTGGTCCATATGGTACTTACAGAAGCACGTAAAGTTAATTAGCAGCTATCAGTAAATGCACCGTCCTTTTAGTGATTAACAGAAAAATGTATGTGCAGGTAGATGATACTCGATGACTTTTTTAGTTGGCGAGACAATACACGTGGAATTCTACTGGAGGAATCAACTGTTGTGGAAAAGATACTACCAACAAACCAAATGAAATATATTTACCTTTGACAATATTCGGCTGAGTGAGATTTTGCAGGTTCTGGCTCTTCTCCGCACTGTCCAGCGAAGAGCAATAGCAAAGAATTACATTGCAAGAAAAATCTGTGACGTATTCATCCCATTCAATCCTTCTACGTGCAAATTGAAATTGTCATAGACCACATTTTCCAAGATTCAAGGAGACATTTATATCCAGGGCACTTCACTGAAAATTTGTGTCTTTTCATGATCCATCTTTACAAAACAACATGAAAAACCTAAATCATGTTCTTAGTGCAATTCCTTCACATGAAAAGCCTAGAACGGTCAGCAAGCCATTTTTACCACTCAAACGAGACTTCCCTTTACATCTCACCGCAATTTCTAATGCGGATTTCTATCAGGAAACTGACTAGAAGGTCAGAAATGATCCAACCGCTTCTAATTAACGAGATCAGCAATTGAAATACAATGAAGACTGTCCAAGCTGGCTACTTTACTCATCTTACCACTCTCTGGGCATCCTCCTCCGTCGAGCAGCTCCCCAGCACGAGATTCCTCTTGGATCCGTTCCATGGTTGACTGTGTGAAGATCAGCACAAAAACACAAGCAAGATAGGATAATTTGGCAAACAGGACAGCAAAGCAACCAGATGACGATAGCAGCTCGCTTACTAGGTAAAAGCCTTAATAGAGTTTTATTTAAATAAGAAGGAAATACTGCGATTGGCTAACACAAATTCGCATAACAGATTCGAGAAGACGCCATTTGGAGCCTTTAAGATGCGTTTAATAACATTTTTGTTTCAAGAAACAATTTCTTTTCAAAACTAGTTTTTTTTTTCGATTTCTATTACCTAGAACAATTTTTAAGTAGAAAATGCGTTAACTACATAAAATTTATATTATTGGAATAGAAAAAGAGTAGGAATGCGTTTAGTACGATCCACAATTTTTTTTTATAACATAAAATTTCTTTTAATATTTTCATAATTTTTTAGATTTTGTTTTTCCCTCTCTTCTTCTTGCTTCTCCTCCAGCCAGTGGCTGGGGCAAGGAAGAAGTTACTTTTTATAGAAAATGACTTATATATAAAAATTATTCTCGGGAACAAGAACTTACTTTTTTTTTTTCTACTTCTTGTTTCCGTTTTAAATTTATTCTCTAGATCTGATGAATAAAAAAATTAATTGACCTTATCAAACAGATTTGTGTTCTTATTTTGTTTTGAGAAACAAAGGAACAGAAATTAAGAGATATAGGAATGTAATCAAACGCAGTATTAATAGTTCACATTGAAGTCATAGCACAAACCCAAAAACAAAAAACTGAACGAAAGCGATTTGGAACGGTCATGAGGCAAAAGCTAATCAATGTCATACTTCGACGCACGCTTTGCCACGCTACTCATTTCAAGAACCTTCAACTCGAGAACCCTTCAAAGGATTTCCCGCAAGTAAAGCTAAAAACTAACAAACGATCATCAAACTTACTCGGTTGGAGCGAAGCGTGGCCTCTTGGGTTGACTTCGTTGACCTGAAGAAGAGGAGGCCGAAGCTCTCTTCGCCATGGACGCGACCTTTCTGTTCTTATGTGGAGCTTATCAAGAATAGGGAAAGTGTCTGAATCTTGGGCAACGTTTGGTAGCCGAAAGAAAGTGGCAGAGAAAGGAATCAGACGGGGCAGTTTTATCGACGAACTCGAACTCGAAGGTGATGAGATGACCTTCGTCACGAAGGAAAATGCTTGGCTCGCGCTACGTCAATCAAGAAAAAAGACGGTCAAACATCAGCCAAGCGTTTTCCATCTTCAAAGAGGGAGACTTGGTTAACAAGTTTTTTATTTTTATTATATAATAATGCATTTTCCATATAAAAAAAACAATTTTCTTGTCTTATTTAAAGAAAAAAATCAAAGTGATAATATTCAAATAATAAGAAATATATGAAAAACTCAATTGCAACTTTTAAAATAGTATATATTATTCTCCAGATAAAGAAAATTGACCAAGAATTTCTTTTTATTTTTATTTTAACTTTAGCTTTGACTCGTGTGATCCTTAGATTGATTTTGTAATATTTTAGGTCCTTGTACATCATCTATGAGATTTGGATCAACGGAGAAATCTTTTTCTCTACTAATTTTTTTCTTTACTTCATTTGTTTCATGCACAATGGATATCTAGTCTTAATTTTAGGTTACTAAAGAGTCCTTCTAGACCAATTTAATTTGAGCAAAATGAATAAGAAGCCATTTCATTGCACAATGATTTCGTTATTAGTTGCAAAGCCAACATTTTAAGTCTTTTTCATCTTTTCAAATTTAATAGATCTATATAATGATATTAACAGTTTCTTTTTAATAAGTGATAATATTTTCAACTTCTAATTATTTATTTTTCGATATCAAATTTAATTTTATAATACTGAAATGTTTTATTGTTGCTAAATGTGATATGTAAATATATCTTGTTTAATATTCTTGTAAAATCATGACAACACCATTTTACAATTTGGTTAATATCAAGAAAAATTTCAAATTGGAACATTTGTAATAAATTTATCCCAAACTAATTATTTTTTTTTATCATCAAAAACTCAAAATTGATACATTTGTGATAAATATACCATTCATTAAATTGAATTAATACAACAAAAAATCACAAAACTGATACAATTATGATAAATAGAGGGTAAAATCCCAAACTAATACATAAGTCAACTAATGCGTATCATCTAACCTATGAAGCACGGACACGTTGTCCATGCTTCCGTGTCGTGTCCGACACGTGTCGGAGCGTGTCAGACACGTCGACATGGTCGGACACGCGGTCATCGACACGCGTGTCGGATTTTTCGACACTAATGGAGGGTGGAGGCGAGGGAGGGCGACACGCGTGTCGGCGCGTGTCCGGAAGACTAATGGAGGGTGGACGGCGAGGGAAAGGGCGAGAGGAGAGAGAAGGCAAACGAGCGCCGGTGAGACGAAGCCACGAACGGACCACCGCGACGGCGAGAGACGAGAGAGAGCGGTGAGGGCCGCCGCTGTTGCGATGGATCGGCGACGAGAGGAAGAGGAGAGGAGGGAAGGGGGTCGTCCGGTGAGCGGCAAGGAGGAAAGGAAAAGGAGGGCTCGGCGGCTTAGGGTTTTTCATAAAAGAAATCCAAAAAAAATAAGAAAGGAGGTCCGAATCGTCTGATGGCGTGAGAGAGGGGGGGGGGTGGGGAGTGACAGTTCACCTGTCACTGTCAAGTGGGGGAGGGAAAAAGTTAAAATAAACGTGGGGTGGAGGGAAAAGTACGAACGAAAGAAGGGGTGAATTTCGGGGATTGTTTTTTAACCGGAAAATTAAATAAATAAAATTAAAAAATGATTTCGAAAAATAAAAATATTAAATTTTGAATAATGATAAATTTTGGTTATTGTAGAAAATCTTGGATTTATTTAAATAAATTGATTCTAATTTCTTATTAATTATTAGTTTCATCGATAATTTTTGTTAAAATTAAAAAAATGTTTCGCATTAATTATGAATATATCTTTCGAATTTCAAATGAATTGATTTGTTAATATTATTAGTGTAAATTTATTATAGGCTCTTTTTTAAAATTAATTAATTATTTATGAATTTGAATCAAATTAATTAAAAATAAAAATATTCATTTAATATACAACGTGTCGCAACGTGTCGGAATGTCGATTTTTTAGAAATGACGTGTCGGACGTGTCGTGTCGTGTCGGACACTCGTGTCGTGTCGCGTGTCGGTACTACATAGCATCTAACTAAGCAATTTGATAATAAAATTTAATAAAAATTAATATAGGGTAAATTTGTCATAAGTGTTCTAGCTTATGGTAAATTTATGATTTTTTGTAGTAGAAAAATTAGTTTATGGTAAATTTGTTATAAATTTAACAATTTAGAATTTTTTGTGATATTAACTCTTTATGATTATACTTACAATAATGCCAAATCTTTTTGACACACTTCAAATAAAAATCCAGTGTTTCATGAAACTATATATTCCTTAAAAATTAGAAATTTATCTGTAGGTGACGGAAAAGCACGGATGAAATGTTCAACGCAGTAAACTATTTTCCTATTTTATGAGGAGGAATAATTTCAAAATCAAAATTGAGAGAGAGAATGCTTGTGGAGAACTTTCTCGGTAGTAGAGTGATTAAATTAAAAGATTTGCAAACCAAAGCAAGCGAAGTGGGGTCAACAACAGACCAAAAAAAAAAGGTGGGGTCAACATCAAAGGCTTTCTTGGGATTCAAGCTTACTCCTCATGCGCACTCGTATCAAGCTTTTTCGTGCTTGGTCACGGAGGGAATGAGCCAAAAGTCGCTCAATGATAGCCAGTAGCACGACAATCACATTAATAAGATTTCCTCTCAGGTGACTTGCCTCAGCGGAAGAAGCATCTCCATCCATCCATCGCTCTCTTCTTGTCTCGTCGTCATGGCGATCGAACTTGGTCTCTCACTGACTCGAATCTCCTCGCAAAGTCTGGACTGGCTGTTGTCGTTGCCGTCGTGTGTACGCCCACTTGCGTGTCCCAGAGAGAGAGAGAGAGAGAGAGAGAGAGAGGAGGATAAAATATAGACAGTGGCGTGACCGGGTGATTTTCCGGGAAAATCAGGTCCTGGTAATTTTCCTGGAAAATGCTACACGCCGCTTCCGCATTTTCGGCTTTCATATGATTTCACGCCTCGTGAGACGGGCGCAACGACCGAAAAACCAGCGTGTTCAGTTGCCTAGAAACTACCATCTACTCCCACTGCCAAAAAAAAAAAAAACAAAAAAACGCTTTGGTCGAACCGGGAACCGGGAAATGGCAAATGGTTTAAAGGCCTTTTGGATTGTTGGATCGGACCTTAGATGAGCATAAGCCGGCGGATGATTGGACTCATACAAGAATTCGGTTTGTTTGATGACTAAATTAATGGGGATAAAGCATAAGCTAAAACTTGTCGGATGATTGACTAAAACATAAAAAATTTCAGCTAAAATTTGTTTTTAATTTTTTAACACCATTTTTTAATGGAAAATACTAACGTGGCAATTTAAATGAATTTTTATTTTCCATGTGGCTTTTTAAAATTATTTTTTTATTCAAATTAGATTGAAAAACTAGAAAAGAAAAGCTATAATTTATTTCAAAAACAAAATAGTTTAAAAAAAAAAAAAATGGCAGGTATTTTTGTCACCATCGCCCATCGTCGAAGGGGTCGGCGACTAGGGCGGTGACGGTTGCCGGCCTTGGGTGGGGGTGGCGGGCCCTCGCCGCCCTAGATGAGGGCCGGCGGCCCTGCCAAGCACGAGTGAGAGTGCCCGGATTGGGCAAACCATCGCCCACCTTAGGCGAGGCCTCCAACTGTCCTTGGGGCCGGTGAGGCTTGTCACATCTAGGCGAGGTGAGGGTTGCCGACCCTTGCTTGGGGCCGGTGAGGGTTGGCCACCCCCCACCCCCAATCGTTGTATTTGAAAGGTGGCAAACTTTTTTTTTTTTTTTTGAATGTTTTGTTTTTAAAATTTTAGTTTGTTTGATGATTAAATTAAGTGCCAAAAAATTTAAAATTCAATGCAAGTACATAACTTTGATATAGTGCTTATTTAAGTGTCATAAGTTTTTTTTTTTTTTAAGTTCACATAAATGCAATTAGCAATTTGCCATTTATCATAACTTTTTTTTTTTTCTAAAAATTCGATGCAATTAGCAATTTGCCGTTGAAAAATCATGCCCGTCTTACATGGTTTTGCCGATATTAAAGTGGATAATTTTAAAATAATTTTTTTAATTATCTTTAAATTTTTTGATTTTTTTTTTAGTTTTTAATTTTTTTTTTGCCCCTTTTTAGGGCCAGTGGCCATTGCTTGAGGGCCATCTCACCTTTAGCCGTGAAGGCTCTCACCAAATTTGGGTGACTGTGGGCAAGCCGCCAAGGGCCTTCATCACCAAGGGTGAGGCACCCCTCGCCTAATGTGGGCGAGGGTTTCGTAGTCGATGAGGGTCATTCATGACCTTCACTAGCCTTAGAAAAAGAAAAAAAAAAAAAAAAAAAATAAAAATAAAAATAATAATTCAAAAAGTAAATAAAAAATTTTAAAATTTAAAAAATTTTAAAAAAATCCACTAAGATGATTTATTAGAAATGACACTCAAATGATCTATTTAAGTGAGCGAAACAAAAAAAGTTATGACACACAAGTGAGCGTCTATAAAAATGATGGCACTTGCATTATTCTTCTCCCCGTTGCTGGTGAGGAATAGGAAGACTAGTTTTCTTGTATTGCCATGAAAGGATGCAGAGTATGATTGTTCCCTAAACCATTGAATGCAAAAACTACTTTTTATACCATAACCTTTCAAGAGCCATTTTACATAAGCTTTTCAAGGACTGAGAAAACAAGAGGAGCAGGCCATGAAGACGATAGAACACGATTTGTGCCTGTCACGCAAAACAGCTTCGGCTAAGCTGAACCCTCCATTTATAGCCAGCCCTGCAGAATATACATTGCTTCTTTTTCAGCAGTTACCGTTTGGTAATTCAACATCAATATCAAAGCAACAGTCTGAACGAATGGAGAATATCGAGGGAACTTAACATCATGAATGGTGTATGTGTTCCGAACGACAGCTGTAGATAGCAGCAAACAGGGAAGACTTTATACATTAGACTACATGGATGTGGTGTCAATATCATTAAATAATAAGCACAGAATGCAAGTACACTCTTTTGAATGATATACCTTGCATTCCTTGCATGTGAAAAATCAAAAAACTTTCGAAGAAACATGTTGAAAGAACTGAAGTAGACAGACTCTCTGATGAAAAAATTATTCGCTTGTGAAGGCATTCAAACAAAGCTGTTCTATACACAAATGAATAACATTAAGTAACTAATATGCCCTCATCTAAGAAAAATCCCCATCAATTCCATCACATGGTAAACGGAGAACTATCTTTTCTAACGCAACATTAAGAACGAATCAAATCAAGCCTGGACTTCAACCGGTGGCTGCACCATGATGCCACGTCTCTTCATGACGATCTTTCTGATGAAGAAACCCCACCGCATCACTGCCTTTATCTTGAGCCAGCCAATGACACTTCTGCTGGTACCACTGACAGAACCACCATCATATAATGGGGTCTTAAGGAACTCGATATCGTATAGTGGGCTCTGACTTAAAAGAGCCAACACATAATCCATATCATCTGAAACAAATTGTTGCAAATTTCCCATCGAGTGATTGCCTTCAGGAGGAGCATTCTCATTCCCTGTATGGTGCATTTGGCTTGAATGGATATCTCCCTGAGGAATTAGAACATTCAAGGGGTCTGTAGATATGGGTTGCTGTGCAGCGAGATGACCACTTTCATCAACCGAAAGCTTCATGGCATTTTCAGAATCGGTATTTTGCAACTGTACTTGCAATGCCGAAGCAGTTGCACCATCATGTCCTGGAGAAAGAACTAAAACATTAGTGTGGTTCGTAAACAGAGGCCGACGTGAGCATAGACCTACGTTTTTATAAAGAATTTTACAATGAATGGTTATGAGCTTTTGCTATAATGGAAAGTGCTACTAATGTTTTTTCTTTGCGGGAAGTGCTACTAATTCCACTCCCAAAAAACAAAAAAAGAAAAAAAAAATCCCCCACTTAAGAAGGTACCTGTTTCCACCTAATATTTTTTAGTTGATTTTTAATTGCTTGGACAAAGCCCATACATACATACATACGCACGTACATATATGACCAAATGAATACAGTGTATTGCAACAATCCCAGCTTACAGAATATATCTTTTTGTGTACAATTAGCATTGGATATTGACTGTTCTCCACATTGCATGTCCTTATAGGTCATTTCATACTTCAACTCATATATATCTCGTGATCAAAATGAAGTCGCCTTTGTTAAATTGAACCCTAATTAACTAAGTACTCAATTATTGCCCTTTTGCCTATGAACTGATATCTGCTAGATTATTGCCTTTGGTAGTGATCTGCAATAATCAACTCCTATTGTTTGTTCGTCATCAGTTAAAAACTATTTCTGTGCATTTTTGGTTGCATCTAAAGACACATTAAAGCCTAACTTACAAATGGGAATCCTCTACATATTACTTACAAGTCAGTGCCAAAGAGGGGTCAGAATTGGTAAAATCCCTTGGATGGAAGTTCATTTGAAGGTTAGCTGGACAAATGAACGTCTTCATATTATGTGAACCCAAATAATAAGTAGCTGGAACACATTTATAAAGCTCAACAATAAAGTGGAAAGTGCTATTTTCGTCGTTATTTCACAGGCCACATCTTTGTACGTGCTTAAGGGAAAGAGAGTTTTATGTTTTAGATCACTTACCTTCAGAAATGAAGCCCACATTTTCCGGAGGAGCTTCCGGACCACTTGGAGTGGCTGGAACCGAATTACGCTGAACAGGCGTGAGATTTTCAATTTGTGATACTTGAGATGGAAAAGAGCTTAAGCTTTTCTTCAGCATTGAACCAGAAAAGGTCTCTCCATTAAAATCCGTAACATTGTTCCAGTTATCAAAGGCCTTTTTCACGATTGCATCTACATGTTCCTGGAAGAAAAACACTTGGTTTATCTCTACTATTGAAGGTACACTCTCTGACTTAAAAGTAACAATTTCCTTTTTCAGCAAGTAATGTTGCATTCCCATGGATGAACTTGTATTTAGAAAAAGTACGTAACTGCGGCACAGAGAAAGAAGAATAACAAAACATTGAAAAAAAGCTCAATTCCCTTTACGCCTTTCGCCCCCCATTTCTCCACCACATAAAGTCAGGTGCTTGAAAGACGTAATGGAGAGTACAATCAAGGGAAGGATTGAGAAAGGTCCAGTGAAGAAATAAAACATGTATCCACTTGTATTGTGCAAGAAAATGAGATCTTTAAACTCGAAACTAGTAGTTGCAACGTGAGTGCATTAATCTTTCAAACTAAAACATGATGATGATTTCCTCAGATTTTCATGAATGACATCGAATTAACTGCTGAAAGTGCTCTCTTACAGTTTTTTTGAATAATTTTAACTACAGAGTACAGAAAGCCGTTTAGATATACAAGTTGACTATCCTGAACTTTGCAGTGCGACCAGCGAAAGCTCAAAATCACTCTGTTAATAAAAAGTCACTATTATGGATCTAACAAAAGCATCTAGCTTTTCTTTTTATTCTCTCCAGAGGCACTTCATATTACTTTTACTAACCAAAAAGTAAAAAGAAAAAGAAAAAGCAAAGCATCTGGATGTCCAACCTACTCCTTCAAGTTTCAATATCTCTGATCAGTTCTGACACCTTAAGGCCACACAGCTATGGGTAAACATCAAATTACTGATTACACAGATAAGATGGGACAAATTATATGAATTCAGCACAACAATGTGTAACGCATGACCTGTCTTGACAAAAATCAGTAGGAACTCGCTACTTACCTTCTCTTGGGCAGAAAGTCGATGAGTAGCACAATATGCCCTGTCTTTGATTGCACCAATCAGTTGACCATCAATGTTGAATACAGCACCATGCTTCCTCATGTCATCAGAATAGTACCAATAAAGTTTCCAATTTGTTTCGCAAGTCTTTGCATGATGTATCAGGATATCCCAGTTCTTCAATGTTAAGCTCTTTCCAAGAATCTATGATGAGTGAACACACAAGACTTGAATTCTTGGTAGTCAATCGAACCCTAATTGAAAATCATTAGCAAAAAGTGCTTACCTCTTTCAGTTTGTTGGAGTCTGTAAACAGTTGCAGTAGAAAGTCCTCCACTTTATCTATTCCGACATCACTCAGTTTTTGGTGATATTTTCCATCTTTGGCAATCGTCTCCAACCTCCAGACTGCGTCCTCAGGTGCAGGTGGATAATGTTTCTTGGATACTGTAAAATGAAGAGATTTACAGTAAGATTCCTGTCACGTTAGATTGATGAGCAGAAGCAAAATATTGATGGGTGTGCAGACTCTCTCCTGAAACTGATCCAAAGTGTCAACATTTGCTAATGACAAAGAAGAAGCTGGTAGTTTCTTATTCATCAGAATTTTCATTCAAGATGTAAAGGTCTATACAAAATGAAGCTCTCGCAAAAAAGATTGAAGACTATGGATGTCCAAAACCATGTTAAGTGTCAGTCATAGATGACAGGGTTTATATACAGTAAAGGACAATGAAGGACCTACATTCTCCTCTATGTTCCTCGACACGGAAGGCATTTGTTTTTCCTTCTCGGATTCGTGTATTCTCACCATAACCTGATGCCACCTTAAGCCCTATCCTGAATCTTTTACTCCTAGTCCAGCTGGAATTGTCAGTAAATATCAGTTCTCCCAGCTCCCCAACACCTCCTTTGAGCGTCACTAGGAGATTTCCTGTCAAAAGCAGCCCCTTTCCTTCACGTTCTTTAACTATATACTTCTCAAACACTTCTTGAGCCCAGTTATCCTCATCTTCTTTGTTGAAGTCACCTTCTAGCACGACAACATCCAACTTAATGGAGGATTCAGGGCCTGATGTAATGACATCCCTTGTATTCGCATCAATCAAGGCAACGGAAATGCAGGTGCCACCCTTTCTTTCTAGTTTCTTTCCAGTAAATATAGAAACTGACAGTTTGGTTCGAAATTGAAGCTGTAAGTTCCTCGCATCATTATTTGCTGTAGAATTAGCATTAGCCCTGCATTCCCTCCGGAAAACAACCATTAGAAATAGGGACAGGTAGGAGGGCAGAAATGGATAGGAAATGATAAAGAGAGAAAACTACCAAATATCTCACTTGGACAAGAAAGTGTCAGTCATAGAAAGTGTTTTTTTTTGGTAAAGGTAAGCAATATATTGGGGAGGTCAAACTGTACAAGCAACACGGCTCCAAAAACTTGCACTCAAGATGAACATGCTCATTATGAGTGGAAGGAAGCCGTGGAAAAAGCCAAGCGGCAACAACAAAACGACCAACAAAAAGCCAACGGCAAACAACGCCAGTCAAAAAGCAACCAAGCAACCAACAAGATGCCTATCCAGTCAGACTACAATCAGTGGAAGAGAAGATGTCTAAGAAAGTTTAATAAAGCAAATTTCAAAGAAATAAAATAAAATGCTCACTGCTCTCAAGCTACTAAAATTATGTTCTAAATTGGAGCATGGACACTCTGGTGCATGACAGAGTCATTGTGGCCTCACATTCACTGAGCTCTAGCTGCTTGCTGTAGAGCGGTAGTGGTCGGTCAAAAATTTTTCCCCCAAAACATCAGCAATGCATAACTGTCAATACTACGCAGAAAGCCTTTCTCAATTGGCATCACAAGGGAAGTGCATTCATACCTTTTGACATGGGAAGAGTGAATGATTGCAAGCTCCACTGCTTCCTTCTGTTCAATACCGCCAACAGAAGAATTGCCAAAGATGAAGACATCAAAAAAATGAAGCAGTAGCTCATGCAAAAACAATCCATTCCATCCAAATGAGTTGAAAAGCCTGTTATATCATTTGTTCTTAAAAGCAACTTATGGAACACCTTATTGAGCTAAGTTGTTTTGGCACATTTGAAATCACAGTGTTCATCAAACAGCAGTTGTGTACATAAACAATCCTAAGCATTTCCATTTTCCCATTTCATTCCTTGTCCATGCAAAAATTTGCATGTGCTTGAGAATGGTTATGATTCAGCTTTAGGCAACAAGGCCACAGCTGCAGAGGCAATTGAGGCAAATGAATGGAGATGGACTCCGGCAAAGTCTGATGATCTTCTTGAACCTCAGATGGCTTTGTGCGGGTTGATTTCTCCATATTCTGGCTTTATAGAAAAGGTGGTATTCACTGGATCATCTACAGGCTCTTTCTCTGTAAAGGAGGCTTGGAAGCTAGTGAAGAAATGTGGGAACAAAGTGAATTAGCTTATGCCCATATGGTTTAAGCCTAATGTGCCAAAATATGGCTTAATAACTTGGCTGCTGATTCATAATAGGTTGCATGCATTGGATAGGATGAAACTTGGTGTGATATTGATAGCATTTGTGTGCTATGCTGACAACGTGAAGAATCTTACATGCACTAGTTCTTTTGTGTGTATTCTCAAAGCAGATTCTGGTAACAAATTTGAAGTTGCTCTCATGTCCTAGACTGCAAGTGACTGGAAGGATGAATTTACTTGGGGCTTGCAGAACATGAAGCACGGTAGTTTGAAGGTATTAGTGAGGAAATTAGCCTGGAATGGAACAATTTATTATTTCTGGAGGGAGAGGAACTTAGTGAAGTATGAAAAGGCGTCCCCCCTAGCTTCTTGTGTCCTTGATTAAATTGTTTTTATTTTTTCTTGTAAAAGTCTCTTTAGAAGCTATGATTCAGGAAAGAAATAAGAAAATTACTGCTGATGTTAAACCTTTGGGTAGAAATTGGAAGTTCAAATTGAATAACTTTGCTGTACTCTGGTGGCATGCTTTTGAGTTTGTGTCTTGTTTTTCTGGGTAGAGTTTTGCTGTTGTTACTGGAAGTGTCGATGTGTGAGACTTGCCATTTGGTGTGCGGTGCCATTAGATTAAAAGTGAACTTGATGAATTAATTTCAAGATATAAGGCTTTCTGACATGTTCTTCAAAAGGATCTCTCGTTCTTCCAATCAAACAGGAAGAAAGCGTGCCTTAATCAGACGGTGGAAGGGCCGTCATTCAAATGTTTAAAGTTACTCAAGGGATAACAGACTAATCAACCACCAAAAGTTAACATCAATGGGAAGGTTCGGCTCCTTGATGTTGGCTTTATATGCAGTACATTATGCTGTAATGAACTTGAATGGGATGTAGTCATCCCATGTTTTTCTTTCCACAGGTTATGCAATGAAATGAATATTTGCTCATAAAAGAAAACAAATTTGCAAAGTTCATGCTTAATATTTGCCTTTCAACAAGTCAGAATAAACCAATTAGCTAGCAACGTGTTTGTTGGTCAATAAGTTCATTTGATCACTTCACGACATGCAGAAAAACAACTTATATCTTAAGTGTTGATGGAGACATGTTTGAGACAAAGCGGAAACTTTATTAACTGTCTTACCAGTTTCTGAAAAGAATTCTCCATTGAATAAATCCACTGCATTATATTTTTGAGAGCATTCCCAGTGCAACTACACCATAAAAATTGACACCATGAACAACTGCTGTCTTGTGGACTTAATCGTAACAAATCGATAAATATATATATATGGAACATATTAGTTGCATGTACAAATGAATGCCAGACCTAATTACCTTACAAAATGATAGATATCAGACACATCAAAAGCATTCCCTTAATCTAGAGTACCACAGAAAAGTCCATTCAAAGCTGGAATCTGGAATGCATATCTATCTGGTACTTACAGAAGGACGTAAAGTTAATTAGCAGCTATTTCCAAATGCACCGTCCTTTTAGTGATTAGCAGACAGACGTATGTGCAGGTATCACACTTTGCCGAGCAGAATCATGGATGGCATATGATCCTTGGTGATATTTTTAGTTGGCGAGACAATAAACATACAAATTCTACTAGAGGAATCAATTGTTGCGGAAAAGATACCACCAACAAAACAAATGAAATATATTCACCTTTGACAATAGTTGGCTGAGTGAGATTTTGCACATTCCAGCTCTTCTCCACACTGTCCAGAAAAGAGCAATAGCGAAGAATCACATTGCAAGAATCCGTCACATATTCATCACATTTAAGTTTTCATATCACAGGTATCTTTATTGTTCTCCTTCTACATGCAAATTGAAATTGTCATAGACCACATTTTCCAAGATTTAAGGAGACAATTATGTTCAGGGCACTTCACTGAAACTTTGTGTGCTTTCATGATCCATCTATACAAAACGGTATGAAAAACCTAAATCATGTTCTTAGTGGAATTACTTCACAGGAAAAGCCTAGAACAATCAGCAGGTTATTTTTACCACTCAAACTATACTTCTCTATACATCTTGCAGCAAATTCTAATGAGAACTTATTTCAGGAAACTGACTGGAAGTCAGAGATGCATCCAACCGCTTCTTATTGAAGAGATCAGCAATTGAAATACAATGAAGACTGTATTTTCTATGTCCAAGTTGGCTACTTTACTCATCTTACCACTCTCTGGGCATCCTCCTCCTCTGTCAAGCAGCTCCCCAGCACGAGATTCCTCTCAGACACGTTCCATGCTTGACTATGTGAAGATCAGCACAAAAATAGAAGCAAGATAGGATAATATAGCAAACAGGACAGCAAAGTAACCCGATGTCAATAACAGCTCACTAGCGAGGTAAAAACCTTAACAGAGTTTAACTGGAATAAGGAGGAAGTACTGCGATTGGCCAACGCGAAATTGCACAAAAGATTCAAGATGACAACATTTGAGGTCTTTAGTAGCTCGCGCTGAAGCCACAGCACAAACCCACAAACAAGAAACCGAACGAAAGCGATTCGGAACAATCACGAGGCAAAAGCTCATCAATGTCATACTCATTTCAAGAACCTTCAACTCGAGAACCCTTCACCGAATTTCCCTCAAGTAAAGCTAAAAACTAGCACGATCATCGAACTTACTCGGTTGGAGCGACGCAAGGCCTCTTGGGTTGACTTGTTTGACCTGAAGAAGAGGAGGCCGAAGCTCTCTTCGCCATGGACGCGGCCTCTCTGTTCTTCTGTGCAGCTTACAAGAAACGGGGAAAGTGTCTGGAATCTTGGGAGCGCTTCCGGTTGCCGACAGAGAGTAGCAGAGAAAGGAATGAGACAGAAGACAGTTATACCAACGAACTTGAACGGAAAGTGATGACGACCTTCTTAATCATTGGATTTTGTTCGGAATGTCGCGCAAGGCACATGCATTTCCAAGAAAAGTGACCTCATGCGCATTTCGGCGAAACGTGCCGATTTTAGAAATTTGCCTTTTCCCCGATTTACTAATTTGGCCTCCTAACCTTATAAAGGGCGCATTTAGTAACGAATCTGTTCCTAAGAGTAGATTTTGATCAGAAATTATTCTTTTTTATTCTGTTCTCAAGAACAGATCCTAAGCATTTTAAGCCGTTTGGTAATTGTCCAAAATTTCTGATTCCGGAGTAGAATTGAGTTTGGTACCGTATTCATTGATTCTATTCCAAATCAATTTCTTTTAATTTTAAAATAATTTTTTACTTTTTTTTTTTTTTTTTTTTCCTTTTTCTCCTATTCTTCTTCTTCTTCTTATGGCCGGTCATCGACCGGCGACCGATCAAACAAGGGTGGCGACCTCACCGGAGCATCGCCAACCCTCGCGAGGCCGGGCCTCGTTGGCCGAGCCTCGCCGGGGCTAGGTGAGGCCTACCTGGCCACCGGCGGGGCTGGGCGAGCCTCACCGGTGGCTAGGGGAGCCTCATCGGGGCTAGGCGAGGCCCGCTTGGCCACCGGCGGGGCTCAGCGTTGCGAGGCTTGCCTAGCCTCGGTGAGGCGGGCCTCGCCCACTAGCGGCCCGCCCAGCCCTAGCGAGGCCCGCCTGGCCACCGACGAGGCTCAGCCTTGCCAGATTTGGCGAGGCCGAGCCTCGCTGGTGGTTGGGCTTGCCTCCAGCGAGCTCGCCGGACCTCGCCTTGGTCTGGCAAGCCTTCGGCGAGCTTGCCAGGCCAGCGGGCGGTGACCGGTGGCGACGGACAGCGGCGGCAAGTGGTGGTGGACGGCGGTTGCGGGATGGCGGAATGGAAGAAAAAGAAGAGTTGGTTTTGATTCTTAAATTTGTTTTCGAAACAAGAATCAACTGTTTTTTGGTTCTTGATTCCACTCCAAATCTGTTCTCGGGAACAAAAATTTTACCAAACGCGATTATGTTTCAAAACTACTCCCAGGAACAAAATATCAAAATCGGGTACTGTTTGGCACGTTACCAAATAGCCCCTAAGCCGCATGTACAATGTTTTGTGCTTTTTCTTTCTTTCTTTGTTTTTCTTTTGGCTTTTCCCCGCTTTTCCCATTAAATAATTGAACTACTTTTGCATTTAATGCAAGTTTAAGGTAAATCTTTTTAGCATGAAAGGGTGACATACTTGAAGATTAGTTATCTATGCATGTCTTTGACCAAGCGAGAGAACATGTGATTATAACTTATGAATTGAATTAACTAAGATTGACAAATGCATAGTATAATAATTAATTTAGAATATATATATATATATATATATATATGTGTGTGTGTGTGTGTGTGTGTGTGTGTGTGTGTGTAATATATCAAATTGATAATGTGAAAACGATTTATTGCTATGTAATTTGATATATAGATATATCTTGTTTAATATTATTGATGTAAAATTATGATAACACTAGTTTGCAATTCTATTTACAATGATGCTGAATCTTTTTGACATACTTTAAACAAAAATTCAATGTTTCATTAAACTAAAAAAATCCTTAAAAATTAGAAATTTAACTGTAGACGATGGAATTACACGGATAAAATTCATCGATACCGCAAACTATTTTCCTATTTTATGCGGAGGAATAATTTCAAAATCAAAATTGAAGAGAGAGAGAGAATATGTGTGGAGAACTTTCCGAACTTTCTTGGTAGCAGAGTGATTAAGTTAAAAGACTTGCAAACCAATGGGAGCGAAGTTGGGTCAACGACAGACCAAAAAAGTAAAATTTGGGGTTAATGCCAAAGTCTTTCTTGGAGTTCAAGCTTATCCTCATACGCGCTCCTGCGGTGTGTAATGGGGGGCGCGAAAATATTTCGACAGAGTCCCCCAATTTGTTGAAAATTGAAATTGCACCCCTCATCCAGTTAGTGTAGGCTATAAAGAACATTTTCAATCACATTATTAAGATTTTCTCCAAAGGTTGACATTCTACTGCGGTAGAAGCGCCATCCATTGGTACGCACACGTGCGTGTCCCACAGAGAGAGAGAGAGAGAGAGAGAGAGAGAGGGGAAGAAGCGCGTGACTGACACATGTAATTTTCCGGGAAAAATCAGGTCCCTGGTAATTTTCCTGGAAAATGCTGCGTGCTGCTTCCGCACTTTCGGCTTTCGTATGATCTCACGCCTCGTGAGACGCGCGCAACGAGCCAAAAAACCTGGCGTGCTTTACTTGCCAAAGAAATAAAGAAGCTTTGGTCGGAACGGGAAACGGGCAGTGGTTTATAGGCATTTTGGACCGGACCGGATTGAAATACAAATTCTTAGATGAGCATGAGCCGACGGATGATTGGACTCATAGAAGAATTTCAGCTTGTTTAATAACCAAATTAAGTACCGAAAAATTTAAAATTCAGTGCAAGTACCATAATTTTCGCACAGCGCTCATTTAAGCATTATAATCATTTTTTTTTTGTGACCCAGGATCCGCCAGGCCCGCTTTTTGTTTACGCTAATTGGCAACTCACGGCCCATACAGTGTGCGATGCATTCG
Organism: Eucalyptus marginata; assembly: GCA_014182565.1. NCBI lineage: Eukaryota > Viridiplantae > Streptophyta > Magnoliopsida > Myrtales > Myrtaceae > Eucalyptus > Eucalyptus marginata. The sequence goes on along the minus strand of CM024589.1, from coordinate 41,242,400 downwards.
GATCAAGTGTCAATACCTGGAGAGAAGCTAGCACAGGATCCCATCAACTCCCGACTTAAAACGTGTTAGCGGCCGAAACTCTACTTATAAAAGTTACAGCACTTATATTATTCTTTTCCTTATTAAATTAAGTGGAAAGAGAACCCTCCAGGTGCAGTGCACGTGAGGAATAGGAAGACCAGTTTTCTCGTGTTGCCATGAAAGTATGCAGAGTATGATTGTTCCCTGTACCATGGAATGCAAAAAATACTTATACCATCGAAACTGTCCACGAGCCGTTTTACGTAAGCTTTTCAAGGACTGAGGAAACAAGAGGGCGGGCCAGAAAGACGATAGGACACGGTTTGTGCCTGTCATGTAAAACATCTTCGGCTAAGCTGAACCCTCCATTTATAGCCGCTCCATAGCCTTGCAGAATATACTTCTGCTTCTTTTTTAGTAGAAACTAATTTGTAGTTCAACGTCAATATTTAACCAACAGTTTGAATGAAAGGAGAATATTGAGGAAACTTGGCATAATGATTTAATGGTGTATGTGTGCCGAACGACAGCTTTATTGCTTGTGCATAGCAGCAAAAAGGCAAGACTTTATACATTGGACTCGATGGACATGGTGTCAATTTTGATGAATAGTAACCGCAGAATGCAAGTACACTCGTTGATTAATGCACCTTGCATTACTTACATGTGAGAAATCAAAAAACTATTGAAGAAACATGTTGCAAGAATTGGAATAGAGAGATTCTCTGATGAAAAAAATTATTTGCTTGAGAAGGCATTCAAACAAAGTTGTTCAGTACAAAAATGAATAACATTAAGGTCATGTTTGGTAACGTTTTTAATTTCTATTTTTTTTTGTTCTTTTGTTCTCCGAAATAGAAAAAGAATAAAAATACATTTGGTAATGTCGGCTAATTTTAATTCCCGGAATAAAAAATTGGCTAAGGAATAATTTAGAATAGAAACAAGAAGTGGAAACCTACTTTTTTTTTTTTTTTTTTGGTAAAATAAGCAATATATAAATGGGGAAGACCAAAAAGTACAAAACGAACCGGCTTCAGAAACTTGCACTCAAGATGAACATGCTTATTATGAGTGGAAGGAAGCCGAGAAAGAGGCCAAGCGGCAAGAGCAAGAAAAGAAAGGAAAGAGACCTAGACGGCCTGAACAATCACCAAACAAGCACGACGACATGAAGACCAACATTGGTTGGTCTAGAGACGGCTAGTCACCCGAGAGGGAAACGCGCGGAGCAAAGATACTCGGATCCAGGTCCCAGATGTGCTATAGTCTCCTATTCCTGAAGGAATCTTCCACATCCCTTGAAAGAGAGTGCATTATCTTTGACCACTTTGAGGAGAGATTCTCCATGGCCGGAATGGAAAGCGGCTTGTCTCTGAATAGAATATTGTTCCTATTCCTCCAAATGATATGACAGAGAGCGCCAAAAGAAAACCGCGCCATGCTTTTGAAGAAGTCCTTGCCCACAAGAAAGGTTGTGGCCCAAAGGAGATTTTCATCCCAAGATCGGTTCCGCCATGGAAGGTTACATCTGGTTGCCCAAAAGAAAGCCAAACCAACTGTGACCCAACACTCAAAAAATAGATGGTCAATAAAGTCAGGCACCTCCTCACAGAAGGGGCAAAAAGTAGTATCAATCCTGCCATAAGAGAGGAGGAAAGCTTGGGTGGGAAGTCTATGCTTGGCAACAAGCCAAAGGTGAAATTGGTACCTGGGTGTAATGGCATTGTTCCAAATGAAACGATGCCATAAAACTCCGGGCTTCTTCCTCCTAAAAGCCTCCCATGCCGTGGCCACCGTGAACCCCGCCGGATTATCCTTCCAGCAAAAGTAATCTTGGTTAAGAGAGAGGGAGGGGAGGGGAATCTTCCAGACTCCAACATCAACCTTAAAGCCTGCCCATCCTCCTTATAGAGGTCTGCAACTGAAGCCTCTCTAGAAAGGCTAGAGTTATAGATAAACACATTTGAAAAAACCAAATTCAGTGGCTCCCTAGGATGCCAGTTATCAAACTAAAGTGATGTAGAAAGGCCATCCCCAATTCTCCACCAGAAATTGAGCTGGACTTTGCTCTGAGTTGTAAAATTTTCTTCCAAGCCCAAGAGCAATAGGTCGGCTTTTTAATCACCCAAAAGTTCTTCCTTTTAAGGAACGTGGAGTGGATCCACTTGCACCAAAGCGACTCCTTATCCGTGAATAACGTCCAAATGTGCTTCAACATAGAAGCCTTGTTGCAATCACGCAATCTCCGGATCCCCAGACCCCCCTCCTCTATTGGGAGGCAAACATCATCCCAAGCCACCTTGGCTCCTCCTCTGCCCAACTCCGGACCCTTCCAGAGGAATTGTCTGAGTATTCGTTCAATCTGGTTCAACACTCTTGCAGGTAGAACAAACACACTCGCCCAATAAGCCTGGATAGCATGTAGTATTGACCTAATTAGCTGGAGGCGGCCCCGCAAAGGATAAGAACCAGTGTGTCCAAGATCGAACTCTCGCCGTGATGTGGCCAACAAGAGCGGCGCAGTCCACCTTTCGTAGCCTTGATGTGATGATCGAAACTCCCAGGTAACGGACCGGAAGAACCCCCTCAGTGAAGCCAAGGTCAAGTAGAATTTGGTTCTTTAAGGCCGGCGGACCCCCGGCCAAAAATACCTCACTCTTCCTTGCATTCGGGAAAAGACCACTCCAAGAGGAGAACAGCTGAAGACCATCTTTGAAAAGAGTCACGGAGTGCAAGTCAGCTTGGCAAAAGAGAAAGACATCATCTGCAAAAAACAGATGTGAGAGGTTGGTGGATCTACATCTCCAAAAGAATCTAAACTCCAGGTGTAAGGAGCATTTAGTGAGGATCCCCGAGAGCACCTCCATAATCAAAGTAAACAGCTAAGGAAACATGGGATCCCCTTGCCGCAGACCCCTGCCACTTGGAAAGAAACCATGTAACTCCCCATTTAAAGAGATGGAAAACTCCGGTGTCCTCACACAAGTCATGATAAGCCGCACCACAAAAAGGCTAGGAGAACATTCTCAAGAAAGTGCCAATCAACCGTATCATAAGCTTTTCTAAAATCCACCTTAATTGCACATTTCGGTGAGTAAGGTTCCAAGTGAAAGCTGGAAAATAGCTCCTGAGCTAAAAAGGATATTGTCTCTGATCCTTCTACCTTTAACAAACGCTGTTTGGGAAGGATTGACCAGGTCATTAAGCACGGAGGCAACTCGGTTGGCAAGGATCTTGGTTATAAGCTTATAAATGGTGTTACAATAGGCAATAGGCCTGTAATCATTGACAGTAATCGCATTAGGAACCTTTGGTACCAGCACCAAGATGGTGTTATTAATCTCCCTTAAGAGCCTCCCTGAAGTGAAGAAGTCTTTAACGGCAGTCACAACAAGCTGGCCCACAGTATCCCAGTTCTCTCTAAAGAATTCCGTCGTGAACCTATCCGGTCCCGGGGCCTTTTCTCGGGCTAAGGAGAAAAGAGTATCCCGTATCTCAAAATCAGTCACAGGTCGCGCTAAAGTAGTAACCTGCTCATCCCTTAATGACGAGCGGATGACCTTCCGGATCTATTCAAGTGAAGGCATTCCCTGCACCACTCTAGGTGTGAGGAGATCCTGGAAGTACTCAACAAAGTGCTACTGGACCAATTGTGGGTCAATGATGTGGATACCTTGGCTATCCATAACCAAGAGAATTCTATTAGTCATCTGGCTCTTGTTGATGTATTGATGGAAGAACCTGGTGTTCCGATCTCAATCTCTGAGCCATCTAACTCTAGATTTCTGTCGAAAGAAAGACTCCTTGGCCCAAAGGTCCAAGAAAGTGCGGCGCTGAACCTTTTCCAACTCAGCGAGATCCTCACAAGAAGGGTCTTGTTGGAGGCCAATCTGAGTCAACTCTAAAGCCATTCTCGCTTCTGAAGTTCTGGCAGAAATATTGGAGTAGGTGTCCTTGTTTAAGTGCTTGAGCCGGAGTGTAAGAGCTTTGAGCTTGCAAACAAGTCTATACATGGGCACACCCTCCTCGCAAGCCTCCCAAACCTGTTTGACAATAGCATCAAAGTCCGAGTGCTTCATCCAGTAGTCAAAAAACTTGAAAGGCTTCCTGCGAATCATCGGATCAATCACCTTGGCCACCATAGGCGAGTGATCAGAGATCCCAAGAGTGAGGAACGTCGCTTCCGAGTAGGAACTTGGGTCCAACAAGAGTTTACAAGGACTCTGTCTATTTTTCTTGCCTTGCGAAAAGGTCCAGAAGATGTAGACCAAGTGTACCGAAAGCCTACATATCTGAGGTCCTCCAGCTCAACCTGATCTAAACACTATCCAAACTCATCAAAACAAGGGATCCAACTATCAGAACCACCCAGCCTGTCAGAAGGATCCTTAATAGCATTGAAATCGCCCATAATAATCCAAGGCATACTTTGTAAAGCAGCACTCCTGAGGCATTTGGTACGGCCCTAGTTCTTTGTTCTACGGTGCAATTTCTAAAATAAGTCATTTTCTTTTTAAAGTAGTTCGCTGACAAAGCTTCCCGAGACCAGGTGATTGGCAAGAGGAGGGAGAAGAAGGGAGGAAAAAAAAAAAAAAAAAGTAGATAGATCTCATAAAATTATTTAAAAGACTAAATAACATTTTATGTCATAAAAAAATTTAAGGGCCATACCAAATGCATTCATGTTCTTTTTCTATTTATGAAACAAAAAATTTCTACAGTTATCAAACGTGTTCAAATGCTCAGAAACTTATATAGAAAATAGAAAAAAAAAATTATTTCTAAAGAAAAATTGTTCTTGAAAATAAAATATTACCAAACATACCCTAAATAACTAATATAACCTCATCTAAGTAAAGAATCCCATCAATTCCATTAGATAGTAAACAAAGAATCATCCTACCAACGCAACATTAAGAACGAGTCAAATCAAGCCTTGACTAACTACAGCATTTTGACTTCTCTCTTCGTGACCATCTTCCTGACAAAGATACCCAACTGCAATATTGCCTTTATCTTGAGCCAAGCACTAACACCTTTCCTGGTATCTTTAACAAAACCATCACCATATGATGACATCGCACCCCGAAAACTATGGGGATGGGAGTGACATGGCCATTCCTTGAAGAATGTATCCTCAAACCATATTCGAAGTCCACTTCCAAAAATCCCTATCGATAATGCTCTTGTTCTACTAGTTGCTAACCAGAAGACCTAAAAATGTTGGAAAAGAGAAGGGCGAGCAACTACAGCTCAGTAAATAGTACATCTCTAGTCGAGCAACCATTATGCAATATATATATATATATATATATATATATATATTTATAAAGCATTATAAAAAACTCATAATCCAACTAATTAATATACTAATCAAATCATATATGAGGTGTTTCATTTCTATAAGCTTTATATAATTTAAAAAACACTCATTTAAACTATCATCACAATTCAAACATCAATGGTCAAGTTCATTGATTAATTTCTATTGAAAGTCACATCAAAATGGTCCATCCATTGATCCATCTTATAACAAAGCACACATTGATAGTCCATCCATTGACCAATCTTTTGCACACTTGGTGATAAAACGACTAAAATTCTTCCTTTGCTAAGGTCTTCACCTACAAAACCTATGACTCGGCCTTGAAGGATATCCTATACCTGATATGCATACTCACAAGTCCCACAATGGGCTCATAGCAATATTGAGCACCAAACCCATATCCTCCAATACCAACAATCAAATCCACAATCAATATCAATAATCGATTTCACAAAACAAAATGCATGATCTCTGTAAACTTCTTTCATCAAAATGAATACATTTCACAAGACATTCCTCATATCATTTCATGATTCTTCATAAAACAAATTCATAAATCACTATTTATCACCTTTCGATACGTCTTTCATAAAAGGTTCTTCAGAATGTCTTTCATAAAGCTTTCCGTAAAACATTTGGAAGAATTAGCTCAAGCTATGTTCAAAATATATTTTGTCCTTTCCAACAAACAAAGGGGGAGTAAATGCTCAATTTAGTTGTATGCATCCAATATGCCCTAAGCACCACTTTTAGTTCTTTTCTAAAGAATATCAAATCATATAATACTTATTTAACTTATAATATATCATCCTATCATTTTCAAGACATGGATTTTATAAAACCAAAAAAGATATAGCACCACTTACCTTGGAATGCCTACAATCAAATAACAAACATTACTTCAATCACCAAACTCGTGATCCTATCAACTAAGTGAGAAGCAACTTTAAAATTGAGTAACATACCACCTCAACTATGAAACAATTACACTTAGTCTAAATGCTAACGAAACAACTCTTATGTGTTAACAAATCCCAAAGTGATCATTTGAGCCGTTCACAATGTGAAACTCGAGTGCCAAACTTGGTCACGCCATAATTCTCTCCACCGAATCCCGTTCCAAACGTACTTATAGTAAATAAAAACCTTTTCAATGAACAACAAAAACCCAAACTTGACTGACTCAAAATCGAGCGGAAAACCAACAAAATATGGCCCCAAAATCTCTAGATATGCATTGTTCATCACACGCAGGAAATTTTAAAATTTTGTTTCGAGCAAATCTTAAGCTCAAAACAAGTTCTGTATAATCCTACGCCTCTATCCATAAAATCTTATGACTCCACAACACCCTAAATTATCATTTTCATGAAATTCCATAGCTCAACAATTCAAAAATCGAGCTTCACAGGTTCAACCTCACATAATTCAAATTTAAGGCCTAATCTCAAAAACTAGTTTGATTGAAAGAACAAGAGGCATGAGCACTTACCGAGCATTGGGTTACGCAATTGAGTTGGCTCGGCAAGACATCCATGGCGAGTGCTCCTCTTCTTTCTTCCTTCTTCTTGTTCTTCTTTTTCTTTCTTTCCCCGTCTTTCTCCTCTCTTCCCATCTCTTTCTGCAAACTCTCGGTCTTCTTCCCCTCTTGTTGACTTTTCAACCTTTCCTTTCCTTTTCTTTATTTTTTGTATCCCAAGTGTTACAGGTAAGAATGGAAGGTACAAGCAAAACTCAGATGATGCTGGGTCATCAGGCCACGAGTTCCCCAAAATATCATCTGAATCAATTGATTGGAAACCTTCCACCCCGTGATTGCCATGAGGATGAGAAAGGGTACTGCTAGATTGGGAGCTTGATATTGCGGCAGGGGGTGGTTCAGAGGGGGGGATCATTCTCATTCACCATATAGTCCATTTGCCTCGAAGAATGGATCTCTCCCTGAGGAATTGGAACATTCAAGGGCTCTCTAGATATGTGCTTCTGTGCAACAAGATGAACTCTTTCATCAACCGAAAGCTTCATAGCATTTCCAGAATTGGTATTTTGCGATTGTACTGGCAATGCCAAAGCAATTGCACCATCATGTCCCGAAAAAAGAACTTAAACATCAGTGTGCTTAGAAAACAGACGCCGACGTGAGTTCAGGTGTACATTCTTGTAAAGAATTTTAGAATGACCATTTATAAGTTTTTACTATAATGGAAAGTGCTACTAATTTTTTTCTTTTCCTTAACCTACACACCTCTTTAATTTTTCTTGCCACTGGTCTTTGTTATCTTTTAGGTGCTTCAATTGATGAGGCCCTCTTCAATTTTTGACATGTAAGTTTAACAAACCAACCTTATTTTCTATCATATGATCTTCCAAGTCACCATTCGATGGAAATGCACATATAAACACATAGCTGTGTGCTTATTCCATCTATTCATGTCTACATAGTGACAACAATATCTTGTCAATATCCACTTAGCATCACCAAAGTGAAGTGTTCATGAGTATCTGCCTTCCATCTCTCCCCAATCCCCCACTCAAGATGGTACCTGTTACCACCTAGTTTTTTTAGTTGCTTTTTAATTGCTTGGACAGAGCCCATAGATACATACGTATATGTATATACATACATGGCTGAATGGATTACGGAACGTATCTTTTCATGTACAATTAGCATTGGATATTGACTGTTCTCCACATTGCATGTCCTTATAGGTCATTTTGATACTTCAACTCTTAAATCTTTCATGTCCAAATTGAAGTCGCACCTCTTAAGTTGAACCTTGATAAATTACTGCTTTTGGTAGTAACTAGTAATAACCTCCTCTTCTTGCTTGTTCATCATTGGTAAAAACTATTTCTGAACATTTTCGGTTGCATCTAGTGACAAACTGAAGCCTAACTTGCAAATGGGAATCCTTTACATATGGCTTCTATGTCAGTGCCAAAGAGGGAGCAAATTTAGTAAAATTTCCTTGGATGAAAGTTCATTTGAAGGGTGGCTGGACAAACAAACTTTTCATGATATGTGGAACCCAAATCATAAGGATCTGGAACGCATTGGTTTAATTTATCAAAGCTCAACAATCAAGTGGAAAGTCCTATATTCATCACTATTTCCTTGGCCACATCTTTGTATGTGCTTAGAGGAAGAGAAAATATTGTGCTTTAGAACACGTACCTTCAGCAGTCAAGCCCACATTTGCGAGAGGAGCTTCCGAACCACCTGCAGCAACCCAGTCTCGTGGAGCCAAATTACTTTGAACAGGGGTGAGATTTTCAATTTGTCCTTCAATTACTTTACATGGAATGGAGCTTGAGCTCTCCTTTTGCATCGAAGGGGAAAAGGTCTCACCGTTGAACTCCGTAACATCATTCTTGTTACCAAGGGCCTTTTTCACGATTATATCTCCATGTTCCTGGAAGGAAAATCACTTGGTATATTGCTCAAGTTGGACTAATTGAAGTATTTATCTCCACTGTTGAAGGTACAGGCTCTGCTTCAATCAACACATCTTTCTTCGGCAAGTGATGTTGCATTCCAATGAATGAACTTGTACTCGAAGTAAGTATGTAAGTGCAGCACAAAGAAAGAAGAATAAAAGAAATATCAAAAGAAACTCAATTCACTTTTGAAAGTGCTATTATGAACACCTAGAGGGGGTTGAATAAGTGTGAAGACAATTTTCGCAAAGAGCAGTGAAAATATTTTTTTTTTTTGAAACTGAGTCTGAAGATCAGCAGATTTTAAAAGAGTTTAGATTTTAACTACAAAATTGAAGTACGAATAAAATAAAGAGGTTTTGGGAATAGAAAATGAACACAGAATTTATAGTGGTTCGACTTAGATCAAACCTACGTCCATTCTCACACGCTGACAACCTTCTAGCTGGTTTCCACTAAGAATCAAAAGAGAATTTACAATCTTGTGATCTCAACTTCATGGTGAAGAGTTTCTACTGCTCTCATGAAGTCACAGTATAAGTCTCTCTCTCTTTTGAGTACAAATTTGAGCAGAGTGTAAGGAATAACAAGTAAGTGGTAAGCTTCAAATTTTGGAATTCTTCTTTCACGCACTCTATCAAACAACTGGAGAGTCTTCCTTAAATACTCCTTCGTGCCTTCTCGACCGTTGACACTTTCCAAAGGAATTCTTCCAATCAATCCGTTGGACAAAATCAATTAAGGAGATCTTCGAGCCGTTTGAAGATTGTGATGAAAG